>QWZN01000008.1:0-413891 GCA_003693225.1 Venturia aucupariae | reverse complement strand
GTAAACGTAATAAGTATAGTAACTACTAAAGCTTTCGGCCTTCCTATTAGCGGTTTTGATAATCCTAAGTAGTAAGCTATTAGAAATAACCTAACTACTACCGATAGATATAATATTAGTCTTATCGGATAGATATATACTAGTATTCGTATTACGGATACTCTCTTCTCTTACGACGGCACGCTCTTCGTGGTTTTGTTAAGATATTTACGACCTATTATCCTAGGCTAGCCCTTCTCTTTACGCTCCTCTCTACAGATTTATAATGTTCCGGATGGCGCTATTCGATACGTTGCGCGATCTATTAATAGTAACGAGTCGGTTCGATAGGATGCTGGGTTTGCTAATTATAACTACGATATAGTAATTCGTTAGTTAAGGAGTACTAGAGTTAAAGAAGTAACCGATAAAGATAATAAGGTCTAGGAGCCTTAAGATTATTAAACCAGTTCAAGTAACGAGTCCTCCGACGACGAGGAGTTCGATACGGAAAACTAGTTCGCGGAATAATTAAACCTAGAGATTCTTCCGCGTTTATTAGACTGGGTACAATTGCGATAAGTCGAGAGGATAAGGAGGAGTAGGTTCTACCGGAAGTTATTTTCGATATTTAGGACGCGCCGGACGCGCCGATTATCGTATCGTTAGTACGCGTACCTAACTAGCGCGAGTTTATTCCCTCGTATTATATAGATGAGGAGATCTTCAAGATAGAAATAAAGAAAGTAGCGGAGCGAGAGGAGTATTTGTAGAAGAATTATAGTTTAGTAGCTAACTTTAGGTTACGAAGGTTAGATTTTGACGGTAAACGACTCCCGGGGCTAGCCCCGGATATTAATCCTCTAACGAAGAAGTACTAAGAAATTATAAAATTTTCGACTCAACCGTAACTGTAACTCGTAACTCTTTATAAAAAGAAAGTAGATAAGGTCTTACCTATTAATATTCCTCTTAAGAATAGAGAGACTCTAGGAGGTCTCGTTAACTAGCGTAAAGTTATAATACTCGAATAGGTAAGCACAGAACTAGATTCTAACCTCGATATTTATTTAGAAAAGCGATACGCGACTTTCCCTCGAGGAACCCGATTGATAGAAGAGCGCTTTGAGGCTATACGTATTAATCTAGATCTAAGTCCTAAGGAGAGAGCTTTTATCAAGGAAATATTATATCGGCGGGAACCTATATTGGCTTGGGACTTCTCTAAATACGGTAGGATTCGGTACGAGGTTACTCCTACTTAAGTTATTCGGATAGTAGATTATATACCTTAGCAAGCAAAGTTATTTAACGTTCCGAAAGTATTGGAAGGAGTAGCTCGTCAGATTCTTAAGGAACGTATCGATATAGGACGGATCGAACTATACTATAGACCGTATAGGAATCCTTAGTTCCTCGTCGTAAAGAAAGGTAATAGTATCGATAAGCTAAGTTACCGATTAATTAATAGCGTAACAAATTATAATAGAGTAATAATCCGAGATACTAATATTCCTCCGTCTATAGACGAGTTTGTAGATTCGTTTATAGGATATCCTTATATTTTATTAGCTAACCTTTTCTTAGGATATAATTAACTCGAACTTGCTGAAGAGAGTAGAGATATAATAGTATTCTAATATCCTTTCGGACTCTACCGCATGACAATATTGCCCTAGGGCGCTACGAATTCGGTCGCTTAATTTTGTAGAGTTATAAAGACAATTATTCGGTACTAGATTTATATAAGCGATGTATATGTCGACGACGTTCTTAATAAGTTAGAAAAAGATTACGGAGACGAGATAAGTGAGCTGCCTAGAGTTCGAAGGAATATTCTTAAATATATTAGGAATCTTAATACTCTACTAGTAGATATTAAGCGCGCAAAAGCGACCGTTTTAGGTAAGAAGTTTAATATCTGCATAGAAGGACTTCATATTATTAGATACTAGTATAATAAGTATAGACGTCGCCTAGACGAGTTAAAGGTTACGGCAATTATAAACTAGGTAGAACCTAGGTTACTAAAATCGGCAAGAGCATTTATTAGTATCTGCGTATACTATCGCATCTAGATTCAAGATTTTACGACAATTATATAGCCAATCTTTTTCCTATTTAAGAAGGACGCAGACTTTATTTAGGGTGATAGTTAGAGGGAAGTAATGACTTAACTATAGAATGCCCTTACTAAGGCTCCCGCCTTAAAACCGATTCGGTATAACGAAGGATCGGGACAGTTGATTCTTTCTATCGATGTATCAACTAAGGGTTAGGGCGTAGAGCTCTCTTAGGAGTATAAAGGAAAGCGCTATCTATATAGGTATACGAGTAGTATCTAGTTAGTTACTAAAAGGAAGTATAATGCTCTTAAGTTGGAGTATAGGGCGCTCTTGAATATACTTAAGAAGTTCAAGATTTACCTATAGGGTGTATACTTTATTATCGAAACGGATACTCGAACTCTAATTTATCAGATTAATAGAATATTATCCGATGTTACTAGCGCACTTATGACGAGATAGCTTACTTAGATAGCAATATAGAACTTCGAGATTCGATATATTAAAGGAAAGAAGAATATAGTTACTAATAGACTGTCTCGCCAATATAAGGATATTCCTATCGAGGATGTTCCTCTAGTTCCTAATTTCGATATTGACGATTTTGTAGCCTTAGATCTTAGAGTAGTTACTTATTATAGTCCGCGGATCTGTTCGCTTTCTAGTTCTAACGGATACTGCACGACGGACTAACTAGAATCTTATAACTCCTTAGACGATAATCCAAACGAGAGTTCTAGTATAATATAGGATAGTGGAAGCGAACCCTCGTCAGAAAAGCGTCGAAAATAGCAAGGACTAGATAGCTTTTACACTAACAAGTATTATATAATTACGGATTATCTAATAACGCTGAAGAGACCACTGCTGTGCTCCTCTACCAAAGAGTACCGTACTATTAGAAAGAAGGTATTTAACTTTCTTGTACTATATCGATAATTGTTCTACCGAGGAGCACGAGGATCACTATATAGGCGCGTTATCGATAATACGACGGAACGAGAAGAAATCATTAAACTTCTTTATAATAAGTATAGCTATAAGGGACGAGAAGCAACTGCTGAACTAGTTAGATAGCGATACTTCTAGGAAGGCTATTATAAGGACGTCGCCGCATAGGTCAAAGGTTGTAAGACTTGTTAGAAAAACGATTAGAATAAAGTTATCGAGGGTCTAAATATAATAAAGATTCGTAGTAAGTTACTCGGTACTCGGTAGTTAATTAACTGTATAGGTATACCTAAACGAGAAGGTTTCGAGTATATTATTTATACTCGTGAAGAGCTTAGCGGCTAGAGTAAAGCTAAGGCTCTTCGAGGTTCTCCGAATACAAAGTAGATTACTAACTTCATTTACGAGTATATTATTACTAGATAGGGAGTTCCTCTCGAGATCGGTATAGATAGTAGCCCTGAGAACAAACGCTTCGTTAATACTCTTCTTTACTTATTTAGTACTAGGAAGATTTAGATTTCTCTATATAACTTATAGGCTCAAGGCGGAATTGAACGAACTTATCGGCTAATTATTATAGTATTGCGTAAGATAACTGATGGTAGAAAGAAGCCCTAGGTATCTCTACTATATAGTATTCTATAGGTAGAGCGGACAACTGTGAAACGAACAATAGGAATAATACTAGCTAGGATAATACTTGGTGAGGAACATATCCTACTAATCGAGTTAAAGATAACTACCTAGCGTATACTAAACTAGAAGTCTATAAAGACAACGGAAGACCTTCTTACGATACGAGCGAAACAACTTGATCTTAGAGAAGGAGATTTGCGAGAAGCTGCTACTAGGTAGTAACGTATACGTTAAGAAGTAATCGACTACTAGGAGGCAACTCGTATATCTCGTCGCCGTACTTCGAAGCTTAAGGTTGGTAACTTAGTACTACTATATAATACGAAACTAGTCTAGAGTTTTGGTAATAAGTTGGAATTCAGATAGCTTAGACTATACAAAATTTCGAAAATCTATATAGATAAGGATACTGGACGCCGGATTAGAAGCTATAAACTATCTAAACTAGACGATATAGTTACATTTAGGAGTATACGCGTAGACCGTATTCGAGTTTTTATACTACGAGAAGAAGCTTCATCCGATTCTAGTAAGTCCGATAGTAACGATAATATTAATACCGAAGTATTTGTTCGAATTTCAAACCTAGACGGCTTTAATCGAGAAGAATATAATATCTTCTCCGACCACTTATTAGATAACTTGATAGTAGATAAAGCGGAACTAGACGTAGGTCTAATAGTTTAGATTACTCGTCTAGCTAACTTCAATCCTAATATATATGAGGACTTCGTCGATATCTCTCCCGATATTAACCCGGAGTTTAACGTAGACTAATATTCTAACTTCGATTCTAATTAGTATACGGTATTTATACATCCCGATATTAGGACGTGAGAAGGTAATTAATACGTTAAATATATTAATTTTCTTTTATTAATATATTATTATTATTGATTTTGAATTTTATTATTATTCTAGTAAATTTTCTTTATTTTATTTTGTATGTTTGAATTTTTTAAATTGGTTAATTATTTTGGAATTTGTATTATTATTATTAAGCGTTTAATTCTCCTATCTTTGAGTTCGATAAGGCAGTAGAATAAGTCTAGGATATTAGATAGATCGAGAAGAGACGGATAATAGAAGAGGAGGAGTCTCTAGTTCGTCTAAAAGAAGAAAAAAAAACCTAGGTAGGGTATTAGTAGTTTCATTTGTTAGTTAAGATGATAATAGATAGATCCGATAAGTAGGCCGCCCTAGTACTAGGTACTCTTTAAATTAGGGAGTCTCTAAACATTATCGTATTAGTAGGCCGTATTAGAGGCCGTATATTAAGTATCGTATTAGTAGGCCGTATTAGAGGCCGTATATTAAGCATCTTATCAGCAGACCGCCCTAGTACTAGGTACCTTTTAAATCGAGGAGTCTCTAAATATTGAAGTAACCTCGACGACTTAGAGACTACTATTACGACTCTAGGGGCCGGACCCGGGTATTATTATTACCTTTACTACCTAGAGATTTACGCATCGCTCGTGTACTTATAATTATACTGGAGCCGCCGCGTATCTAGAGTTTTACTTTCTTAAGACTACTATACTATATTCCGCCGCGTATCTAGAGTTTCACTTTCTCAGGACTGCTGTGCTAGAGCCGCCGCGTATCTAGAGTTTCACTTTCTTAGGAGAGACTACTATACTGTATTCCGCCGCGCATCTAGAGTTTTACTTTCTTAGTAGGACTACTATACTATATTCACTTCCTCAGCTTCTACTATAACCGCGGTACCGTATGACTGCGGTGAGGTTTCTAGTTCCTCCTCTAGAGAGATAAAAAGACGAGTATTCTCTATACCTCTAAGGTATCTAGTTCCTCCTCCTTAGAGATCGACCCATATAGACAACCACGTATAGAACTAGTCTGATAAAAAGACGAGTATTCTCTATACCTCTAGAGTTCCTAGTTCCTCCTCCTCAGAGGTCGACCCATATAGATAACTACGTATACCTTGGAAATGGTCCGATAACTATACTACCCTAAGCTATTATTAGATAGCGCAGTAAGCTATTATCAGATGGCGTATACGGGCCGAGTTAGAAGTGTCTTCTTTATACTCAAATTATACTAGATATTGCGACGAAAAGTTCCGTATAGCGGATTCCCGGCGGCGAAATTTTGATAAAACGGACTTAGATAACTCTAGGGGCTAGCCCCGGATGTTAAAACGACTAGATCTATCTACTAAAACATTATTAAAGATAGCACTAACGTTAATAAGATAAGGAAGAAGATTACGAGATAAGTTTTTAATATATTATATTTTATTCTTTGCGATTATTATTTTTCAGTTTATTTTTATATTTATATACTTGATCGCAGTGTTTATATTTCCTATTATATTTATATTAACTATTTGTATTAACTATTATCTATAATATTATAGGGAGCTATATTGATGCTGTTAATAGGCTGGGACTAGAAATATAGCGAGGATATCTATTTAGGTAGGAGGATTCTTTCTTTCCTTCTTCTCTTTTACTCTTTATATCTTTCATTTTCTACAACTTTAACTACGAATACGAACGAAACTAAAACCACACGAATACGAGCTACCTAAGGTACTTATTATAGGACCTAGAACCCGAAGCTAGAAGGACGATAACGGCGGACCTGACAAGTCTATAACGAGCGACTCCGAATCTATACTAGTTAACGATGATACCGCTCTTATAATCACGGGTAGAGTAGCCGCTATAGATAAGAAGAATAATACGGTAAGCTTTCTATAATCGGAATAGTTTAAGTCGATTGAGTAGAGCGCCGAGAAATAGAGTTAAGTACTAGATATTATAGAACTAGGAGAGCGTATTACTTATCTTAATAGTATTCGATAGGAGATTAAACATCGATCGAACTAAAATAAGATAGTCTCGGTACTCTTTGTTAACTATCTAAAATAGAGTAAGGACGGAGAGTATAAACTACTTATCCTAACCGCTAGGTCCGTTATAGAAGTACTCGAAACCGATTTGTCTATTATCAACAAATACGCGACCTAAGGCGTGAAAACCCGAAATTAGGTAAGGGCTGCGTGTAACGATATTCGCGGCTTAACGCGAGTAGATAATATCGAGGGAGTAGGTAGATATTTCGTTAAATAGGATAGCGGAATCCTTAGTAGTCTCCTTAATAATAAGTAGTCTCCCCTCTTTATTAATAGGAGGGATAGTATAATACTATAGACCGCTAAGTTCTAACTTAGCCGTAACTTACTTATTAGACTTCGAATATACCTTAAGCTAGTTATCGAGCTCCCAATTTAAACCGTACTTAAGATACTTAGCGTAGTAATCTACTATCGCCTATTAATAATCGCACGATCCCGAAACTTATTAAGACTATAGTAGTCTAATATAGTAGGTCTAGTCGATATTATTAGTGCCGAGAAGGGCGAAGAGATTAAGCGAGTAGTTTACAATAAGTATTCTAAGGACGTTAACTAGGATGACTTTAATAGAGTCTATTATCCTAGGTATCTATTACTAATTACTATAACCCAACTTCAGCAGTATCTTACACGTACGAAGGAGATCGGTTAGTATAATAATAATCCTTTCCGCGAATATTCTTAAGCAACTTTCGGTATAAGTTAATAGTTATTGGATCTAGCGTATTCATCTCCCTCGTCCAACGTAGGATCGGCTTACGGTGTACTATTTAATATTCTCGAAGAAGTAATAAAGGAACTCGACTAGTAGAATAAGGAAGAGTTTGGAGAAGATAATAATACGTCTCGTATTACTCGATCTAAAGGTAAGAGCAGATAGAAGTCTCCCGAGGAGTATAATAAAGATAATATAGTTATAGATAAAGAGGAGGACTTCAAAGATACTAAGCTTACTAAAGATACTTATACTTGTAGTACTGCGGCCAATAAGGTTCGTCTGAGTATCCTTCTAAAGAAACCTACGGTTAGTTAGATACGTATTAGCGATATTGGATATATAGACCTCGGTAAGAAGGTTAAGAAGGTAACAATCAAGCGCACGACACTAGATGACTTTTGGAAGTTCGTAAAGACAGTTATTATAGTTAAAGACGAGATATACTAGAACTATTTACGATATATAATAGGCTAGGCGGTACTTTAGATACGAAATAGTAAGATATTAGTTCTTACTAATCGGCTGGTAGAATGGGCAACCTATGCGAATCTAGCTACGTTTATAACTTCACGCGATAAGTTTGAGTAGTTCTATATAGGTAACCGCCCGTCTATTCATTCTGACTATATTAGTATCTACGCTTACAAGCCAATCAATATTGATGTTTTCGAGAAGAATACTATAAGTCCTAAGGAGTACGAAACCTTTCGCAATTATATCTAGACAAAGAGCGATCTTAAAGACTAGGACTACGATAGTAGCGTCCTAAACGAAACTACTTTCAAGTACTAGACGAAGGAGGAAGCTTTATTTAATAAGAAGATCAATAGTATCAAGTGCTTTAAGGACGTTCCGGACGACTTGTAACAGATAGGAAAGTTCTAGACTATTAAGGATATCGCTAAGATCGAGTTAGTATACTATATTTAGTATTTACGCAAGGTCAATAGGAAGAACAATCTAGGATAGAACCGAACTATATACTATAGTATTACCTAGCAGGTAATACGCCAATCTATTAGATACTAGGCTCGATATATTGCGCTTCGTCTAGATCGCCGATTCTAGCTAATCTCTTACCCTTACTACGCCAAGACGACTAGAAAAGGTAATAATATCGTATTCCGTCATATCGACATCAATATTAAGGATGCTATCGAATTAAATAAAGGCACGAACTAGATTTAAGGCAGTCTAACTATATTTAGAGAGACTGAGAATAACTGCACCTAGTACGTTCCAATAATGTATAAGATAGATAATATAGTTATATAGTAGGACATGAACAAGCTCCGCGGTGTTCCTCTCGGTAATGGTTATATTGCGAAGATCCTTCTAAAGATATAGAATAGCGATTATATAAAGCGATTTAGAGTAGACTTTTAGCGTTAGATTATAGCCGACTATACTATCCGTATTACCCATCCGTTAAACTTCTATAGATTAGTAGGAAAGGTAGATAGTGTTCGTCTGAATATGTTGCCCTAGTACTACGGTATTAAGGTAGATTATGCTTTACTTAAGATTCCTGAAGGCGGTACCTAGGAGGAACTTACTAAGGCGTATCGCGATCTCTAGGTTGGACCTATATCTCTATCTAGTTACTCCGTTAACTATAGTAAGTTACTATATCCTTTTCCTTCGCATATTATACTGTATTCAGTCGAGCTAATCGTATAAGTACTAATTGGTCGTCTCCGATAGGACAACTACGATATTATTAAGTAAGTTAAGAAAGTCGTTAAGGATAATCGCTATTTTAAGAATGTTATTAATAGACAGGAGACCGAACTTACGAACTTGATTACTAATAAGTTTGCCGTATTTATTGAGTAGGAGATATATTACTTCGGCGAGGCGAGTTTCTTTGCATGTTGCTTCCGCAAAGGCGGACTAATTACGAAACCAGATTAGTACTTTATAACAGAACAGAATGAACGCGATCTCGAGGATATACTCGAGAATAAGGACAGCGATAGTAATAATAGAGTAGAAGATTAGGACAATGGTGAAGGTCCACCTGCTACGGTAGCCGCTAGGAAGGTTGATACTTTTTCTTTTATTAGTAGCGATAACTAGTCTTATTATGTCAAGGGACGATATAACTATGAAAGGGGGGTGAGAATATAGTAGGGACATGCTGTTATAGGGCTAGTATATAAGGGACGGACTTAGTATCTATCTAATATTCAAGAACCAACCAACAATATATATTCACACCACCTTTGGTACGATAGTCTTTTAAGTAGTATATTTAAGACCTTTCATCTTATCTTTATCTATATATTTACTTCTATCTGATCTTACCTCCACTCTATCATTCTATCTGACTATGAGATCCTATTAACGGCGGATAATAATATCTAGCTTTTACCTCACCGACGCTCTTCCTACTATACTATCCGTGATAAGTGGTATCTTAGATCCAGCTAGCCGCCTCCGCTTTGACGCAGATTTGGTAGCAAAAGTAGGGGTTTAAGGAGTTAAAGAGCTTAGATTATAGATAGTTATTATCTCTAGTGCTGGAACCAGTTTCGCGGCTAGAGATAGTAAAACTACTACCCTAGAGTAATGCCGTATATTAGATGACGTATTACTATTAAGTTACCTAGCTTTAGTAACCTCGGTAGCGCTATCCTAGATATCCTCGTTATCGTATTCGTCGTTAGGGCTCTTATAATCGCTATTCCACGGGCTATTAACTATACTAAGACTACCAATCTCGCCGCTATTATCGTCTCTACTGTCTACCTCGGTGCTATTATCTTCTAGTACGTTGGTTAGATCTACTTAATCGATTTGAGATAACTCTGCAATCGTGTGCTAGCTATCTATATTAGGTTCTATATCGGGTTGTATTACTAATCGCTCTACTTCTACTATCTCTATAAATGAACTACTATATAAGGCCGCTATATTCTAACTAATAGGATTCCTACGTTAAGGACGAATGTTACCACGTATATAATAAATCTTTATACGAAACAGATTATCCAGAAGCTATCCTCTAGTATATTTTGTAAGTATAGGGTAATTAGCTTAGACCTTTACTATTATACGTCGCCGCTTCTTAAAATCCTATTACTACTACTTTAATAGCTTCTTCTTTATCCTAGGATCTATTAGTATATTGGTTTCAAAGGGTAATATATAACTTATACTTTATTAATCTCTCTACCTAAACCCTTTATAGGGGTTATTTCAAAATCTAGATCCGTACTAATTACGTCCTTAAAGTTAACTATTAAGGTAGTCTAAGCCCCGCTATTATTACTATATAACTCAAGGGTAACTGGATGCCGATCTTGATAAGCCTTAGCGCTAATCTAGGACTCTAGAAGCTGAAAAGTCGATATCTCTTTGCGGTAGGGCCTTTATAGGACTATAAGGTATACTGCAGCCAAAGAATTAAGTAGTAGCGGAGCTTTCTTCGACCGTAGATTCTAGCTTTTTCTCGTTGAAGCCATATTTGTATATGGTTTTGGTAGTAGGATAAGTAATAGTGGAATAGTTAGAGAGATATATATTAGTTCCTACTCCTTTTATACCAGATTCTTACTAACTCCTCGTACGTATATTTAGGCATTGACCCACGCTGTTTTAGTACTTAATTAAGACTAGAAACGGTCTCATTTTAAGCTATATTTCGTGTTATATATGGCCCTAGTAATATATTGTATAACTTTATATTACAAGGCGATTCTCTTATTACTACGCCATCCCCCTCTTTTTTTCGAATCTACTCAAAAATCCTGTTTAGATCCTATCTATTTGACTTACTTACTATTTAACTTACTTAATATGCCTCCTAGTTCTACTACCAATTGCAACTAGTGCTACGATATTACTAGAACCGTTTATCTATATAGCTATACAACCAGGTCTCGCCACCGCCGTACGTGGATTATACGTCAAAACCTTAATCCTATAATATTTATTACTCAAACTATTACCGGCACTAATCGAGCCCCTATTTTCGAACCTAACGGCCATAGTATTAATGGCAATATAAACGAAGATCCTGGCGCAAATAGTGGTAGTATAAATAGTAGTAGCACAAATAGTAGAGATCTCGAAGATGGTAGAGACGAAGATAGGATCGATTTTTTAATAAGTAAGTTAAGCTACTAACTACTAGCTCCTCCGCTTCGCCCGTATAGGGGGGTATTCTAGTATAATTTCAGTCATTTTGAGCAGTATTAAGGAGCTATAATTTATGTAGATATTTATATATTAAAAAGATCCTAATAGCCTTTTTTTTTAGTTAACTTAATCAATCGCTATACAGACCTCCCCTACCTATACTTATACGAATAGATCGATAAAAGTATTAGTAGGGATTAGTATAACTCCCTCCGTCGCATTATCAATGACTACTATAGCTATGAACTACCAGATTTAAGGCGCCGTGACGAGAGATTACTCGAAATGATAGGGCTTACACGGCAGTTAATTGACTACTGTGTCAACAGTTATATAGCGTTTACTAGTAGTTATTCTAATAAGCTATATTACGATTACTATATATATCCTCGTGTATAACTAGACCTAGGATCTCCGGGCTACCTCAAGCTATTTCGCACTTACCTTTACATTCCAATTGGCTAGAGACTTCGGTACTAATAGGCTTTACCCCGTCGTACTTTTACGCTTAGAATATACAACAATCGCTATATTAATCGAGACGTTAATAAGCCAAATGTAGCATTGGATAACTAGTAGGCTGGATCTCGTTACTAAACCCTCCGCTAATAAGGCTACTTTACACAGCCAACTGACGTAGCTTTAGCAATGTATTATAATAGGGTTCAAGCTATACAAAGGGGTAATTATACTACTAGTCCGTTCATCCTTATTAACTATAATCTTCCGCTAAATTTACGCTACCAAACTCGAAATATCCTCTTATCCTTTGTTATTCCTAGCCCTAGCAAATATAAGGATATTAATAGCTTTATATATCCTCTTATTAAGGAGCTAATTGAGCTAGGAACTACTGGAATCGAAGTTACTAATAGCCTTCGCAATGAGGACTTTACATTACGTATATAGCCGGTATTAGTTTGCGGTAAGTTTAGTTTATCTTTACCCTCCTTATAATATCAATTATTATATAACACTACCATATTATAATTACTTAATTGTAACGCGTAATATAATCTACAGTATCATCCCAACGCTTATTAATTTTTTATTAATTAATTGATCGGTTGCGGTGGATACGTATTATATGCTAGTTAACTGCTAAATATATAGTAAACTAAGGCCGTACTAGTTGGCGCCGTGCAATAGTATAATTAGTCCGTACTTACCTCCGGTTTGCCCGCAGTTACCCGCAATTATATTTTTATAGAAATATAATATAAAACCCCCCCATTTGTACAACTACAACAATATATATTTATATATATAAGTCCGTAGTTGTGCTCAGAATTAGCTATTTAATCAGCTTCTTACTTAACTTAATTATTTATACGTTATGTTGTAGTTGGTAGACCCCTCAAAAAAAGATATTTTCTTAGCATATAAGTCTTCAACTGTTCGAGCCCTATTAACCCTCGCCGCATTATATACATATATTATAATTACCTGCTAAATATAGTATAATAGGTAATATGGCGTGGATTCCTACCTTCTTACTCTACCTCTCGCTGCTGAAGCCTAGCGATCAAGCTTATACTTTAGTAGCGAGAGGTAGAGTAAAGAGGTAGGAATCAGGCTATATTATCTATTATTTTTAATCTCCTCTTTTTATGGTTTATCAACCCTCGCCGCATTGTATATATACATTGCTATTACCTGCTAAATATAGTATAAATAGGTAATATAGCGTAACTTTATGCTATCCTTCTCTTCCTCTCGCTATTAAAGCCCGGCGACAATGCGGAAGTAGGGACAATACTAAAAGCACTATCGCCGGCCTTTAATAGCGAGAGGAAGAGAAGGATAGTATATAAAACGCTAGGTTACCTATTTATTTTTGATCTCCTCTCTTCTTTTTGGTATTTAACTAACTATTTACGTAGGTAATAGCCCTACCATCTCTAAACTCATTAGTATAAGGACCCCTAGTAATACTATTAGTCTATACCGGTTTTGTCGAATTGAAGCTACTCAATCTCCTCTTAATAAGTATTATTACTATCCTTATTCACCCCTGCAACGTGCTGGTAGGTATTATTTACGGCATAACTTACGCCGTGATATTGAGGAGGCTACTTTGGCGGATGAAACTATATACAAGTTATATAGTAAGTTAGATGTTTATTATTATATCTTGACAACATGTTATACTAAGCATAGCTATTACAGCATTTTCAGCCTAATCTACTAGTTAAATAGCCGTGTATTACTATTACTTACTCCACAATTATAAGCACTTGTCTAATATCGATAAATCGTACTAGGAATTAACCGAAAAAGTATACTTTTGCGGCTACCTTCTCTCTACTTTCCGGATAGCTTCCTAATCGATATAATGCATGCAGTCCCCCTTAATATATTGAAGATACTATAGGGTATATAGAATAGTAAGCGATTAGCCGTTAATAATCCTAAAAAGCAACGGTAATAGGATCCAAATTATGACCCCGGCAACTACATTTTTACTAGGGAAACTAAGGGGATTATTGATTAAACACTAAAGGAGGCTAGGGCTAATATACTAGCTATATTAGGCTTTATACTACTTACGTTTAATAGCTTTAAATCCATGAAGTCGGCGGATTAGCAGGATATGCTAGAGCATATATTAGTCCCCCTTTTACACGAATATATTCCTAAGGATTGCCACCGAAACCTCTATTACTTATACGAGATCTAGACTATATTAATAGCCTAATCTATCCCCCTATCGGATTTATCGAAGCTGGAACGGGAGATCCTTGCATTTATTACTACGTGGGAGGATATTTACTACTAGGAGAAGCTAAATCGGCTTTAGGTATACGTAATCAACGTTTATTACTTGATATATCTTGCAGATTATATACGAAAAAATAGCCCTACTTATTACTAGTAGTCCTATCCTCTTAAGAGATTCTATTTTTAAACCAAGTATTACGCGAGATCCAAGTCCCTAATAGGCATTAACGTCGCTAATACCCTGTTTAGGATAGAGCAAATGAACTATATTTAGTTATAAGAAAGTCTTAATCCAAGTCGCCTTTATCCTAATACGCTAGATCTCAAGGATTTTCCGGAAGTTCAAGGTAGATTATTATACTAAACGCCTTAATCCTATTATCTAAACCGTTATCAACGGCTTCAACTTACGAGGATCCTTTATCGTACTGAATAGCTAATATATAGTTAAGTTAGCTATTATCGTCGCTGCAAAACCTCCGCCGAGGCTACTTATTACGGATTAGAAGCGTTATAATACAAAATATTAGCTAACCGTAGGGACCACTTCATTTGTTACCTTCTACTAGACATTAACGGCTGCTATTTTAGGTTAGTTCTCGTCTATATTACTACTTTTAATCGCTAGTTTGTAGTAGTTCGTAGATAGCGAGGGGCTATACTAGATCCTATTATTTAATAAATTGTATATATAAACGAAAACGGAAGGCTGGACTTCGTAGAGACGTATTACGTACAGGGTTTAATTAGTATATTACGAGAAGAAGATAGTAGTCGGATTAGGCGTTTTACGAGGCTAATTATAGGTGCTCTACCATACGTAAGAAAGCACGGGATTGCTTAAACTATATACGTTGATTAGATTGCAATATATATTAAATGCGAGAATACGAGGGCTTTAAACGTACGAGATCGAGGGCTTTAAACGCACGAGATCGAGGGCTTCAAATATACGAGAATACGAGATTAAGGCTAGCCTAATATAGCTTATACAACGACTTATAATAGCTCGGTTTATACTACTAAATATAGCTTATAATCTCGAGATCTCGGCATCATATTATGCCACCGGCATCGGTTTATACCGTCGGCATTTTGTTACTCCATTTACTTTGGATTCGAGCCCTCTGATTGGTTAGAAGTGGCCACTTAAATAATAGTAATCTCCTCGTCATATACTTGTATTATGTGTTAAACGTTGTGCCGTGTTCACGCCTTAGTAACGACGTCTTTTTATGAATCTAGTGTCAATCTAACTACAACTGTGTAACGGCGTTTTCACGGGTTTACAACGGCATTTGTGACTGTAGTGTCAATACATCCCAAGAGATGGATGATCGGCAGCAGCGAACTGCGTTTCCCCAGCGTTGCGAGCGGCATGTTACCAGTGAGAAGGATAACAGGAAAGCTTGTAATTGATGTTAGAGTTGATGGGCTTGAGATAGAGAAGCCCACGATAGACTCAAACCTGCAATGGGGAAAGTTTGACGCGTCACGAGACCGTGCTATTTTTGGCTGTGGCACTAGCGTCTTTCGTATCTCTTGCAGGTCTACTAGGTACTCGTCCCTCGTTTTCCTCTCTCCTTCAAAGAACACCATCACTTTCCTAACCTCATCAAGGTTGTACTTGTTTACTGTTTTTTGTCAATGGCTTCAACGTTAATACAGACGACCGGCGTCCCAACCTCCAAGCAACTGTTCCTCGCTACGCTTCCTCTCGACCACCTGGAACCGCATTACGTCCGAAGCAGTGAACCATGAGCAGGAAAGCTTAACGTCACAATAGATAAAGTTGCAAGGAGGTCGCAGTGGTGCAGTCGGCGCCTCCTAAAAAATTGTCTCAAGTGCGCGAACTACTCGGGCCACTATAAGCACGACAACAATGTCCCCCGGGCATATCTGATATGAAGTCTACTCCACTATCATCAGCTCGAGAGCCTGCTAGGAAACCTCGACTTACTAACTTCCAAGTCTCTCGGCCGGAGTTGGCTCGTGAATGCCCAAATCACAAACAGTAGCATTCCGAACCTCTCTCGATTCAATGGTTTGACGGCTATTTCAAGGACGACTAATATGGTTGACAAGCTACGATGCGATGAGTACGAAATAAATGGAGGCCATGCCTATGCTTCATAACAGTCCGCCCTTCTCTCTCAAGGAGATCAAGCGCCATCGCTTTCAGTCATTCACGTTCTGTTAAATACAGTCCTCTCATATTCATTACCAAGGTAGATCTGACATCAAGCAACAATCATGCAATTACTAGCTATTCTCGGTCTTGTAGCCTTGGCCGTGGCCTTGCCAGTCACCTCAGCTTAATGAGAATAATTAATTACCAAGACATAGCACGGCTATGGCCTGGGTAAGGTCAACTATATTGAAACATGACTAGACCAGACATCTTACAGCATAAACCAGAGGGTGGTGCCCTCAACTCTGTCGACCCTTACCGCGAGAATGGAAAATGACAAGGTGGTCGTCAAGGTGGCCGTCAAGGTGGCCGTCAAGGTGGCCGTCAAGGTGGCCGTCAAGGTGGCCGTCAAGGTGGTCGTCAAGGTGATCGTGAAGGTAGTAGAGAGGGTGGCCATAAAGGTGGTCGTTTTAAAGGGCGTCGATCCGGACACGTTGGTGAAGGCTTCAAGCGAGGCTACTGAGGATGGAACACGAGTGTTTGTTTGAAGATTGGACAAGCCTTACCCGAACTCATGTTTATTCAGCTGAGCTGTATGCCAGCAAGAGCTGTGCCAAGCGCCAACCCTGTCTTCTCGAAGCAAGGGAGGACGATTTGCCCCCAAGGCTGATTTGTTACCAGTTACTCGAGTCAAGCTGATTTCCCACGACAAGCTGTTCCACGAGTCAAGCTGATTTCCCACGACAAGCTGTTCCACGACCAACCTCAGCTCCGGAGGTTATCGGATGGCCCGTGAGGCTCGTATCTCATGGCCCAAGTGGCTCGCACAGGCGGTGATGATTCGCTCAGAACGGCCGATGGTTGCAAAGCTGACGAAATCAGAGGGTCCGTGCTATTGTGCTGCCAGGCCCCCCAGTAAATTGGCTGCTTCTAGCGGCCTTCTCCCGTGTTTCTAGCGACCGTTCTTGTGTCCCGCAGAGCAACCGCTTCCCCACCTCTCCTTCCAGTCAGTACTCTCCTTCACTTCCACCTGTCCTTCTGCAACCGAAATCAGGCTACAGCTATCTTTTGAGCCTCATCTCACGGCTCCATCTCCAAGTTCATCATTTTCTAACCGCCCAGATCACAGTGCCAATGACGGCTCGTGAACTGGGTAACCATTCTTCCCGATCAGGCAGATAACAAGTCTCTTGGCTTTCAGCCTCATAACATGTATAGTATTGCAAATTACGCACACCGAAATGATAGGCTCTAAAAGAAATCTACACACGCGGTACTGCCTCATCTTCACCGGTCACCATAGATCCCAAGATAGGACAAGCAATATCTCATTCTCCGTAGGCCCTGCAAGCCCCCCTCCTTCCTTCGAAACCGTTCTACTGCAAAATCCCTTCGCTTCTCTCCAGATTCCACGGATCCTCCGAGGTCTGCATCGACCAACGATGCAGCATCTCTCCATCTCCCTTCCTCCCACCGGACACCGAACGCTCGTTCACCGCAAACCGAACCACTAACGTCCTGTCCAACCCTGTCGACTTCAGTTTCGGCACTCCTTCTAGCGTCCGTGCCGCTCCTGTCCGCCCCTCTGCCTCGTTCGTGCTCCAATGGCCATGCTCTCTGTGTCGTTCGCCACCTTCAAATCTGTTATCAAAGCTTCTAGAAGACTGTCCCGGTGGCAGATCGGTTGCCGGGGATGGCTTTGCGTCGTTGGCATCTAGACCTATGTTGATTTCCTGAAGGGACAACGGTTCGTTCGTCTGTATCCAGGAGCCGGTTCCCGCAAGCCAGTATTTGATATTTCTCTCATCGATGGTGGACATCTGGAATTGCCCATGTTTTTGCCATAAGCTTAGGCAATGGGAAAGAGCCAATTCTTGCGGGTGGAGGTAAGGCATTTCGTCTTTGCTGGGCAGATGTGAATACAACTTGAATACACAACTAGGCGGAAGGAAAAAAGCTGATGTTAAAAGATGGAAGCTTGATAAGACAACCGCAGCATCGCATACAACCCCTTAAATACCCTCCACAAAGAGCTGGTCATATTAACAGCGTGTAGCTATCAGCTTGGACCTTGCCACCTCACTTGTGGCCATGAAGCGATCTCATCTGACTCGTACCCTTCCATTATTCCAGAAGCGAGCCATGGTATGGACCGACATGATTCTTGGTGTATCACCAAGCAAGCGCACGGGATATACCAGGGTTGTCACTTCACCACTCATAGCCGCGTCAGCCGTGTTGTTGCACACAATCTTCAAGCACCTACCTTCCATCCTTTTTTCATCTCGTCACAGCACATCCGTCGCTTGGTTTCTCCTTCCCTGCTTTCGAATCCAAGAATCAGACTGTTTGACATTGTCGTCTCAGCTTGAGGACGAGCTCGCTGAATTTTGGCAAGTCCCTTTCTGTCACCGGAAATGTTCGTGCCACAACGACCCGATGGGATCATCAGCATTGTCCAACCTCGAACAGAGCCGTAAAGAAGAAAGCCTACGTGGCCGCTGAACATTATACCATCGCTCCTATTCCTCAAACATCATCACACGCTAGCCATTCCTGTACTTTCACCAACTTTTTCTTCCTGAACGTCCACTTCAGCATCATGCCCGTCCTCTCCTTCACCACCACCATCCTCCACAAGCTCATCATTCAAACTCCCTCGACTATCAAAAATTCCCAAATCTCCAAAAGAAAGGCACTCCCCCTCGCCAACATATCATCAAGAAAACTGTCGCCAAACAAACTGTCGCCAAACAGACTATCGCTACTAGAACTCCCCATGTCATTTCCGGACCTGCTGTCTGCATTCCCATCGCCACCTACTCCAACGCCATCTCCAGACCTCCTTCTCGCCCCCAAAAGATAAAATCCCCTCCGATTTCGCTCTCTGATTCGCATAGACTCTGATTCCGATTCCGAATTGCCCTCTTCATCACCAAGACTTTGCTCGTTAATATCGGATTCGCTACGTCCTGAGGTTATACCATCATTCTCAGTGAGAATATCATTGAGGCGGCTTCCATGCAAAGAGATGCAACTATTCGCTTCATCTTGGCGGTAGATTTGCAGGAATCGACGATGTTGTTGTTGGATATAGTCACCCGAGAGAACTGGCGAGTGAGAGGGTGTAAAGTAAGCACTCCTATTACTATCCTCGGACTCGGGTAAGGAGATTTGAGATGGTGGGAGTGATGCTAACCAGGCGTTCCATGAGGCGTCTAGGGTTGAAGCCGGTGCGGGGAGGGAGGCGAACGGAGAGGGGTGAGCTGGACTACTTTCGAGGGATGGGGTGGAAGTGAGGAAGAGGGAGAGAGTGGATGATGGGAGGTCGAGGGGATTTAGCGCGTAGAAATTCTCTTCGTCTCCGTCCTCGCCGTCATGGTCTTCATCATCGCTGGGAGAGGACGGGGATACTGGTAAGAGAGGATCAGCTGAGCTTCGAGGGGGGTTACTTCTCAGAGGATGATCTTCGCCATTCAGCGCAGGCGAAAGGGCCAATTGTAAAGATGAATCAGGCGTCGGGAAGATATCATCGCTATCAGAGTCTTCAGAAGACGAGGGAATTGTGCGAGGTTCCCGCCATACACCCCAAAGAGCTTTCGAACGTGAAGAATCCGCTAAATCCTCATCCAAAAGCAATGAAGGAATGCTACTTAGTCGCTGATCCATATCATTCAGGTCTGAAGATGAAGGTGTATCTCCGATATCACGATGCGCGGTCAAGGCTTGCGACGCATCAGCGGCGATGGTTCGAGGAGTGCTATCAACACTCGGGTATAGATCTACACGTCTCCTTCTACTATTTCTTCGTGGAATAACGATGTGACGAAGTAACTGTATCGGATGACGGAGACTGAGGATGCTTTCGCTTTGAGTTCGATGCAGTGCTTCATTATTTGACTCTATCTCCATCACATCTAATGGCAGTAACTCCTCACCCTCATCGCGCATGTCGTTGATCTCTTGGACATTGTATGAGATCCCGTATTTCGTTGTTTGTACCCGCTCACTGCTCAAGCGCGTATGAGAGGTTGAGGCCTGCATCAAAAGGCTGTCTTCAAATACAGCTTCATATCCGGAGTCGGGATCTGCGATTGCGACAAATGGTACGACAAGTGTTTCGCTACTTCGCCAGCTAACGGGAGTATGGAACAGTGTATCGCCACTTATCGAGGTGTGTAGTGATGGGTTCTCGGTACATGTATGCCGACTCTCTGATGAAGTACCTGCTGCCTCGACCACATTTGAAGGAGTAGGCAACTCAGACCTGGCGAGGTTGTGGTTGTCATCGTAGGTTGACTTGATTGTTGAAGTGAGCTCTGGCGCGCGCAAAGACCCACTTCGAGAGCGTCGACAGAGTGTTTGAGATTGTGCTTCCCGGTCACTACACGCGGTGTGTTCTAAAGTTGGCGTCGTGGACATCAATGGCTGGGCTTCGGCTACGGCGGAGCTGGGCTGTGACCTTCTGAGTATATTTTTACATGCTCTAGTTATACTTGCTCTCCTGCTCATCTTGTTTTTGCCGTTGCCATCATTTCTGTTTGGCGTTTGCGACATTGCTAGGTGTTACTACAAACTGGTAAAATTCCTGTGCGCCGTGGATGACTCGATTGCGATCTCGACAACTTGTGGTTACCGCTGTTTGAATATGCAAGAGAAGTGCTCAGGGGAACTGTAGATTGATGGTATTTATGGAAGGGCGCTGTTTGCTCGATTAGCCATCACGATGCGAAGGTTATAATCAGAGCTATTTTGACTCACCAGAAAGGTCATGAACTACACAACCGTGCGCCTGTCTGCGTTTGTATAGAAAAGTTCTCCTGATATCTTGCTTCATTTGCTCGCGCCCAAATATGGCTCACGATGTCTCCACTCGCCATCATGGAAGAACCATTCCATTTGGCTAAATACTGATTGAGAGGGCATGTAAAAGTCGGCGTGCATTTCAAGTCTCTTCGAGCTCATCCAACCAAGGAATCGTTTTCTGTGCTCCAGCTTTCTCGACAGTCTTTGCAGACGCCTGGATGGCGAACGCTATGGCCTCGTCCATGACCTCGTTTGTAAATTCGCGGGAAGCTGTAGTCGAAAAATGTTGAGCAATGTAAGAGGCAATCCACACCGCATAGGCTCCGATGAACGTATCACCTGCAGCCGTGGTATCGACAACTTTGGCCTTCTTGGCTGGCTTCAGCGTTCCTTTACCTCCATTATTCGACTGATCTCGAGTATGATAGAAGACCCCGTCACCTCCAAGGGTTATAATGACCTTCGCCACACCTTTGTCGATGAATTTCGCTGCAACTAAAGCAAGGTCGGAAGCGGCTGTGACAGAGCCTTCTGGGAGATCTAGCAGAGCCGCTGCCTCGCTCTCATTCACAATGAGGGTGCCAATTTCTCGGTATATGGGTTCTGGGAGTTTGGAAGCAGGAGCAGGATTGAAGATGACATGTACTCCGTGTGAGTTGGCCTTGCTAATATGACGGAGGACCTGGTCATGTTAGACTTGTAAGATATAAGGATCACGCGCCACAACAGAGCCCTCTAATTCCTGACATCGATGAATTTCTGCAAATTCGAAGATATCGAACTCGCCAGAGAATCATCAACCTCTGGTCACGCAATATGAAATGGCATTTCGACAGGCAGGCAAGGGTGAAGGGAACTGCATTGATGGCCGCGATGTGTTGGGATCAAAGCTCACCACGTCCATAGGGCTTTCGAGCTGGAAAATTGCAACATCTCCATAATCGACTTCGTTGTATCCCAGCGCGAAGTTGGCTCCCGGAGTAACAAGAATGCGATTCTCCCCTGTCGACTCCTCGACTAAAATCGTGGCAGTTCCAGTCTCCTGCTCTTCGAGGACCTGAACACCTTGCATATCGATACCGTCCTCTTCCATGCTCTTCACTACTTGAGGGCCGAAGACATCTTTCCCCACAGCCCCGATCATGCGGACAGTCGTGTTGCTCGCTGATTTCAGAGTTTCTTTTGACCGTGATAGTCTTGCTGCTGCGACTGCTTGGTTTGCTCCTTTGCCTCCCCAGCCAACTTCAAATGCCTTTGCTTGAAACGTCTCGCCGGCATTGGGGACTCGTTCGGCCCTGGTGACCATGTCCACATTGAGGGAGCCAATTACTGTGATGACCGGCATGTTTGATCGAGAAGTGGTTGATTTTCCGGTTGTTCTTTTAGTATAGCGACAAGAGCCCAGTATTGATTGGTGAGGTAGATAACAACCTGGTGAAAAGGATTTTTCAAATAATTATCAGAAGTCAAATCAAGTTTTGTGTTGTTTGGTCCACAAGAGGAGGTCCACCATGACCTGAGATCGACGGGCAAGGCGCGTCAAACTCCGCGACTTCAGTGGTGAATCACGACCACAATGGAAAATGCCATCGACGACGAGATCACGTCCATCAACTCGATATATGGTGACGACACATTGCTGTTAGTCGAGCAGAACCCCATAACCTGTACATTGCGCCTACCGTCGTCAGTCGTCCTCCGTCTCATATTCCCCCACGATTACCCGGATGCTCCTCCTTCAATTGTTGGCACCGAGACGGTTGGTGAAACTAAAGGAGCTGGGAAAAGAATCTTAGACTTGTCAAGAGACGTACTGGCGAAGGTCTACCGGCCAGGAGAAGCATGCGTCTACGACTTGCTCGAGGACGAGGACTTAAAGGACTATGGCGAGGAACAACAAGTCAGTGAGACAGAGGCCAGCCCAGAAGAAGCCAAACTCACTATACAAGACGACCTCGGTTCTGAACCTCCATGGGCACTTTCTGCTACCATAACCGAGAAGAAGAGCATATTCATTGCGCGAGCGGCACACGTAAAGTCGGTCGCTGAGGCAAAACAGTATTACAACCATCTGCTATCTACGGACAAGAAAGTGGCCAAGGCTACTCACAATATGACGGCGTGGCGGATAAAGGGGCCCAATGACACTACGTTTCAGGACTGCGACGATGATGGAGAGACGGCCGCTGGTGGCAGAATGCTACATCTTATGCAGCTCATGGATGTGTGGGATGTCATGGTTATAGTTACGAGATGGTATGGTGGTGTGCATCTTGGTCCCGATCGATTCAGGCTTATCAATACTGCTGCGAGAGATGCTCTGGTACAAGGCGGTTTCGCTCCAGCTGCTGCTGATGCAGGAGGGAAGAAAAAAGGTAAAAAATGAGTAGCTTCTAAGCGTCTAAGATTGAGACACAAGTTTCTGGCACTCAAATGAAGATATGGCATCTAAGTTTCAGAGACGTGACTCGAATGCGTTCAAAGGTGTGTAAAGAATACTTGACGATTTCAATCTCCTTCCGAAGAGCTTTTTGTCTAACAAATAATCAGGGATCCGTTTCTCAAGTATACCACTCCAATCGCTCTTCTCGACATCAGCGCTACTTCTCTGTCCACACAGGTGGGATGGGTTCGTTTGCTTCGTCATTCGTCCTTCAATTATCTCAGTAAGCACAGCGCTGCGATGACTAGACCTGGTACCACCCAGCAGCTCTGTTGCTCGAACGCCTTGGGTACTTAGGTCGCAAGCACCGCTCCAGATCCCGATTTCCAAAGGTACATCTCGTGCAGGATGATGATGATTGGCATTATGATGGCAGACAAAAGCATGACCGTTCCTTCAAGCCACGTTCCAAGAACGTGATATGCCATGTGTCTTGATCTCAACTTGCTATCAAATACACAAAGCAGGACAGCGAAGTTCATGGGCACGAGTGCTATAGTATTGAACGACCAAAAAGAATTTCCCTAGTTCAACTATTCAAATATCCTGCCAGCGTTGAAAGCAAATGCTCCGCTGTTCTCAAAGATGATCTGTTCGCTTTGGAACACTTGTCGTGCGCCCGTTCTTCGATCACAATCGACCAACCCCACCCAAATCTTGACGAGGGCTCTAGCATTGTTCCGTCTCAAAGCTGGGAAATAACCGAAGAGTATTGGAATTGCGACGCCGGCGGCGCTAAGAACATTACAATCCCCTGTGATATCAAAGTCGAATGCTGGCTGATAGGCGGAAAGGTCTTTATGAGTGACATCACTGGACGGCAGAAGAGTTGCGAGGAGACAGATGGTGCGAAAGGCTATAATGGCTCTCCTGGCCATCCGTGCTGCAAGAGCTCCGCTAGTGGCACATGAAGCCCATGATGTCTCGAATCTTCTATGATGGCTTCAGACCCAATTCTCATTTGGCACCTCATAGCCGATGGCCTTCCAAGCTTCGCAGTATTCTTGCTTGTCTAGCCAGCTACGCTGCTTCTCCAAAGCGGAGATATCATGATGGGCCGTAGCAAACTCAGGCCTAACGTCCACTTGGTCCCAATCCGAAGATCCCACCTTACTAGCAACAGATTGTCGTAATTGTGAGAAATTTGAGGTCGTTGCTCCTGTCCAGCCTGCCTGAATGATATCTTCAAAAACTCTCGCTGTTGGGTGGACAACTCCTTTCCCTCCTTTGAGGTCATTAGTTATTTGCTTCACCTCGGCGTAACTTTTGACGTTGGCGAAAGGGTCGGTCCCAGACGCTAAAAAATGTATGCATGTTGCAAGCTTGAAATGGTCTTCCGTCACCTGCTCCTTGAAGCCTACCTCCTGACAGTGGATAGTAGAGCCGAAATCGAATAATTGGAGGTTGTGACGTCCATCGATACCCATGTTGTCTATTTTGAGATCTCCATGTGCATACCCGAGCTCTTCAAGTCGCCCGAGGGCACTCAGCAACTGTTGAATCCAGACGAAGTGGGTTTCTTCCGAGTGCTCGCTCCAGACTCGTGGCAGTGGGTTCAAATACTCAAGCACAAACCCGTGCATTGGTGAATCGTGGACTTGTGAATTCATTGGAATCCTTGTCACGAGATTTGAATGTGGATTCTCTGCGAGGAGTTCGTAGAATTTCTTCTCCTTCTCAAATAATGCCATACTCCGCAGAGACATTTCGATTTGCTCTTCAGCCTCTTCTCGATCCTCTGAAGCCTTGACGGGGTATTGGAAGGGAAGCTTGATGACCGTACTGTCGGAAAGTTTGTAAACCATTCCCTGTGATGGGCCGAGGCTTAGGCATTTTTCTGGGTGTAACTTGTATGGCGTGATCCAGGAATTGTTCGGCATTTGGTCAACAAGAGACGAAGTTGCTGGTGGAGTCAGCCAATTCTGCCGGGTAAGTTGTATGGGGAAGTGAGAATTGAATGGTAGGAGATAGAAGTTGTGCTGCGCTAAACATAAACGAGGCCCCGCCTCTTGCGCGCCAAGTCTATCTCCTTTACACAGTAGTAGGTACCTCCGTAGGTTGCTCGATTGGAGATCCCCGCTGATAAGGAAGCGACAGCTTTTCTGATCGGTCTATCGTTTAATTTCGCTGCAGTCGAAACCAGGTGCATCAGCCTACCATTCTGTTATAAGCTTTTCGACCGGAATCCTTCCTCCATAGTACTCGATCGCCATATGTAGCACTCGTACAAGGCCAGCCCGGGTTCGTCATGTGCCTGTTGAGCTACTCGGAAAGAGGTCGTGTCGTGCGCGTCGCGGATGTAATCATTTTCTATTCGAGCCTAACTAGCTCCTCCTTTTCTCGAGATCGATATCGCCATGGTTTTATCTGACCCCTCTTACTCAGCGCTACCTCCCAGTTTATCTCGGATCCGTTACCTTTCTTTCAATGAATGAATGACAATTTTGCCATCCTTTGAGAATGCCGCCTAATCGTGAAGTCTGACAGCATTGTATGAAATGACAACCTTCACCATGTAGACAGCAACACGTATTATCGACGATGCAAGCTTTGTCATTCTCAAACCAAACCTCCATGGCCCTCTTTTTCTAGATAAGAGTATACCATGGCTGCTCTAAACCCAAGTCTCATCTAATCCACCTCATTTCACAGCATCCTTTCCCTTCATCACTACACTCTTACTCTTCCCCGTCAATTTCCCCATAACCCTCGTAACAGGCAACACAAAAGCCCTAGCAAACCACGGCGTAAGCCACACACACCCCACCAACCTAACCGGCAAAAGTAGTTTAACAACCGCCCACGCCGTCCCCACCTCCATCAAAATCTTCATCCCATCAGCTCCCACATTCCAAGTATCGCCATCCAAACTTCTTCCACCGCCTCCTAGCTCTCCCCCGACCCCAACCTCAGCAGGTTCAGGCACAACAATCTCACCCAACCAACCCTTCCTTTTGAAGTACTTGCCGAACTTCTCAATGCCCTCTGTGACAGCAGGTGACTTCGTGATGGACTCTGGAAGTTGAAGGGATGTATAGTGGAATGTTGCGAAGAGGGCGAAGAGGGGGAGGATGGCTGTTATTTCGTGGAGGAGGAGGAAGGATGTTATGTGTGAGATGGGCGCGGTGGAGAGTGGGGTTGTGTAGCGATGGAGGAATTTTGGTACTTGATTACGAGATATGTTAGTACAGATAGAGGGATCGTTGGCTAGTGAGCTGGATTGGGGTGGAGAGTGGAGAGTGCAGAGTGGAGAGAAATGGATGTCGTACGCTTGGAGTTTATCCGCTCAATCCGCGATTGCGGCGTCGCCTTCGTAGCAGCGAATCTGCGCGAGAAGACATGACGAGGGGGGAGCCGCGGTCTTCTTAGAGCAAGACGCGTGTGGTGAAGCATTGCTACATTGCGTTGTTGAGTGGAGATTCTCAGATCACTCTTCATCCATCGTTAGTGAAATAGAATAGACGATGATCGACATCACTAGTCTACATCTGGCACGTATAAGCGCGAGAGGAGAGGAGCAAGGCTGGCAGCCTTGTCTCCAGAATATCTAGCAATCAACAAATAATCAAAAGAAATCAGATGCTATTTTCGATTCAAACTATAGATCGATTTTCTTTTTCTTGCATAACTTCCCCTCCACCATCACCCTCCCAAATCCCAATCAAACCCCAAACTAACCCCAGCGAGCCCATCCCTCCAACCACTCCACACCCTTCCGTTTCCGTTTCGGCAGCTCGCGATCCGGAATTGAAGGCCTAGAGCCGAAAAACTTTGGTCTTTCTTTTCCTGAGCTTTGAACACATCGTCGTCGTCTCATGCTCGGAGTTCAAATCCTTTTCTTCAAGATACTTATGTATTTCCAGTAGCTGGAGACATTAAATCAGGTGGATAGTCATGAATGACTAGAATAAGAAAAACACATAAACAAACTCTGTCGCCTTTTCAGTATCCACATCTCCCCAGATCAAAGTCATGCCAAATCCGGGAAGCTGCAAAGGTCAGAAAACTGTCAGACACAATTAAGTTGAGATTAGAGAACATGTTCAAAATTACGTGCAATTCTCAAGACATCAAGTCTCGGCTCCTTCTGCCTTTCTCCAGCTAGTTTTGTTTACATTGCAAATAATCTTTCTTCCGCTCGAGTCTTTCTGAGGTAATCATCTCAAATGTAACCAGGCCTACTGTTGCCATCACAAGATCCTGCACTGATCAATGACTTGCTACATCGAATCTGCTTAATACAATGTTCCGCTCATAAAACAGCAAGTTGTTATAGGGGTTCGCTCATCTCTTGTCTCCTCGCAGAGGATTGTCATTGCCTTTCATCGCCGTCGGAAGACACAACGATGGATCCTGAGACATCTCTTTGATCTTGTGAAGCATGTCAGGATCAATCGTGAGAAATGCTTCGCTCCTGGCTCCGCAAGCAATATTTGGTGTCGTATCGCCGTCCTTGAGGTTGACAGGGAACAAAGGCTTGCCATTGATCTTGGTGATGTCGCTATCTTCCTCATTCGTATGGTGAAACATTTCTGGATTGGCACTCCAGCACTTCCAGCCCAGATCTCGACATGCTTCGAGAAGTCGCACGTCATACGCCCAAGTGCCGTGGTTGTGCTCCTCGGTGGATAGTTCTCTGAGAATCCGTTTGGCAGACTCCCTCGTCACTGCGTACGCAAAGCTGCAGAGTGGCTTCTTGGACTTGTGTACCATTCTTTGCTTGTGCTGAATGCCTACTTCTCTTAACCAATCCTCTGTGTCTTGATGCATTCGTTGGAGTGGTGGCAGTGATTCGTCCGTGAAGATTTCATGAGGTAATTCGGGCCAGAACTTGAGATCGAAATAGTCTCCGCAATGGCCTAGATAGAGGATCTCCCACGACTTCAAGTCACCCCAGTAAGTCTGAGGTCGGTACGGTCGACGAAGAGCTTCATATGGATCGTTGACATTGTCTGGTGAGCCACTGACGAGGTTGCGTACGGCTTGCGCGACGAGTGGAATTTGGTAATTGCGGAGGTGAATATCCCAGTCAACATCATCTTCAAGGATTAGAGCCGAAGATAGTCCTGACTCAACAAACCTGGAGATTGATGTTAGCATTGTATCATTTGCAGATGATGCACCACATTCTGTGGCATGTAGTGCACGATCACGCACCATTTCAACGCGTTCAGATGTCCGAGCCATGCCATTGCGGACCCTCGCGATATGACGGAGTATTTTTTCGTCTTGATGCTCTCGACATGGGCATTGGTCCATACTGGCTGGTCCGGTATCAGAATGTCAATGCCGGTCAAATTGGCAGCATGAAGGAGTGAGGAGCGTCTGTGCGAGTCTCTTTTGGAGACAGCGATGATGCCGCCAAACTGCAAGCCAAAAGTTAGCCTTTGTTCGAAGTTCAGACACTCGGAAGACAGGCTTTGGGATGGCTCCTTTGTCCGCGGAAGAAACGTACGCCGAGAGTCGCGTTGGCAGGACCGTTGGCCGAATTGATTGGGATGTCATGGCGTTGCTCTGGCACCGGATACTGGTGCAACGGCGACGATGCGGCTATTGTGCGGTGCAGATAGCGGAGATTGAAGTAAAGGAAGAATGCAAGGGTGCAGGTCGCGAGGATTCGACATTCCATCCTCAGGGACTCAGCCAATCATTTGGCTCTCAGGGGCGCGGAAAACAGGCGCGTGGGATAGAACTTAGGCACAGATACAGGGTCTTGGGCGGCGATCTGCGTGGAGTACTAGTAGCCAAGCCAAGCGTCAAGGCTATCGACTAGGTTTGCTGAGGGCAATGGGCAATGGGCAATGGGCAATTGAAAGGAGTGTGGCCACTGAAGAGAGTGGGATGAAAGGAAGGAAGGTGTTGGAGAGGGAAGAGTCCTGCATTTCCCTCATCATGTATTATCACTAGTAAGACAGCTCCTGCCTGCCTGTGTGCCCACTAAACGGCGTCACAGTGGACTGAAACTGGTCGAGTTACAGGTCCCATCATGGCCATGGCCTGCCTGCACTGCGACTCTCAGCCTCATCGCGTGCATAAGCATCTATTCGCCTCTGCACAGCTGTGGGTAGGTACATGATTGTGTAGTTGGATATCGCAGCGGTGGCAGCAATTCAAGGAGTCAGTATCATGTGGAGATGGATGCGACAGGGAGCTGACCTTGTGACGCCCTGAGAACTTCGCCCTCGGAACTTCGCGATGCACTGGCAGCAAGGGGGCTGGCGCTGGCGCTGGCGGTCGCAAATGGCCGAATGCTCACCAACATATATCTCCCGCTGAGGCATGGCCCTGGATATCCAGTAACCCGGATGATTACTTTGCAACTTCATGGCGGCCAGTGACGGATTGAACCTTCTGCCCTCTGCCTCCGAGGGCAGACTGCCATCGCGTTACAAATCTGTGCGCAAGGCCGCATCGAGCGAATCGCAGGGTGCAGCATCGACTCCTCCTCCTCCCATGCCCACGATTCCTCAAGCAATACCTGAAAATGGATACAGCCATGGAGTCCAGCGGAGTCGATCTCGCTACCATCGCTCGGCCTCCGTGTCCCAATCTGCCCAACCCTCTCTGCCAAATCGCACGCGAGCAGAACGCTCAAGACGCGAGCCAATGCCTGAGCTTCCCAATCAAGAAATACCCCAGGTGCCCGTTACCGGCAATGCGCTGAAAGCTCCACCTTCATCTTCCAGAGGGGAGGGCAGCGGTAATTCGTCCTCGAGAACACCTAAAAAACCTACATCCTCCACTCGCAACCAGGGGCATGGCCAAAGGAGGGACGAATTGGCTGGTCTCACCGAGGGGGAATCCATCATGGCGAAAGAACAGGCGCGCTACAACAAGATCAAGGCACAGCAGCGCGCGGATCGTGAGGCAAAGCACAAGGCTGCCGAGTTTGAGCGAATAAGACTGCAAAGGGAACAAGACGAAAGAGACAGACTGGCTCGCGAGGCAGAGGAGGAAGAACAACGGAGACGTGACGATATTGCCAACGAGCAGCGTCGCGTGAGAGAAGAGGCCGAGGCGAAGAGGAGGGCAAATCGTGAAGATTCAGAGCGGAGGAAGAAGTTGAGGCGCTTGAAGAAGGAGGATATTTCACGACCCAGGCCGGCAGATATCAGGAAACCCACCAGGGAAGAATACAACACAAGTCTACCACTGGAAACGCCTAACAACATCACATCGCCCACCTCATCGTCACATGCAGTGCCAAAGCTAGGAGGATTCTTTAAGCGCAGGGATCACGATCCTCCTTCGCCACCAAAGTCATCCGAGACCATACCGCTTAGGAGCCATGCTTCGCCGCCTAAGTTTTCAAGTCTTATGAACAACATCAAGAAGAGTAACAATCCCGAGATGCCGATGATCAAGCCTGGAGGTAAAGGCGTCGTCCCTCTCACAGATGCGCCAGTATCTGCTTCCAACCACGGTGAACGCCGAGTGAGGATCCATTCTGGAAAGAAATTCATCGACTTACCGTTCACACCAACGACCTCAGCCCTGCAGCTTATCCGTTCCACGGCAACAGTAATGTCAGAATGCTCTGATCCGAGAACATCGGTCATGTATGAAGACTTTACCAAATGCGGCGTTCAGAGACCTTTACGCATGTATGAGCCTGTAAGAAACGTGATCAATTCATGGGATTCGGATATGCAACATTCGCTTCTAATTGTGCCGTCAGACGCTGGGTTGAACAATGAGCTGTGGAAAGATTTCGCTCCCAAAGAAAGGTATGTAGGCGCTCTCTCAAATTTTAGGTACACGGTACCATCTTTGCGCTCGAATACATTGCTGTTTTCTTCTCAATTCAACTTCAAGATCGAGGATAACACAATACCACTCCGGTCCCTGCTCTCATGTCTACCCACTTCATAGCCATAAACAAATAGCGGTTTTCGATTCAAGATCGATATCGCTAAATTTCTCGCGAGTCGGTTCAGAACAATGCCAGAAATCTATCGATATTCTTCCTGCAATGAAGATTTTGATGGTGAGGTGTAATTTTGACTGCCATGGTGGTAAACATAAAGATGCATCGACGGCTTTTTCTTGTTCCATCGCCATGTTGTTTGTTATTCGAGTTCTATTCTAATCCCGAATTCCAGGCCTGAGACTCAATCCTGGTGGTTGTACTATTCTCCGAAAGCAAACAAGTGGGACAAGCGATGGGTTACACTGCGCGAAGACGGTCAGATCATCATGGCCAAAAATGAGGCTGGCAAGGACGCGAACAATATCTGCCATCTTACAGATTTTGAGACGTATACACCGACTCAGGATTGGAAGAAGCGAGTCGTTCGACCGCCTAAGAGATACTGCTACTGCGTCAAGTCTCAACAGAAGTCAAGCATGTTCGAGGAATTGACCAACTTCATACACTACTTCTGCTCCAACGACAAGCAAGTTGCAGACTCGTTCTTCTCGACCATTCAAAGTTGGCGCAGTTGGTATATTTACAACGTAATGGGCGAAGGTCAAGCATCGAAAGGCGAGCAGAAAGAAGCCAAGGGCGGCCCGCTTAAGGATAAGTCTGATGAACCGCAAGTCACTCGCACTGGCACTCGTGATTCTTACTATGCTTTGGGTACCTTCAACACCCTGGGACTGGACTTTGAGAGCGTTGCAAAAGAAAGACCTGCGGAGCGTCCCAACCCAAAGCGGCGTAGTTATTCGTTTTCCGGGGACTTTAATAGACCATTGGCTACGTTGGGAATGCTCTCTGGTATGCCCTCAGCGCAAGAGCATTCGAGGAACCAAAATACAAGGCAACCTTCCGTCGGCCAGAAAGGAAGGAATCGTCCGCCAGTCGCTTACAAGGGCGTGCACGACAGTTGCCAGTCCAATCATCGTACCAAACCCAGTTGGAATAGTCAACAAAGCGGCGAAGCAGCATTTAACCCCAACAGCCTTCTTGGACAGACATACGAAGAACGCCAGCAGGCTTTACAGGTATCCGATAACACAAATACAAGTGGGTTGAACCGCAGCGCATCACAACGATCCAATCGCACCATGCACCGGCGTAACTCCATCGATGGCGGTTCGATTCGACATGGTCCTAAACCCAAGCCCCTCATCGACTTGACCCCACAATACCGCGAACCTCCCCAGCATTTCCGAAAGGGCAAAGGCTTCAAGCCTGAACACGTACCTCAGGGCGGCCTTGTTGACGCTATTCCAGACAACATCGAGATCCCAATACAATTGCCTGGTGCGAATGAGTGGAAAGCGAGGCCAACGACAAGCTCGGGTATGCAACGTAACGCCACGGTCTCTAGCGGCCACCACCGTACAAAGAGTGTCAAGGGGAGAAGGGATGCCACGGCAGAAAGAGAAGCCACGTTCACTGGGTTGATGGCGAAGAGTGGCCCTGGTTGGGGTCATGGAGACAAGGGCCGTGGTTTTCCTAGCAACGCGGCTAACGGGCCTCTGATAGATCTTCGACGAGTACCGAGTTGATCTGCAGAGACATGTTGTTGCATACGAAGTCGCGGGAGCATGGCGCTTCGTAAGTGTCCGCGACCGTGCATTTGATTGTGCTAGACACTGCCGCTGCCAACAATCCCAATGTCTTTGAGACTCCTCAATTCGAAATCGATATCGATGAATTTCTGGCGATGTATCAGAATCATAATCGATATCGATTAGGATTTGCACGACCACAATATGAAAGCGCGTTTGAACACCTGGGCTAAACTTGCCTTGACGCAGCGAGTCTCCCTCTCCCAGGCGCCTTGGCTGGCTTCGGAGGGCTTTAAATATCCTCCGAGGTGGCAAGAAGAAGTGTTTTGGCATTCGGGTCGACCATTCAGTGACGCTAGACGGATCCACAGACCAAACTCTGACCGATGTGACCTCACAAAGCGATCGGAACCCACCACCACCACCACCAACGAGGACCTCAATCCACTCTCAGCGAACGCTCGAGGCTATCGTTCGGCGCGACCAAGCCGTGAATCGTACGTACAGTCAGGAAATGGTCTATATGAACCAGCACAGACACGGTAATATGCCTCTTACGCCCAGCAACGCAAATGCCTATGTTGGAGATGGATTGTTGGCTAGTGGAGCCTCGTTGGGGCCTGTTCATCCTGGTAGATCCTTTGTACCGGTTGAGCCGTTTAAGAGACCTGCGAGTTGGGGCAAGGATTCCAAGGGGACTTGAGGGAGCATTGATGGGGGTGAATAGGCGCTTTTGGGGGAATTCTTTTCATTTCTGTACGTTAGATGATGGGATGGTATTGGTAGGGTTTTTCCTCTTTGGCTTGTAGTCATTCTGCTATTGGTTCTTGGTTTTCTTGTTTGTTTGTTTGTTTTTGACCTTTTTTTCCTCCGTGAGTTGTGAATTGGGATTTGAATATTGATATTGTATAAGTTTGGTTTTTTTTGCATCCTATAAAAACGGAATGGCTAGAAACTTGAACTTGATAATATTGGAATTGTACAATTGGCGATTACTAGCTAGCTACGTAATAGATAGCTACTTAGTAAGTTTAGGTTTAGTATATAATATCGATATATATACTCCTTTAACAACGGCCAAAAGCAAAACGAAATACGTAACAAATATAGAAAAGGAATTAAGCTACTATATAGATAATCTAAGAACTTTCAAAGAACGAAAATCTCTATCTAGTTTTCCTAGGAGGAATTCTCCTCGCTTTGAAGGAAAGAGGAGAAGAGAGGGGGGTTATCTAAATATTAGTCGTAGTAGATATATATATTATACTAATACTTTACTCTATATAGTCTAACTCGGAGTCTTTTACAAAGGCGGATATATTTGAATAACCTACTATTCTACGAACTTTATATCTATCTATACTATTCTATCTCTTACTTGAAAGTACTTATATACTTAATATACCTTAATAAATTATATCTAAATAAGTACTCTACTCTACTCTACTCTACTCTACTCTACTCTACTCTACTCTACTCTACTCTACTCTACTCTACTCTACTCTACTCTACTCTACTCTCTTACTACTATTAATAAAGGCGGATACTAAATCTACCCCCAATCCGCTTATTTCTACCCCTACTACCTATCTTATTTCTACCCCCGCCTAGAATTTAGGGGGGGATCCCCTATTTTATAGGCACCCAAGTTACTTCACGATTAATAATATTATAGTAGTTACGCTATATTATATATTACACTTGAAGCCGACTATATATAATAGTGCTAGGCTATATTTAGATAATATACGAATCCAAACTATACGGCAAACGACTTATTAACCTACTAATACTATAATTATATATAGATTAAGCTAAATAGCTATAATACAATACGGTCGTATATAATTTAGGCGGTCTAACCGCCTAGATTATAGTAGGACCTACTAATACTATAATTATATATAAATTAAGCTAAATAGCTACAATACGACACGGTCGTATACGATCGTAGATTTACTACTATAGCGTAACTACTATGACATCATTGATCGTGAAGTAACTTGGGCGCCTATAAATAGGGGATCCCCCCCTAAATTCCAGGCGGGGGTAGAAATAAGACAAGTTAGGGGTAGAATTAAGGATATTGGGGGTAGATTTAGTATCCGCCTTAATAAAAACCTAGCGTAATTATTAACAAAGTAGAATATCCTCTATAAGAAAAATATAATTGTATAGTATAACAACTTTAAGGTACTTACTTAGTTAACGGTATTCATATTAGGTAGATAGTTAGTTAATCTTTATTTTACTAGGAAAATCAAATCGATACTAATATCAATATACCTAAATCAATACAATCCCCAAAACAAATCCCCAAAACAAATCCCCAAAAACAAATCCCCACAACCAACCCAAAGACGAAACCCCCCAAAAACGTGATTCAAAAAAAGATAGCTACTAACCCCACAAAGCAAGAAACCCTAACAATCCATGCAGATAGGAATCAGAATTCAACAAAGACAAAGAAAACAATCTATTTGTCAAGTGTGAACAAGGGGGTATTATGAACCGTTACCTACCTTAGTACGAATTCGACTCAAATCCATTTCGCAACAAGATTCGGCAGAGAGAGAAAGAGAGAGAGGATAAGAGGAGGAAAACTTCAAGTTTACTGTCAAATATATGGATCTTGCAAATCGCATCGCATCTTGCAGTATGGGATGCCCGCCACCAAAAAGATAAAAAAAGGATGTATCAGGTGTATCTCAAAGGAAGAACTTAAATCGAGTCCCTTTGCAACGTGGGAAAACCCCCATCGCTACAACAAATTGCAAACCCATAACTCCTGCCACACTGAGTTATTCCAAAAGTCGCCCATCCAGACAGCCATCCACCCGCTTTGTGAATTATCCCCTCGTTGACTCTCATTTTTCATGCTTGCGCTCTCGTCTCTAGCCTGTGACTCAATCGCTGAGATCGGGATTTGCAACGAACAATCGGACACCTCTGCCTATCGTCATTGTTCGTTCGTCCACACTGCCTCTTCTTATCAAGTCATCCACACTCTCCTTGGACTCTCTGTGTTCGTTTGCGCGTTTGGGCAGAGCAGCAGGGCCTCCAAATGAATTCTCCCTCTCGCTGTTGGAGCTATCGCTGTCGGCTGGCTTGCCATTGCTCTTGTTTGTATCGAAGTAATCGTTGGCAGGTCTCGCGGAGGCGTATGGTGTCTTCTCTTCGGCAAGATCGTGAAGGTGGACTTCGCTGGGACTCCGGGAGTGACCGCTTGTAGGGGTGGAGCTTGCTGTGCTGAAACGAGGCTGGTAACCAGATCCCGCGGCTTTTCTTTGACTACCGAGACTACTCCTTCCGGATCCAGTTCTGCGATGATGTTGATTCTGACTTGGTCGTGCGCCTGCGTAGCCCCAAGCTGGATCCTGCTCCCACTCATTCAGCTCCTCTTCTTGCCTGCTGTTTCTGCTTCTGTCGTCGGTCTCATCTTCCACTTCGGTAGCTGATAGTCGCATGGGGACGCCCGCGCCAGCCATGTTGCCACCAGTGTACTGGACTGGTTTACCACCATGATGTCGGATTTTCCGAGCTACACCGCCCGTGAAGCTGCCACCCATGTTGCTGTTTGAACTGCTGCCCGTAGGTGGGGTTGAGCGGCCAACATTGCTACCACCAGCTGCGACTTCACGTTCGGCCCTCTCTTTCGCCATGCGCTGCTGAATCCGAATTCTTGGATCTTCGGCCTGAGAGCGATCACACCACACGGTGGCTTTCTGCTTGCGGAGGAGGGCTACATAGGAGGTCGGGGAGGGTCCGGTGGATCTGCCGGAGGAGGAGCGCCGTATTGAGTTGTGTGCTGAGGGAGTGGTGGAAGAAGTGGAGGATGTGGCGTTTGAGAGGGTGCGGCGGGTGGAAGGATTCGGTATGAAGGCATTGCTCATTGTGGAGTAGGATGGTTGTGATTGTAAAGGGTAGGTGTGCGAGGTATCGTTGTACTGCTGTTGCGGCGTGGCCGAGGTAGCGTGAGGGTGATTTGAATGGTTGGGGTATGTTGACTGTGATTGCTGAGGAAGAGGTTTTCGATGCGGAACGCGCATAGCAGGTGCGTATTGAGCAACCATTGGGGCCGACATGATGCGTGTGTAAATGTCGAACAGGTTTCAAATGCGTGGACAGTGACTTGTTTCGAGGGTCCGACTCTTATTCAGATCAAGCTGTCTGGCCAAGCGATGGGATCTCGCTTATAACAAGGTGGACTTCAGCTGGACAAGGTAGGTACAAGCTGCAGCTCTCAGCAAGCCACGGCTGCGGAGGATTATTGTCTCGTATATAGTGGTTGAGAGCAGTGCCAAGCAATGGTTCCTGGTGGCAGTTTGGTGTTGAAGCCGATGGTGAAATTTAGGATAAGTATGATAAGGTATCCAGCTTATTGTTATTGATGAAGGTGGGGAGTTTCTTTGTTGAGTGCTACTAGCAGTATACGGTCGTACTGTGGATTTTATTAGCGATACTGTGGTATGATCTGACCATGGACGATCAGTGGCACTGGTATTGGCACAGACACGGAAATAGACTGGACGTTACATCCACTATTGTGTGCATCCCAAAGCATCGGCTGAACAATCCACTGCCCAATTCGTCATGATTTCGCGAAGCCCACAGAACCAATAGATGGCGAAATGCTTACCTTGCACTGCCACGGTCACGGTGGATATTGATCGAGTACTAGGTACGGGCGAAGCAGCAGCACCACTACGACTACAATATTGGAGGCGAAGATGGTACAAAACAATTATGAAGGGAGGAGGGTTCTTATCTCATTATTATTGTTGCTCCTACAAACCGGCTCCAAGCTCGGCATCAATTTCAATTTCTTGGATATTTACTGCAGGACTAGAGTCTTCAACCCGGCAACAAGAGGGTCAACCCCAGCAATAAGAGGGACACCAGACGGGAGACATTCCGCCGAACAAATGATAGGAGTCTGTACACAGTAGTAGGCATGACGATTTACCAGTAGAATAATTCCAGCCTTGCAACCAGGTGTATGACAGGCCTCTTGCTGCTCGAAGCTCGTCTCAGACATCCACACGATGGAGCTAGGCAAGTCACGATATCACAGGTGGAGCCGGTTTATTATTAGATGACCACTGCACCCTTACTGTGGTACCATCTTCACTTCTCCACACCACCACTCCGACTCCTTTCCAAGCTTCAAGTTCTCGTCGAGGTACCATATCATTCCATACCTAGACATGAGCACCACTGGATCGAGTACTGCTGTGGCATCCTTTGTGTCTCCCGCTTCCTTCCGACACGCTCCTGATTCAGTTGACCTCCCCTTCATCACACATCCTTCGCGAATCACTTCTGCCAAGCAAGCCTACTCCCAACATCGTGTCATTCCATCTCAAATGAGGTCGTGTTCGACGACTGACCGCATTCCATCGCCTTTCAGTCTACCTCCAGCTCACACGCTCGCTCTGGCATGCATCATCGGCTCGCTCGCCGCCTCACTGGTTGCAAAATGACTAACGCTTCGTATTATTCCCAGTCGCAACAGAAGTCGGAGAGGAGAAGAGACAATCGCTTTTCGCTCATACCATAACGAGCCGGCCGTCACTAACCACTAGTAATCACGAACACGTCGGAATTCTACCCACCTGAACGACGGTCAGCCCCTTTGGCAATTGCGAGAACGTAACGACCATCTCAATGATCATGTACAAATACGGAAATTGTACCTGAATCAGGGTCATTGAAAAGGATCATGAGCTGGCCAGGATTATTCCCAATCCCGGCCTGATCCAGGCTCCATATCTCGCCAAGACTGGGCTTGCGATTTTCCACTTTGCATCAAATAGACCAACTTTAGCTGAACGTAATGCAGGTGAAATGGCCGTTTTGGGATAGGCAAGGGATAAAGCGACACGTGACCACACGTGAGAGGCATTCTCAGGCTCAACTGAGTCCACCGAAACTCGGCGAGGGATGTGCAAAATAAACACCACTTACAAATCTTTGAACATTATGCAACTTGTCGGCAATATTCCCGCAAGTCCCGACATCACATCGTTAACCAAATGTCACCTCGGGGATTTCGACATGATACTGGTGGCTGCCAAGGGATGAGGGCTCCTTTTTTTCATGTCTCGTCGCGTCTCTCCGGAACACACGCTATTCGAGATTCCAAGTATATCCACAATCATAAATCACTGTACTCGACCTCGTATGCACCGGAATAGATCTCTGGCAACAGCCAGTTTAGCTCGCCCATGTCACGATGCGTATGAGAAAATACCGATTAATTCCAGCATCTCAATCTCACATTCCACACACACCTTGCTTGTCTAACAATGGTGCGCAGCCGATACCTCCAACACCGGCCAGCAAAGTCACCATTCTCAATCGGAATTCCGGGCAAATTTTACATGCCAAAGGATTTCTCGAAAAGAGCTCGAGCCGCAGCATAGACTGCTTGGTGCTCAGACTGGATCTGCCCTTCCTTTCATATTGTCTTGATGACACTACTCGCTGTTCTCAGACGAGTTCCGCCCTGAATCGTGCCCTTTCTCGTTGTTCTCTTTGCTATCTTCACCATTCTTTGAGCCGTCGACGTGCTGGGCACGATCCCACTGAACAGCATTTGCTCCATGTCGTAGATCGACAATAAACACCTAATTCTCACAGCCATGGTGGCATCAGATGTCGTCTCTACCAGTACTTCGACATTCGTCACGGTGGTCACGGTATCCTTTTCAACCCCGACCGGATCTTCCCTGGAGACTCTTCCCAACAGCCTGAGTAGCAACGACAATAACCACCTTCTAGTGGGGCTCGCCAGTGCTGGAGGCTTTGCGCTGTTCCTGTTCGTCATCGGACTACTCTTTTGTCTCAAATACACTCGCACTAAGCATCGTCGTCGCATCGAGGATATGGAACATCGGCTGAATGGCCTCGAAAATCGAAGCAAAGCACGACCCGAAGCACAAACCAAGAGGTTTTCGACCGCCACTGGCACGAGTTTGGGAAGCAGCTGGGGCGCTTGGAGGTCAAAGGACGTCAAGAACTTTCAAAAACTTCGAACTGCAAGCCAGACGACAGGAAGTGACAACAGAAAGAGCTTCGCTCATGGCTGGTGGTCAATCTCACCCGCGACGAGAAACCAGGATCATGGCCAGAATGTTACCCCACTTCAGGATATCACATCGTTCCGAACTGCCAATCCGCCACAAACAAACGATACGTCTGAAAACGACATGGAACCTCTCATGACTCCACGTCTGTCTGCCATTGTGGAATGTCCATCTCCATCTCCATCTCAAGTTCCAGCTTGTCCCGATCCACCCGTCGTGAAGGCATTACACCATGACCCCGCCGGCACTCAAACCCACCCTTATAGTTTATGCGACGACAAAGAGATTGACGTCACCTCGGAAATAGTGAAAGTTCCAAATCAGAAGAACGACATATCATCCATTGACAAAGAAGTGGCCATAACCAATGGGACTGGCTTCCAAAAGGTATGTAAGGATTCCTTATTCAAATACCGTGGCTGTCAACTAGATATACCGGATCTCATGGGCTCGTGCTCTCAATCGGCTGGGCATGAGTATGATCGGAGAGGTTCCCAGTGTCGCAAATCCTAAGTCTATTGTACTGATTGCGATACTTAGAATACTGCTGAAAAACGCCCAGCGGCACCTTCGATACCGACTAAGACTCACCAGCGCAAACCTGCCTTGGCCGGTGCTATCTCTGTCTTCCCTCCAGGTGATTTGACAGGTGCTGATACATTGCATCCAACGTCGTCACGATATCGTCCATTTAGTGCTATAAACGGAGATCCATCGATTGCTCCAGCAAAGCCTGTTCCACCACCGCCACCAATGCGAAAGCCAAATGCCAACCGACGTTCGCGAAGCTACAGCCATATCAGAAATCACTCCGTCTTCTCTAATGATAGCCGGAGTAGTGTGGAAAACTTAGTCGCGGGCCGCATGTCAGCTCAATCCAATCATGCACGATCCAGCTCAGCGCAAAGCAACACTGTCTGGCCATGGGATATACACAGTCCCAAGGTCGACTACGGTTCCGCCTCAGATTCACTACCGAGATTCAAGCAACACCGAAGTCCCAATGTGGTGGCCGAGGAGTCTAAAAACCGACTGCAGAATTTGACAACTTCTGAACTTGACGTTTCTACTGCTGCTAGAATTGAATCGACGGATCCACGCGCAGCCGATATTGCTGATTCTTATCGTACCTTGGTAGAAAAGGAGGGAAGGTCGGATCCGATGGCAAAGGATATTCTGAGTCGCAAATCCGAAAACATGAATTTGAGCTACAAGCTCACAAGGGGGAGTAAAGGTAAACGTCGATCCAGTAGTGCGCCTCCGTCGAACAGTAGCTATGCAATCATTGCTCCTGCGTCACCAATTTCATCACACGCCTCTTCCTCACGGAGTAGTGAGGGCAATCCATTCCATTTTGGGGAACCATCGGACCGCTCAAACTCATCCCACACAACCTCAACATCCTACTTAAAGCGCTCAATTCCACGTTCGAGATCAGTGACAGATCCTGGGCTCAATGTTGCAAAACCTGCGACCAATTCGTCTACCATCAGCACAAGGAGAGGGGCTGGCAAAACTGGGGAAAGGAAGTCAAGAGCTGCGAACCGAAGTTCAACTGATCTGAACATTGTGATACCAACCCCGACATTGCACTATCACGCCTCCACTTTCGGCACTCCCAAAATGCAGCCATTGCCCAGATGTCAATATGCGCGGAAGGTCGAGCCTATACTGGAACAGGATGAACCGATGAGAAGTGCGGAACCTAATTGCAAACCTCTCGATTGGAACAGAACTCCAAACGCCCACGTGGTAATCAAACCATCACACTCACTTGAGCTGGTGTCGCCTTCGAATGTTCCTCCAAGGGCAGGGTCTGCTGGCAATCGCAAATCCCGCGATAAAGATGAAAAAACCTACAACGTCTTGAATGGCTCGCCATCGAGTTGCCAGCCATCACTTAGGAAGAAATGCAGCCTGGTGGGAGCAAGTGAGACATTCTTCATGGCCAAGGATAGGTCGCCAACTGGGGTCGTCATTTCTTGCCGACGTAACAGCGACTCACGCCGAACGACTAAGAATGGTCTTACGGGTTCGAGGGAGGAATTTTCTTCATACGCCGACTGCTCTCGGACAGCCACTCCATCCGTCAAGAGTCCCAGGGAAGACAACAATTGCACTAATTCACGAGTAAGAGAACTAAAAAAGACCCGAAGATCAGGATTACGCAGCATCCTCTCCCCCTATCCAATCTCAGAAGACGAAGCAGTCGACCAAACTTCGCCGACAGCATACAGTCCATTCTCCCCAACATCTGCTAGCCCTGGTCATCCTTCCTCCTACAATCTACGAAGACACCTATCTCTCAAATCCCTCGGTTCGCCTGTCATACCATCGCCCTGTTTATCAGACACAACACCCTCTGAAATCGATGCTAGAGAAACAAACAAAATGCTTCTCCAAAGCTTCCCCGCTCCAACGCTCCCACCAGCGACTGGATCCTCGAGTCAAAACCCCTTTGCTTCACCCGACTGCTCCAGTTCAGCTTCGGTCGCATCGACGAGGGACACCAGCCCCATTACCGCTACGCCATCTATTCGTCAAGGTTTCGGACCCGGACCCTCCCCTTCCCTGTTAGAGAAGTGGGAGAAACAAGGACGATCTTACATCACCAGCCATGCCGCCATCGTCGAAGAAGAAGATGGAGGTATTCAAACCTTTGCGCGAGGCAAGGCACCGAGGAACCTCAGTCCAGCGCTTGGTGGTGGTGAACACAAAACGAGTGGTGGTGAATCGAATGTTTATCCTCCAATAGAAAGCACAAGAAAGAAAACCAAACACACGCGATGGGAAAGTCGTGGTGAGATAGCCGAGATCATCTCACCCCAAAATTCCTCATTGCATAAACCCACCAAACCCGCAAATCCCTTCCCGAAACCTCAAGTCCTTCCCGCGTCTCATCAAAGGGAAGTAAGTAAAGCCAGTACCACTACCACCAATACCTCAGATACTCCCATCACATCCACAACATCAACATGGACCGCCCTCCCCAAACCTTCACTAAAAGCCCTCCTCAAACCTTCCGAATCGGCAAGGAGAGCCGAGGCAGTCGGAATGAAGAAATCAATCGACAGTACCAATATCTCGGATCCAGGAATTGGGAGTCACGATCGAGGGGGGGGGAGCCATGGAAACAACACGAGTAAAAAAGTTTCACCCCGTGGGTCGAGCCCACCCAGGAAGAGGGGGCCGAAGGTTGAGGAGTTGGGAAAGATATTGGGTGGGAAGGGGGTTGGTTGGTAAGCGGAGGGGAATACTGTAGTCTTGTAATGTTGATATTGGTTGTATGATGGGATGGGATGTGGGTTGGTTGGTTGGGTAGGTATGATTGATGTGATGGATTGTGTTTGGACAGTATTATTTTTGGTTGGCGTCGCTCCTTATATCCCCCTTTTCGTACGTAGAGGTTGGATACTTACCTTTGCTGTATCTTTTTTGATGTGTGGAATGTGTGGGTGTGGGTGTGGGTGTGTCGTATTTGCTAGTCACTCACATTGGCAAGATCGTCGGGCTGCGCTGCGGACAAGACAAAAGCAATTACACTGGAGTCTAGACCACCACCACCGAATGTATGGCTGTCGTTGCATCCAATGCTTTGCCATGCCACATCCACTATTTACCACCGGAGGTTTGATGTGCGAGGCTGGTGCGTCATGGCAGTGGGAGTGGGCTTCATGTCTCGATGTAGAAGGTACGTCTTGTAGCTTGTTTGCCATCATCGTCATATCCTGCATGTCGACAAACAGATCGTCTTTACTTAACGTCTTGTCTGTCTACTCCAACCTCTAACCTCCATCCAACCGCTTCAATTGAACAACCTCCTCTACCCAACATTTCCCTTGCTCCATACCTTTCTGCTTGAACATCCCCTGTCACACGTCCTACATACCACGAGTTGCAGCTCCTCTGCGATCAAGATGCCTCACCACCACCACCTCCACAGCCAGGAGATTGCCCATACACGCATCCCTCTGGTCAAGAACAATCTCTACAAGAGATCGGGCATCAAGTCATATGTCTGGCTTCTCCAGAAATGTAGCTCTTCAAAACCACTAGTTCGGAATCCAGGCTGATCAGAAAACAGACAACATCACACCATCGCAGCCTGGCCCATACTTCCGTGAGGCGGCAGTTCATGCTGAAGTCAAACGCACCGACCACCATGGACACCATGCCTCATCAATCGGTGGAAAGTCCAAGATAGCTGCACTTCAGAGGCGTGCTCTTGCTGTTACTGCCGATGCTGCGGCCCAGACAGGCCTCGTGTCTGCCGAAGACCAGCAGAACGATTCAGAGTACTTGTGCGAAGTCACTGTTGGAACACCACCTCAAAAATTGATGTTGGACTTTGACAGTGGTTCTAGCGATCTTTGGGTATGTATATGATGAATTAAACAATTGCAGAACTCGCTGCTGACTCTGCTAGTGCTTCTCCACCAAGCTCGATGCAAGCATACTGAGCTCTCTTAAGAAAGCCAACCACAATATCTTCGACCCAAGCAAATCTACCAGCTTCAAGACCATGGACGGTAGCACATGGTCTATCTCTTACGGCGATGGAAGTTCTGCTTCCGGTACTGTTGGTACCGACATTCTGCACATTGGTGGCATCGACGTCGAAATGCAGGCCATCGAGTTGGCCGACACAGCCTCGGATGACTTCACATCTGATGTTGGAGATGGACTTCTCGGCCTCGCTATGCCTGGCATCAACACCGTTTCACCAAAACCAGTGGCCACACCAGTGCAGAACATGATCACGCAAAAGGATATTCCGGCAACAGCAGAGCTCTTCACGGCTTATTTGGGCAGCTGGCGTGATGCTGACGAAGCCGACAAGGGCGAATCGTTCTACACATTTGGCTATATTGATCAACCAACTCTTAAGGCAGCCGGTGTCAGTGAGCCGTACTATACTCCGCTTGTGAATCAGTCTACTCGCGGTTTCTGGGAGTTCGCGTCCAAGACTGCGACTGTGAATGGAAAGACGGTCCAGCGTGAGAATCAGCAGAGTGGTGGCAATTCGGCCATTGCAGATACAGGCACCACGCTTGCTCTCGTGGATGACACTCTTTGCAAGGCTATCTACGGCGCCATTCCGGGAGCCAAGTATGACGAAAAGCAACAGGGTTGGACCTTCCCGAGCAACACCACCGCGGCCAACCTTCCAGTCGTTCAATTTGCCGTCGGAGATAAGCTGTTCACCGTCCAGAAGGAGGACTTACTATTTGCGGAAACCGAGCCTGGGACCACATACGGCGGAATCCAATCACGGGTAAGTCGAAATTCTTTCCTTGGAAGCTCATCTCGTCTCAAGATCGAGTGCGCATATATTGTCAACTCGTTCTTTGAGTCCGAGATATTTTGCAGCCTTGATTTTGAGCTGAACATCTCCAATCGACTTCGTCCTGCCATGAAATCTTGACTGACCGCTTGCAGGGATCACAAACCTTCGATATTTTGGGTGATACGTTCTTGAAGGGTGTCTATGCAATCTTCGACATGGGCAACAAGCAGTTCGGAGCTGTTCAACGAACCGAGACCACGCAGAATCTTGGAACTGATCCCGAAACAGCTAGCTAGATGCTGCTGGCAGAGTCTTCCTGTTGAGCACAGCGGAATGTCAGCTTTTTGTTGGACTTTTCTATTAGATGATTTATAGCTTCAAATAAGAATTATGATACATGAAATAGAAATTTTTATTGAAATCTATCCATTTGTAGCTCCTCGTTATATTGTCCGATTGATTTGTTTTGTGGTATGACTGAATTTGGCAATGACAACCTACGACTAAAGTCTTGGAACGTCCAGGGCCCCAGATTGTAGAGTTTTGGATTACTTTGCTACCCTTGAATCAACAACAACAACAACCTCGTCAATGACTATTTCACATGCTCATAGCTATCAATACCAAGAGATATTGTTGGTAGTACTGCTAATATCTAAGAACTAGTTGTCCATGCAGTCCGGCGCTCTTCGGTAATGGAGCCCCGGATCTGCTTCTCCGCGTGGTTCGACACATCCGTACCTCACGCGAAGTAGAGATATTCTTTCTGCATCCCCCATCTGTACATAGCATGTCAATTCGATCGCTTCCTCTCCTTTCCTCTCATTGTCTCTGTATTCTAATATTTGCTTGCACCATTTCATTGAAAGCTAGAAACCATGACATCGCCTCCACCTCTCACAGGAATTCGGGTCCTTGAGCTCGCAGGATTGGCACCAGGTATGTCCTCCCGTTCCTCCTTTGATTGCATGTAGTTGACTCATTATAAAGGTCCGTTTGCTGGTATCATGCTGGCAGACTATGGTGCTACAGTCCTCCGTCTCGACCGCGCAACACCAGGCGCGCATACCTCCTCTCCTCCCTCCGCAACCCCAGATTACCTCTCTCGCCGTAAATCCTCTATAGCGGTAGACATGAAATCAAGCGCCGGTCTCGCCCTGATAAAATCTCTCCTCCCTCATGTTGATGTGGTGATTGATCCCTTCCGACCCGGCATTTTGGAGAAATTGGGATTAGGGCCTCAGGAAGTCATGTTGAAGGTTAATCCACGTATCATCGTTGCACGCATGACTGGGTTCAGAAGGGATGGCAAGTACAAGGATATGGCGGGCCACGATATAAATTACATTGCCGTCTCTGGTGTTCTGAGTATGTTGGGGCGGGTGCATGAGAAACCTTTTGCGCCGGGGAATATACTTGGTGATTTTGCGGGAGGGGGTGCCATGTGTTTTTTGGGGATATTGTTGGCGTTGATTGGGAGGGGGAAGACGGGGAGGGGACAGGTTGTTGAGGCGAATATGGTTGATGGGGCGGGTTATTTGGGGACGATGCCTAGGTTGAGTATGAAGAAGGTGAGTTGGGGTGGGCCGAGGGGGACGAATTTGTTGGATGGTGGGTGTCCTTATTATGATACTTATGAGACTAGGGATGGGAAGTTTGTGGCAGTGTATGTTTCATTCCTTTCTGTCTTTCTCCGTATTAAGGTTCATTATGCTAATGAGATATGTTAGTGGTGCTTTGGAACCCCAATTCTTCGCCCAATTGATCAAAGGCCTTTCCCTCCCCTCAACGCCTGATATCAGGAACAGACTCGATCCCTCCACCTGGCCCGTCCTAAAATCAATCTTCACAAACACGTTTCTCAGCAAAACCCGGCAAGAATGGGAATCCATCTTTGACGGCACGGATGCATGCGTAACGCCCGTCCTCACGCAAATAGAATTGGAAAGGAATGGGTTTGATCAGAGGGTTCCTGTTACGTTGAGGGATAGTCCCGGTCTTGCACTTGCGGATGGAGCGAGTGAGGAGCAAGATGCGGCAATCAGGATTGCGAAGGGACAGGGTGGTGGTGTGGAGGGCGAAGGGTGGGATGAGAAGGGGTTGAGTCCCGGGGTGGGAGGAGAAGACGTTCTTAAGCAGTGGCTTGGGTGGAGGAGGGGGAGGCAGTTCGATGTTGTTGATGGGGGATTGGTTAAGAAGGAGGAGGGAAAGCTGTAGAGACAATGCAATTGAGGAAGTGGAAATGTAGAGAAGTCTATTCTGCGCATGTGAGGAAACTGAGACTTATCTTTGTTGCATTGCAAAAATGGTGGCCTCTTACCTAAACTCTGTGTTTCCAATTTTTTGATTCGTTCTTCACCCTTGTCCCCGCCATGTCTCGCTGGTCTCTTCAAATTGAGAAACAGGCTTCACGTTATGAGTCTTCTCTGAGGATCAAAGGTATGAAAGGCTTGGTAGGAGACTCTTTTGGAAATTGCTACAAGTTTGTATAATGCTTATTTCATGACGGCCTTCTTCATCGCGCTAAACAATTGAGTCAAATGTGGGGCTAATATCGAAAGTTGCCCCTCGTGTGAGTCGAAATCAAAACAGTGTAAAAATACGTCCGCGCCCTGCAATCAAGCAAAACAATTTCACATACCACAATCATGGCAGACGCAGCTGTAAAAGAGTGGCAAGGCCGCGCCGAGGCTTTCTCTACCAAAGATCGCAAGGCATTGGAGCAATCATTCGGAGAACTCGATGCCCACCTTACCCTACGATCCTACATTGTTGGCTACGACCTCACAGACGCCGACTCTGCTGTCTGGAAAGCCATCCGCGAGAACCACATTTCCCACTCATTCGTGAAGCAAGGCCTTCTCGTGAACGTTTCACGATGGTTCAAATACATCGAGGAGATCAATCCTTCCCTTGCGACCAGCCTGCCCGCACGACCAGCCAAGGGTGCTAAAGGACCAGCTGAGCAAGAGAAGGCAAAAGAGGAGGGAGGAAACTTCAATATCGGACTTCAGGATGTTCAGCCTGGAGAGGTTGTCGTTACACGTTTCCCACCGGAGCCATCTGGCTACCTCCACATTGGACATGCAAAAGCCGCTATTATCAACGACTACTTCGCACACGAGAAATACAAGGGCAAGCTCATCTTGCGTTTCGATGACACGAATCCGTCGAAAGAGAAGGAGGAGTTCCAGGACTCCATTGTCGAGGATTTGGCTCTTATGGGTATCAAGCCGGACCAGCGATCTCACACCAGTGACTGGTTCCCACAGCTGTACGAGTACTGCGTACAGATGTTGAAAGAGGGCACAGCCTACGCGGACAACACAGCACAAGAGCAGATGCAGAAAGAGCGGTTTGACGGCATTGCAAGTGGAAAGCGAGATGCCAGTGTCGAAGAGAATTTGGCCGCATTTGAGGAAATGAAGAAGGGATCAGAAGAGGGAATAAAGTGGTGTATCCGAGCCAAGATGTCAGTCGACAACCCAAACAAAGCCATGCGCGACCCAGTCATCTACCGCTGCAATCCCGAGCCTCACCACCGCACTGGCACTACTTGGAAGACGTATCCCACATACGACTTCTGCTGCCCGATCGTGGACAGCCTTGAGGGTGTTACTCACGCGCTACGAACGACCGAGTACAAAGATCGCGACCCGCAATATCAATGGTTCATCAACACATTGAAGCTTCGGGGTGTCTACAACTGGGACTTCAATCGCATGAACTTCATTCGCACGCTTCTCTCCAAGCGTAAGCTCACGAAGTTTGTTGATGACAAGCTAGTGTGGGGCTGGGACGATCCTCGTATGCCCACGGTCCGAGGTATTCGTCGCCGTGGTTGCACAATTCCTGCTCTACGCGAGTTCATATTGACTCAAGGACCGTCGAAGAACATCGTCAACCTGGATTGGACCAGCTTCTGGGCGACGAACAAGAAGTATATCGACCCGATTGCGACTCGCTACACCGCTGTTGAAGCTAAGGACAAGGTGCCCGTCACGGTTGTAGGTGCTCGCGAAGCCCCTTATTCTGAGCAGAAGGCCCTGCACGCCAAGAATCCTGAGCTCGGTGACAAGAAGGTGTGGTTCAGCAAGAACCTCATCATCGACCAAGCCGATGCCGCTTCTTTCGAGCAGGACGAGGAGATCACCCTTATGAACTGGGGCAACGCTATTGTGAAGAAGATTTCCCACTCCATTAATCCGTTGCACCTCAAACAGGTCACCAGCATTGAGCTCGAGCTGCATCTCCAGGGCGATGTCAAGAAGACCAAGAAGAAGATCACCTGGCTCAGCACTGACCAGAAGTTGGTGGACGTCGAGCTCGTCGACTTCGACTACTTGATCACAAAGAACAAGCTCGAAGAGACTGATAACTACATGGACTTCTTGACTCCACAGACTGAGTTCCGAACCACCGCTATCGCTGATGAGAACGTGGCAGCGCTGAAGGAGGATGACATTATCCAGTTCGATCGCAAGGGATATTACAGAGTGGATAGGGCGTTTGCGCACGGCAAGCCGGCGGTCTTGTTCAACATTCCTACCGGAAAGACTGGTAAATGAATGGTGTCATGTGCTGTCCTGTACGAGGCTGAAAATATCCTAGCTGCTAGGGATGTGAAGGAGGAGGGGCGGAATTGGACTGAGGCTATCGTTGCTGCTACGGTGGCTTTCGGGCTTGTTGCTATGATTGTTATGAGATATGGAAATGGACAGCGGCGTTGAGCCTGATGATGGGAGATGCATAGTTTGAATAGAATTACAATGTACTCAGGCATCTGTTGAAGATAAAGATTATAACGTGTTAAAAATGCCCGCATGAATTAAGGTGTTTTTAAGGCACAAAGTTGCCCAGACTGTCTGAGGATGGAAGATGTTGTGTTCAACAAGGCTACTAGTAGCTTGTGGTTGGGATTTAGCGAGTCGTTACCACATGAAGGTGGAAAATCTCGGGATAATTTGGAATACTCGAAGTGAAGTTGCAAGTGTTTCTGATTTTCATCATACTCAGGTACCTATATATCCATAGACGTCCCCACCACCATTCAATTCCTCGCATCGGTCGCGACGTGTAGACTCGAATCGAGAGTCGGACTCGGATTCAGGCCAGAGGACACGGACCTTATACTGGTACGTGCGCTAAGGTATCCCTGAAGTTTCATCGATCGCAACCGATCTTTTTTCCGATTTCTCGAAAACAACAATAATTTCTATGCGAAATGTCTCTTTTCGGTCGAACTCTCGATGAATCGCCTTCTTTGGATTCCGATTCGGAAAGCGATGTCGACGAAATACAGGAGATTCCAGAAAGCCCGGAACAGCCAGAGGAACAACACAATGATGACTTCAACGACGATATATACAGCGGTGAAGAATATGACGATGACGATGACGACGACGATGAAACAAGTCGCCAAAAACCATTGTTAACGGAGAAAGAAAAGAAGGCCTTTCGACGATCGAATCGGGATGAGATACATTTGTTTGATGCTTTTGAAACGACGCGAGCTGGTGATCTGGGGAGGAATCTGTTGGGTGCTATTTCTGAACGACGGGTATATGTTTTGAAACGGACGGTGGGGGGTGTTGCGACTTGGGGGGCTAGGGAACGGTGGATTTGTGATTTGGAGGCGAGGAGGGCGGTGCCGGCGGGGCAGTGGACGGCGTGGCCGTTGAGGGGGGTGGAGGTTCCTGGGGCTGGGGAGAGGTTTTTTGGTGGTGGGGAAAGGTTTTATGGTGGTGGGGGGAAGAGGAGGAAGGTTTTTGGGTTTAGTGAGGAGTTTGAGGAGGTGCTTTGTGATTTTGCTGTTGGGAGGGCGAGGGAGAGGGTGGAGCGGGAGGGGAGGTTGGAAGGGTTCGATGATGTGGAGGATGAGGGGGGTTCTGGCGGTTCTGGGGAGGAAGTGTCTGATGATGAATCTGAACCGGAGCAGAAGAAGGGCATTACAGAAGGCAGGACGTCATCACCCGGCGAGGATTCGACGTTGGCTTTTTCAGCAGACCAGGATCGAGCGAGGACTATTCTACAACCGACGATCCGCTCACTCATGTCAAAGGTCGACGATTTAATGACAGGACTCTACCATTCCCGAATGAATCACAGACGTCACAGGAGCGCAAGTCACGATCAAAATCCCATATCCTCCCGTCCCAAATCCAGCTCCAGTTCCGAAGGAGAAAAGAAAGAAGCCTTGGGATTACGAGATTGGAGCGAAGTCCTCGGAATGGCTTCATTAACCGGCTGGGATCCAAAAATCGTTGGACGCGCAGCTGAACGGTGTTCCAAACTCTTCGGAGAAGGGATGACTTTTGCAACTCTGGATGCTGATGAGACATCGACAAAGTTTTGCGAGTACACGCCTGATATGGTTCCTACTTTTGGAGAGGGCGAAGAAGAAGAAGACGAATGGACTCTTGATTCTCTGTTTTGTCCGCATGAGGGTTGTGCGAGGTATAGCAAGAAATTTGATCTTAGGCGGAGGTTACGATGGCATATTAAGGATGTACATGATTGGGATCCGGAGGTGGAGAAACGACCGAGGGAGGTAGTTGGCGGGGTTCATTTGGATGGGTTTATGAGGGAGATTCCTGCGCAGCCGGGGTGGAGGGCGAGGGATAAGGTGAAATCTGAGAAGAGAGGGGGGAAGAGGAAGAAAGGGGCTGTTCAAGATGATGATGATGATGATGATGATGATGATGCGTGAAGCGTGAAGCGTGAAGCGTGATGTGCCATTGAAGATGCATTTTCCAAATGATTTAAAGAAAAATAGAATAGAATTGTTACTTCGGTTCGATATCTGCAATATTCTATTACTGCGCTAATTGCACTGCACTGCGGGCTTCGGATCTGTGGATTTAAGGAGAGACCCGAGTACCTAAGCTTCGGCCTTTTGAGCATTGGGAAAGTCCGATGTGATGGTGCGCCACGGTTCCACGAGTCGCCTCTCGGACTGTAGAGTGACCCGTCCTCCTCTTTTCCTACCAATAGCCTGGCCTCCTAACTACATCCATGTCACCATCGACTCGACAACCTGCAATCTTAGGATCGGTGCCGAAAGCTGGGGGAACATCGTTCCGTTTGTGTTCTGCCGTCGAGAGAGCGAGCCAGGCTTCCACTCCTACACTTGATATTAATACTTCCCTTTGTTGCCTGGTATGTGGCCGTTATACCCTCCTCGTTAATACTTCTTTCAACCTTCTCTACGCTCTTTCTTTACCTACCTACTGCCATTCAGCCAGCCTTACGGTTAATCCGCAACCATGGACGCGTCCTCGAAAGAGACGAGTCTGATGGTCGAGCCACACCTACACTCAACCACCGAATTAATAAACCCTTCACGATCAACGAGTCCCGATGGAAGCGCGCCTTTGCAACGAGCTGAGACGGAGGAGATGGTGTATCCAAATGGTCCCAAGACCGCTGTGATAATGATTTGCCTCTACATCTCCATGTTTCTAGTCGCGTTGGATCGAACCATTCTCGCAACAGCCATCCCTAGTATCTCCAACGAGTTTAACTCTATCGATGTACGTACTTTTGTTTCTCACGCGCGATTTGAATGGAATGCTAATTTTGGGGTAGGATATCGGATGGTATGGTAGTTCGTAAGTTGGGCAGAATCCGCACACTGAAATCAACCATAGATCTAACTTGGAATTTAGCTATCTTCTCACTGCTTGTGGCTTCATTCTTCTTTATGGACGTCTATATACATTCTATCCCACCAAATGGGTCTACCTTTCCGGGATCACCCTTTTCGAAGTTGGCTCAGCTCTTTGTGGCGCTGCCCCTTCGTCGACATCACTTATCATTGGACGTGCAATTGCTGGACTCGGATCATCTGGTATCTTCACGGGTGCCATCACGATTATGATCAACACTGTGCCCTTGCATAAACGTCCCATGTACCAGGGCTTGTTTGGAGCTTGCTTTGCGATGGCCTCGGTTGCTGGTCCTCTTCTCGGAGGCGCGTTCACTGACAGCAGCGCAACTTGGAGATGGTGCTTGTAAGTTCTATCCCTTAAGCGGGCTAGACACACGTGCTGACTATCTCCCAGCTACATCAATCTACCACTTGGTGGCGCAACCATTGTCGGCCTCGTCTTCTTTCTGCACCTCAACGAAAAGGAGAAAGTGCACTTGCCTTGGCGTCAACAGATTCGCCAACTTGATCCCATTGGCACTCTTTTCTTTCTTCCATCCATCATCTCTCTGCTTCTCGCATTGCAATGGGGCGGCACGACCTATGCCTGGAACTCATGGCGAATCATCCTCCTTCTGACAGTCTTCTCCGTATTCCTCGTCTGCTTCGTTGCCATCCAGGTGGTCACAAGAAACACGACCGCGACAATTCCAGCACGTATCTTCCTTCAGCGTAGCGTGCTCGCTGGCAGTCTGTTCACGTTCTGCATCGGTTCCGCATTCATGACAGGCGTGTACTATCTCCCTCTCTGGTTCCAGGCAATCAAAGGTGCAACGGCCGTGAAGTCGGGAATCATGTCCATCCCACTCATCCTAGCCCTCGTCGTTGCAGCCATGCTGTGTGGCGCCATGGTGCAGAGATTCGGATACTACACCCCTTTCATGTATGGATCCGTTGTCCTGGCGTCCATCGGTGCAGGTCTCTTGACCACCTTCCACGAAGACACCAACCACTCCAAATGGATCGGGTACCAAGTCCTCTTCGGTCTGGGTGTAGGAATGGGAATGCAACAAGCCAACCTCGCTGTCCAAACCGTTCTCAAACATCAAGATGTACCCACTGGATCTGCGCTGATGTTTTTCTGGCAATCCCTCGGTGGAACCATCTTCGTCAGTGTATCTCAAAACATCTTCCTCGGCAAATTCGTCAAGAATCTGGCCAAATTGCCTCGTGGGACCATCGATCCGAGGACGCTCATGGAAACGGGCGCGACTAATATCCGCAAAATTGTCAAACCTGAGGATCTAGACGCTGTGCTTGAAGCGTATAATGACGCGCTGATGCAAGGTCCCATGCTCGTTGGCGCAATAATTGTGTGTCTTGCCATCTTTGGAGCGATAGGTATGGAGTGGAAATCGACAAAGAAGAATCTACCGCGCAAAGGTGCGAAAGGAGAGAAGGATATTGAAAAGGTTGGTGAGAAGGATGTTGAAAAAGTCGGCGAGAAGGATATTGAAAAAATCGGCGAGAAGGATATTGAGACGATCGTTGCAGCTAGGAAAACGCCGGAACCGGATGAGAGGGATCCGCATAATATAAAGGACGACCATACTATCCAGAATGAAAAGGTGTAATGTCTGTTAAGTTCTTACCGTGGAATTTGGGATGAGGGTCATAGCGAGGGCGTTTTCGAATATTTTTTGGAGGAATATTCCACTCATCTAGAAGCACTCTTAGTCTGTAGTGTAATAGTAATATTTTCCATCATCCAGGGATTGGCTAGCTACAGCCCGGGATGAAACCTGGGGCATTCAATATCATGATTGAAGCCCAACTGCCGAGTTTCGGACGCCTTTTTGCGCGTCTACTAACTCGTCCAGCTCATCCATGTCCCCTCACTCCATCGGCCTTCAACTGAGCTTTCATTCTTTGTACCTCCGTCAATTAACACGCCGTCGTCTAGAGTGTTTGCTGCTGGCTGAGAAATAGCAGGAAATCATGGTCGTATGTATGACATTTGTCGCGTTACAATCCGCTGGAGGACGACTTTCATTTTTTCCTTCCACGCGCTGTGAAAGTCTGCATGGGATGAAGGTGAAGTAAAGACTAGGAAGCGTAGTTTAACATCCACAGCAATGAGATCCTGGCAGTACCTTTCCATCTATTTTGCCATCGATTCGGCGATACTTGATAATCGACATGAGTTGAAAATTCAGCGCGGGAGCATGCCAGATTACTCAAAGCTCACAAGTAAGCTGCAGACCAACTTAGATGTACCCATCAAATAGTATATGCTGAATCGGGCTCAAAAAATCAAATCCGAGGAGTACAGGGTGTATGCGGAGATGGAGCACAGTCAAACGTTGGGTAAACCCTCCAGCCTTGCTTGCAAGCTTACATTTCAGCTCGAGTCGGGTCGATGTCCTGCGTTGTCGCTCAGTCTGCAACGCTGTGAATGGCCACAGCAACAAATAAGCTGGACCAAGCAACGAACCCATGGCGACACGTATAGACAGATCGTACGGATAGCCTTGTGATGGCCCTACCTCGGCTCCTTATCCATGCGGGACGGGACGGTGGTTCGTTGGCATGTTTGGTTCCGCCAGCCAGTACGGCGGAGACGGAGACAGGCCTCCCCCGACCAACTTCATATCGATATCCCGGGGACGACCACGTATCGATCCTGATGTGGCTGACTGTAATTTCTCGGCCATGGTGTTTTCCTGCATTGGGCTGGACGAGGAGAATGCGAGGTGCATGACGTAGAGTGTGCCTGTGTATCTTGCTTAGGTATATCTAGGTAGGTATTAGTGCCTGTGTATCTTGCTTAGGTATGTCTAGGTAGGTATTAGTGCCGTGTATCTTGCTTAGGTATGTCTAGGTAGGTATTAGTGCCTATATATCTTGCTTAGGTATGTCTAGGTAGGTATTAGTGCCGTGTATTGTATCTAACGAATGTCTGCCCGAATTTGGCCGGTGCCGGTTTTAAACGGGTGTTGGTGTCACCAGTGCAGTAATGGTTTGGCAGCTGTCTTCTCGTGTTCCCTGCCTGCCAAAAACATCACCACGTCATTGTACTTCATTGAAGTTGACTCCCTTGGAAACCTTGAAGATGGTATTAATACCTTACACAGTATTAATCCAGGTGACTGCCTGCTGAGAAAATTGCTGTAATTCAATTCCAAGCAGGAGCCACCAAGATACCTGACCAACTCAAAATAATCCTTACGGAGATTAAAAGCCACACTATCCCACCCTGTGACCCGCCGCTCCGACTCCCTCTGCCTAGCTTCGACCACATTTCAACCATCTTCACAAACTTACATCACTTTTGCGACCAACACTTTCTTTGGGCGGCTCCAGGCCTTGCTGGAGCAAATTTAGCCTACCATGAATTACAGTAACATGATAGAGGTACCGAACTCACCTCCAGTCCATTGCGGCCCAATGTCTGACGCCGTGCTTCTAGGAGAAAAACCTCAAAAAAACCTTCATCGTTGCGACACTGGTTTCTACAATCATCGGCACCTTCACTACCGGTCTTGGCCTCTACGAACGGATCGGCCTGAAGGCCAAGCAGAAGAAGACCGACAAAGGTCAGGATGAACAGATCAAAGCACTTGAGGCCAAGGTGAAAGCGAACGAGGAGAAGGACAAGTTAGCAGATCAGAAGCGGCTGGAAGGCAGAAAGCAGCGGCAGATTGAAGGACCAGAAGACGAGCACATTGAGCGTTCACTTGGTGGCTCGGGACAGATGATCAAGCGTGAATATGATCGCGACATTCAGCATCTGGGCGAGCGATTCGCGCAAGGCGATCGTGAGTTTTGGAAACGATCGATCGAGATAATTTGGAGAGATACTGACGATCGCGCAGACATCACCGAGAACCAGTTGCAAGGCCAAGTCATTACTCTGCAAGGCACAGTCATCCACCTCCTCGAAGATGCCCTGTACACTGGCCGCATAGCCGACCCGATGAAGCTGTATAATGCTTCAGAACTCGCAAGGGAAGGTTCACTATCTGCGCTGCAGCAGCAGTATCAGCGCATGCTGCAGCAGGCACCGATCCGCAGACCACATCAGCCAGTGAGGCGCATATCAAGCAATCCCTCCATCTCTTCTCCCAATGGTAGGGCACTTCCTCCAGCTTCCATACGAGGTCCACCGCCACCTCCAGGATCAACAAGAGGTCCGCCACCACCTTCAGCGTCAGCAAGAGGTCCGCCACCACCTCCAGGATCGGTAAGAGGTCCTCTGCCACCCCCAGGGTCGATCAAGGGCGGAAGAGATGAATCAATGAGTCTCGTCAAGAAGTCGGGTACTGTTGTTGACGCTGATGGCCCACTGTTCTGCATATATAGTGAGGATCTCCAACGCGACGACAAGATGGTGCTTCATAATGCATTCCGCAAGGATGGAGGCAATCAATGCCCAGCGTGCAGGACGACACTTGACGTTGAGGCAGGTCGAGCATGGAAGATTACCAAAGATGTCGTGCATCACCGGATCGAGACCAAGGAATACGACGAAGAAGTCCTTGAGGAAAAAATGTTTTTGATCGGAAATCGATTTATCGTCAAGAGCCATCGCGAGGGCAGTGGCTTCGCCTGTCCACTCTGTGCTCGTGGGCGAGACAAAGACACGCTCCTCGAGAGCCCGCAAGGCCTGGTGCGACACATCTGGCAGAAACACGAGGCTCAGGAGTACAACGACACGGATATCAAGGAGGTTGGGTAAGAACAGTGAAACCTTACTGACCTTGCTGGCCACAATCTTACACTTTCTTTTTATCCAGAGAATATATTGAACAAGAACGAGTCATGAAACAACCTCAACTGACATGCAAGCAGCGCGCTTGAGGTTTACGATCACGCATGGTGGGACGGGTCTTGTCCTGATGTCGGGTCGTCGACTTGTAGTGCTTTGGGCGCCTTGGTAGACATGAAGCGGGCTTTTCGTGAGATAGCTGGATGGCAAGATTCCGAATTGGACTGCGACGATCAACAACCATTGAAATCATGTATAAAGAAGAGAGCACACGAGAACATGGATGACGGCAAGAAGAGAATTTTTAGGGCGAAGAAGAAGAAAAAGAAGAAGAAGACGGTGCGATTTGATGGTACAGCTGATCCTGCATGGCAAGCGGCTTACTGATTTTTTTTGGTACGGCAGCATTGTTTTGGAGTGCGGATACCCTTTGGTTTGGATGGAGTTTGTGGAGTGATGATTAGCATTTGATGCTCAGCCCAACAGATTGATCAGGCACAGTATTTATATCAACAATAGACCCTAGATTGATTTCCGTAACGGCTGCCTGAATGAATTGTGAGGTTTTACAGCGGGCTTGGATGTTGTTCATCAAATCGGTTTGAAGGGGAACTTGTTCGTGATGCTCTCTGACGGGACCTCCCAAGAAACCCGCAGGCAAATCTTCTCGTGGTTCCTGGCCTCACGAGGACTAAACTGTTCCAATGGGGCATTTTGATCGCATTACTCAACTATGTTCATTCATTTCACGAGGCCATCTACAATTATACTTTTTTCTTCGGCGCTATATATGTTGTGCCACTTGAAGTGGTGGGACGTGGTAACGTGCAGTGCTGAGACATGTCTGCATCTGATTTCTGCACAGCAGTTGCAGTTGCAGTAGTACCTCCTAGCAGGCAAAGGACGACCGATTAGAAACTGCCACATGTCCGAGTCATCGGCTAGTTCTACTTGGACGATTTATTGTGATTCTCTAGTCTTCCTTCTCCTCGCTCTCGATATGCATGTTTCACATGTCTATCACATTCTTGGGGCCATTGCAGGCGAAGTCGGGGTTGGTGCTTACCTAGCCGTGCAGGTGTGCTTCTGCGGTCCATAATTGCCATGTCGACTGTCAAAAGGACGACGACGACTGCAGACTGACTGGGATGTCGACTACCTCCCTACCACCGCCGCATGTCCCCGAACGGAAAGAATTCACGGAATGCGGTTGATCCATCTCAGTCAGTAGGTATGCGACAGCCGTGTCATGGCCAGTTTCATTCCAGTTCTGAATCGCACGGCAGCTCGAAAGGGTCGACTCCCTGACTTTGGTCTCCAAGAGGCAGAAGAAGAGCGGCGTCTGGGCTAGACTGACAAGTCTGACATGAGAGTGATTCTCGAACCTCGACCTCGACCATCACAAACCGGCCCGCCAGGCACCGGAGTCAGGTACTAGAAGGTACCAGGAACTCTCACCGTCTGATTCGCGGAGTCGCAATCAAAACAGCGGGACCTAGAACTCTCTTGATCTATCCATCCTTTGTTCTCGACACATTCGATGAGACAGTGTACACCGGAGATGCATACCTACATACACTAACGCTGCAAGTTATGCGGTCAGGACTGATTATGCACGGGCAGAAGTCCATTCGTGCTTTTCCTTTCTTTGAAGTCATTCTGCCAGCTCAGCTCCCCTCTGACTTGCTGGCTGCTGCAAACCGTCAGCGCATCGCCCAACCTTCAAGGAACGGACGGCCTGTGATGCGGCGTCCATGCCAAGCTGACGACTGCAAGGCAAGCCTTTGCCTTTGGACTTGACGCTTGCCCCTGAACCTGAACGGCCGAAAAAGAATCCTACCAACCAATACTATTCGTAATCTCGCAATCCAAGTTTGGAACCAATATTCATTCGGCAAGGTGGACTGCTGTGTCTTCAACTTTCATCCGATCTTGTCTCTCTCCAGCTCCATTTTGTTTTCTTTAAAGAGGATTCGCAATTGCGTCAGTTCATTCTTCCGCGTCAGCGAAAGCGATTCTCCCTGGCAAAAGACTGAATTTTTTGCTTGCTGGACCTGCATGGAAGAAACTTCGCTGGCAAATGATGAATTCATCTCAAGTCCGGACGAATCGACCATCGACGAACAGTGGAACTGGTATGTACCTCTTCCGTGCCAGCCGGAAATGAGACTCCACGTTCGACGCCGAAACAGGTTTAAGAGATGCTGAAGTCTAGCTCCGGTTGGCAGGCGCAAGGGTGGAACCCCCCGAAGGTTGGCGCTCAGTCCATTCCCCGAATCGTGCACCATTCCATCTTCGTCTTGTCTCCTGTGGTGTTGACTCTCCACTCTCTTTATACGTCGCACCCTTCTCCACCACATTATTCTCGTTTTCACACTCTCTCTCACAAGAACTAGACCTCGCGTTCACTCATTCACGCCTCGTCCACATTGCCATTCACGCTCTTTTGCATACTCACTCCTTATCACCCTCACGACCTTGCTATCACGATACCATACCACGCTCTCTACATCCAACGCACTCGCCATTCTTGTTGCTATCATTCTACAGACTCGCTTGACGTGCAATTATAAAAGCACATCTTTTTGATTTTGATATTCAAGCCTTATACCCAACGTACCATCCACGTCAATACTACAAGCAACAATATCCAAGATGCAATTTACCACTGCCTTTGCCCTTGCGGCTCTATCAATCGGCCAGGCTGCCGCTGGCACCCTTAACCACCGCCACTTCCACATGCGAAGTGCCGCTCATGCTCCAATCGCCGAAGTCGAGAAGTAGGGCGTATCCAGATCTCTCAAAAGCCTTCCCAAAAACTAACCAAACCTCCCAGGCGCGATATTCTCTCCACATTCGCAACCTCCCTCATCAGCAAGATAGGCATGCAAACCGGAACCAACGCCGCAACCAACAACGGCGGTGTCTGGCTCGGAAAGGACGGCGACTACACAAACGACTTCATCAACAACAGCACCGAAGACATCGTCGTCGCCGTCTGGGGCCCAGCTGGATCCTGGGTCAACGCCATCAAACCCCTCATCACCGTGCCCCTCCCCGCCAACACCGTCCAAACCGTCTCCTTCGCCAATGGCGCCTCAGGCGCCTGGGCCGCCATCTACCCAGACACCAAACTCACCCAATACGGACAGATAGGACAAACATGGGGCGAATACACCTTCTCCGGCCAATGGAGCACCGTCGATGTATCCCGTGAGGTCCTCATGTCGGGACGCGGCATGCGCATTGAAACCCCCAAATGCGTGTCGGACATGGAAACCTGCGTCTTCGTTTGCGACAGCGGCGAGACTTGTCTTACTGGGTACTCGTTGAAGAATTGTGCTGCTGGGTCGCAGCCTGGTGCGCAGATTGGGACGTACGCTGGTGCTGCTAGTGGTGGTTGTTCTGGTATGGGTGACAAGGCTGCATTAAAGACGTACTTTTTTTAGGGGATTTTCCTTTCTTTTGTTTGGAAAGCTCTTTTATGTATGCTTGTTCTTGAAATCTGAATCTTTGATTTTGGATCGATCATGTTTGCTTTACGGCCTTTTTTTTTTTGGTGCATGTTGATTTGTCACCTGCCTAGTCATGTCTTTCTTTCTTTCTTTCTTTTTCGAGTAATAACCTTCTATGTATATTTTTACTACAGTATATCTTTTATCTTCCCTCTATCTCCCTCTCTAGTAATAGTATAACCCTATTCAGTTTCTCAAATTCTTTATTAGTTAATATTATCTTAGCTTTTTTCTTTCCTTACTCTTAGAGTCTTTGATATAAATCTTATTTCTACTTTTATTATATATTTACAGCTTTGGACTTGAGTGAAGTCGTATTACTTAAGTATCAAATAATAAGATCGACTACCTTTTTTTAATACCTACTAGCGGGGAGGAGTAGATACTATAGAAGAAAAGGCTAGAAGGATCGGAGTCTTAGTATAGTTTACCGTATTTATATATACTATAGCGAGCAACTTAGAAAATAAGTCCTTTTGAAGCTGTTAGCCTTTTCGTTGCCATAATCTTCATCTTATTTGAAATAGGGTTGGCTATCTAGATTTCTACCCAGCCTTTTGAACCCGACGCTGATATGTATACGTTTACTTTGGCGGTATGCAGATGATATTCGACTGGTTAGAAGTCAGGAAACGCCATGAAAAGATCTCCTATGACTGTGTAGTAAATTTGAATTTGCATCCATTTCGGCCGTGGCTCGGAAACAGAGTAATAGTTGCTTCGTAGTATGTACAGGTAGGTGTATCTCGACTTGCGCAACAAGGAGGAAAGAAGAAGAAGAAGAAGAAGAAAAAGAAGATTATCGAGAGAAAAAGTCACATCCACCACACACCACATTCACCAAACAGTTCATCTGTCAATACTACTGTAATTCTCGGTTTTCACGCCTTACACTCCGCACTCCCACACTTTGAACACTATCTCAAATCAGCGGTCCAGTCTTCTCCCCAACAGATAAGACAATCATATCGATATGAGTTTAAACTTACATAATGATCCTCAGCCGCGCACCGATCCACCTTACAAGCCTGATCCCCCGCACAACCCTCAATCTTAGTCCTGCATCCACAAACGCAGTCGATGTAGTAGGCGAATAGATCTCGTGGCTGCATGTATTGCGTGCAGCCTTTTGGACACGTTTTGAAGTCGACAGAGGAGCAATTGGCTGGTGTGTCGGCTTGGAAACTGAGCATGGAGATGTCGGGTGGGTAGTATGGTGATGGCTTTGCCATGATGAGGCATGCGAGGGCCATGAGGATGAGGGGGAAGATGGTGGCCATGGTTGATGGCATTTTGGGCAACTCAGGCTACTATCAGATGTTAATCTCAACACACACACACACACACTCTCTCTCTCTCTCATTCATTCAAAAAAATACACCTCATCGAAAACTTACATCGCAATCACAGTCCAAAGAATCCGTCCAACAAACCCGAGACAAAAGAAAGAAGAATTCTCGAAAAACCCGTCCACAATCCGGCAACACCCCACCTATTTGTCCTCTGCCCTTCCACCACAACACGCCATGGCATGGGAAAAAAAGGGCGCGCCAGCATCGTCATTTTTATTGCCTTCCTTGCCCGTAGGCTATCAGAGGTAGAGTCCATGATTTGAAATAATTCTATATACCCAATGGATATGTGCACATGCTCATTTGTGGGATACCTAAGGTATGCAGGGCAAGGGCAAAACACCAAACACGTTGCGGGTCCGGTCCGTGTTTTGGTTTCCTTCCCAGTTGAGGAGAGGCATGTAGGTTGCGTGATGCTGGTATGTAGGTATGGTTGTTGCGTCTGCCTCTCTTTACTGCTGCTATATAATATGTACAACGTATAGTTATAGTTATGATTATGGATCTATGGCTATGATTATAATTATGATATATTGATGCAGTGGCTGCACAATCATGATCTAAAGGGAGAAAGAAAGGAAATGGTCTAGCCAATCGATCTCCTTTTCTACATCTCTTGAAAAGCATAGAGACTGCACATGCCGATACTGCAGGTGGTGGTGCAGCTGGTAACGACTGATGAATGACCCGATTATTTGAGCACTATTACCAACTATATAATACACGATACCGCGCCCCCTTCGATTTATACTTGGGAGGACGAGGACCTCGAAAGACATAAACCAAATCAAGGATTCATTCAGACCTTCAAGTTCCGTATCCCCGAGGTCAATCAATGCATTCATCCAATTTCCGCCCTCCCCCGACCCCACATCACACACAGCAGACATTCAACTTCTCTTTTGTCCCTCCTAACCAGAACATGATGTCGTCAAATTCATAGCACTTCATTATAGCTCTGGATGTCGAATATTAGCTTGTTAGTAGAGTCTCACCCTCCATCTCGCAACGCCGTAAAAGGATAAAAATGCAGAAACAAAAATAATTGAATCTCTCGCCATCGGGTATCTAATCAAAGCTCTCATCCTCATACATGTACAGTCCGCATCCATTCTTCAATCATACGCATCTTACCATCCCAAGCTCCTTCCAACCGCATCGTTAATTCCTCCAACCAAAGTATCATAACCCTGGACAAAGGCCCATTCATGAAAAGAAAAACCCTATGTTTTGACCTTTTCCCATTAACCTGGCCCGGAAACACGGCGCAGTTGAGAAATCAACTTGAAGTTCGCCGTTCGAAGAAAGAAAAACACTCGAATCCCGCCATAAGATGCTCGTACCCATGATAGACTTAACGCCACAAATCTCCACGATTACTAGCCATACTTGTACTCCTTTCATGCGTTCTTGGCCCACCCCACCAACTATCCCTTTTGCCAGCGGCGCCAGTAGCCTTGAGAGCGTTAGCAACAGCATGACTGCTCCCAGGTCGATGGCTCGTCCCAGGTCTCGCGTAGCTCATAGGACGCTGGCTCCAGTCGTTGACAGGCCCCTTCATGCTTTGCGAACTGGTAGGACGACCATAGTCATCTCCCCCACCTGCAGGCACGGCCAGAAACCCGCCAACGCCATTACCGACAATGACCGACCGACGGGCTTCGTTGCCCCAGCCGCCACCTCCTCCTCCGCCGTTGATGGAATAGGTTGAAAGTGGACGTCCATTGCCGCCGAAGCCTGGTGCGAATTGTTCCTCGGGAGCAACTGCGCTGAACACCCATTCTGCGTCATCAAGACCTTTAGTGTAGATTTCCAGTGGTTGTGTGAAACCGCGAGGCTGTGACTGCCCAGCAAAATTGGGTGCGGGAGGTGCTAAGAGGATTGTGTCTGGGAATGTCGGGTCACGAACGTAAAGACATTGCAAAGCAGGAAGCGAGTTGGAGAGGAGGGAGCTCGCAAGGTAGCTGTAGTAGGAGTCGGAGGGTTTAGGAAGGTTGCTATGTAGGTATTCCTCGGTGGGAGTGATCTCGAAGCGCAGGTTTAGGAGAGATTGGCTGCCTAGGGGTGGTAGTGGGTCGAGAGGTAGTGAATGGTTCACAGTCGCAATAACTGTAACATCTTTGAGGTGAGTGCCTGACCAGAGCACGTGTGCCAATTGTGTGATGTCGAGCCCGGTGTTTGTGAGAGACAGGGTCTCCAATACTTCGCGCGTCTCTGGACGTTCAAGATAGTGCACCAGACCTACCGCCGTGATGCCGTGGCAGCGTTCCAGCTTGAGAGTGTGAAGAGCTGGAAAGTTGGGGACTGTGGGAGAGATGTTGAAGATGACATCGGTGAATGTGGACACATTCGAGACGTGAAGCTCCTCCAAAACTGGCAGACATCCCAGCACCTGTCGAAACATGGTGGGTTCCACTTTCAGTTTCTTCAATTCGAGGGTTTGAATTGCCTGCCAGTGTCGCTGGGTGAGGTACTGAATGAACTGTTCCGCGCCCGACTCGAACCTCATCTTGCGTATATCCGGACATCGTGCCAACAACTCTTGCCGTAGTGTGTGACAGTCGGAACTTCCATTGTAGAAGCCTTCTGGAAGGTCGACGTATCGTAGATTAGGACAATTGCTTACAGCTCGTGCCAGATCCTGCTTGCATGTCTCCCGGGTCATGTAAGGGAGCTTGATGAATAGGACCAGCGACGCCAGCCAGTTGTTATCGCGTAGAGAGTTTGCCAGTAGCCGTAGTCGTGTCGCTGGGACATCTTCGAGTTCGCCATGCTTAGACTTGCGTTTCCGCTTGTCTGAGAAGATTTCCTCGAGATCGCAGTAGTGCACGGCGTCTACGCGTATGCTTGAGTAGCTGGAGGGCCGTCAGTAAAGAGTGGTGTGCTGTATACGATGGCCGTGCTTACAGGAGTTGCTGGGCGGGTCGGTACCAGTCCCTACGCGTTTGGGAGCAGTGGGAGAGATCGCGCAAGTCGCAAAGCATACACGCATCGGTGTTGACAGGGGCCAGTTCGCTGACCTCGTAGCTGCTGTCGGCCGTGTGTGGACAGACATAGCCAAAGATGGTGGTGAGGACTTTGGCGGGCAATCTGGAGATGTAATCGTGGCCGGAGCGGGCTGCAGACCTGGGGAAGTAGACGGGTGCGTTGGATGTCTTTTCATGCTCCTTGGCCAGCTTGGAGCGCGATCGGAAGTGCTTGAGAAGGCCCATGATGCCTCTGTTCCAGGCTCTGTAGTCAGTCGTATGTTTGCAATATGGGTAGATTGGGGTCTGTTGTTACCTTCTCCTTGGTTTCTTAGCCATCCCTGGCGCGGCTGGTAAGGATGAAGGCCCGCGGCTCCGATGCAGACCTGATGCAGGTGTGGAGCGGTCTTTTCCAGATTCTGCTCTCGGAAGAATAAAATATATGCTGGCCCACGAATGACAAACAAAGGTGTTTCGAAGGAGAGAGACACGGCCTCCCGCTGACTGAGCTGATCAAACAACCGCTGCCGTCGCAGGCGCGTTAAAGGCGTCGTGTCGAATCAGGGGCTGAGCTGGCACGGCTGGGAAGAGGGGACAGAGGTAGCGGACTGTGATCATGGTCTTATTAAGACTCAGTAGTTGAAGCTGGAATTATGGGGTGAATTGAGGAGATTCTTGTCACGGTGATCATATTCCCTTTACTCTATCTGTTGCCTACATAACCTCCTCCAATTCAACAGAGTGGATAGGTATGATAGAACCACTCACCGTTTGGCAGTGTATTCCCGGCGACATCACGGCCATTGTTCTATTGAGAGGGGATACCTCGGAGCGGGATACGCATGATATAGATTGAAGGTCTAATTGTCCTGACAGTACAGAGTAGTTCTAATCTTGAGCCGCACATCACAACAAGGCTGTATTCAGTTCCTTGACGCGAACCTCAAGCACGGCAGTGTGAGCAATTCGGAAGCACAATCTGTGAAATGGGTGCACAAAGAGCGTTTGCAGATGCGCGCAATTGCAGCCCGACTCTGTTTTGCCCCCAAGACAGTAAAGTTGACGGAACCCGGACTTGCAGTGGTTGAATGAAGCATCCGTGATGTGCAGTCCCTCGCCGACCCGATGCATGGGATCCCGAACTTCCTCAAAGGCCAGCTTGAAACGATCGCAGAAAGCTGAGAGATGGCCTTAGAGGAGGTGGGTCCTATCTGGAGACCACCTCCACAATGCGAGCCATAAGATTTGTTGTTGGCATGTGGTGTATAGACAGTTCAAACTGCCTAGCCCTCGCCATCGTAGCTACCCGGGCCGACTACAACCTACATCCAACCTCACGATCCAGGATTCCAGGACTCCAGAAGCTGGCCTCCCACCTAGCAAGGAGAAAAGCGCACGAAAATGAGTATTGCCCTCAGCAGAATCGCGTTTGACGTGTCCCAGATGGCTGGAAATATCTAGATGTCTTAGCAGCCATCGGTTGGTAAGACTACAACTCAGCCCAACCACGTACCACGTTGCAGTGTTCCAATGGCGCAGCAATGCAGCCACAAGGTCAACATGGTAAGCAAACAGCGTGTCGAATGGCTGCAATCATAAGGACAGAAGATGCGTTCAGCAGGTTTGCGGACATTGAGGTTGTGCTCTGGCGAGGCCGGCATTGGTCTCCAACGTTGGAAGTCTATTGTGCCAACCACAACTACGAGAGACCGTACGATTAGTCTAGCACTCTCCTTCCTTATTGTCTCCGAAGGTACGAACGCGTGTATCAACCTTACAGTCCCTCCTTCTCGCAAGTCGATCGATGAATGCCTGAGAAGCTTGAGAACCAAGATCGTTGAAGAGTTATCGATACCGACATCTATTCGAGAGCTCACTATTCATAACAAACATTCGAGAAGGCAGGGAATTTGCTGAGAGGGTTGCTCGACATCTTTGTGTGGTCAACGAGGAAAAGTTCTTGTCATGGAGAAAGTCAAACGTCTCCCATGTGGGTAGCACGGCGCCAACGTTGTGGCAGGTCTGTGGCGCAAGCTTCCTTTTCTTCCGTGTAAAAGGCCAAAGCTTTCAAAAGAGAGGGGTTTGTGCACCGCGGCAGTGGAATCCAAAGTAAATTAAATTATTTGCTTTCCCATCTTCCACAACGCCGGTTCTGTCAAACTTGCCCCTGAACAACCTTTTGCCTTTTGCACCGGGAGACCTTGCCTCGTGGCCGAAAATGGGCTGACCTGCCTCTTGAGGACAACTTGCCTCGACTTTGCCCAGCCCTGAAGCGAAGTGCTACTTTGAAGACGATCCTGGTTTGAAAACGGGCTCGGAACTCCGAGGACAATCATGAACAATGTGGCGAGGACTCTCTTGAGGAGGTTTGTCACTCTCTGAACGACTGCATTATTGTCCCGCATCTGTTCTCGAAGGAAGGAATCATGCAAAGGGAATCCGAAGCCAAACCGAACACCCGACGTATTAGGTGGGACTGAGATGTCGGCAGCCAGGGGGGTTTGGTTTAGGTACAATACCAACGCCGTGCGAAAATGAGGTTCCTCAGTCGACACGATGATCCAATTCCACGTCTACCGGGTTGCACATGCCATGCCATCTGGTGTGGACTCGAGGTAGTGGTTCCCTCGTTATCTTGGATCGGATATCGTCATGACCAAAGAAGCTACTGAGGACGGGGTGCTTGGGAATGGAAGGGGACAAACTTGGGAAGGAAGGAGGCCAACGTGGGAAGCGTGGAGACTCGTGGAGACTGACTGGCGGGAAGTGGGATCGGTAACCTTCTTTTTTTGCGTTTCAGAGAGCGTGAGCGCTGGAAACGACAAAGTCTAAAAGGGCAGGGCTCCCGTCACGTAGGACGGACGGACGGTATGCGGATGCTCGGGACGACGTGTTTGAAGTGCGAGCTGGAGGGACCTGACAGCGGAAGCAGCGCCATCGACATGGACATGGACATCGACATGTACAGAGACATCGAGTCGGACACGAACAGAGACTGATCGCTGTGCAACGAACGATGCTTCTATTCTTGAATTCCACACAGCCGTGACAGCTTTTAAACCACTGCAGCCACGCAAAGTGACTAGGCCCGTCTGAGCAAGGCTCGTAGACTCTTGATCCCTGTCTCCCGAACCTTCGACAGACTGACCCAACCCAACATTCTCCGATCAAGTTCAGGCCATCTTCACTAAACCACCAGTACAGCGTGCATCCATCAGGCCCGCAAGCTTCAATCTCCCCGTGCTCGTCAATCAAGCACGCTCAGCTTGCTCGCCAATTGAGTGCACAAGGTCAGACTTTACGCGGAAGCCACTGTTTGAAAGCCTTCCCCGAGAGCTCCACGTTCACTTCGTCCTTCATTACGATCCGTTTGCTCTCTCCTGATTCCTGACATCGACTCTGAGACCGGAACCTGATTCTCTTCACTCCATCCTCGACCTCGCCCGGCTACGAACCCTTTCGACCAGGTCCCTTGGTCAATCAGCGCTCTGATGGCTTCCACCAATGCCCAGAGCCAACAGCAGGCTCCCAACAACCTGGACCGCTACGTTGTCATTCATGTAGCCACGACCTGTGACGAACACGGCGTCTACGTGACAAAGGACTCCGCAGAGGTCATCGAACTCGGTTGGATACTGCTCGACGCTAAAACCTGCGAAGAGGTAACACATCTCCCGTCAAGCCCCCACCCGCTCTCACTAGAGACCTGTAGCAATTGAATCTCTGGGCTCCCGGCTAACTGTGTGCTGTAGATTCACCGCGAGAATATCCTGGTCAAGCCGGTGAACACGCCCATCACGCCGCTCTGCAGTCAGTTTCCCCTTCGCTTCTCACTTTCTCCTCTTACCCTCACCTCAGTCACTAACATCCCACAGCCAGTCTGACCACTCTTACCTGGGAACACGTCAAGCACGCAGGCACCTTCCGTGACGCCGTCAACCGTTTCGACCAATTTGCCCAGGAGCACCTGATCTCGAACAACTCCGAGTTTGCCTTTGTCACCCTCGAATCGTGGGACCTCCGCGTGCAGCTGCCACGTGAAGCACGAGACAAGGCCGTTGTTCTCCCTCCATACCTCCAGCACTCGCGTACCTTCGATCTCCGCACCGAATACCAGCATTGGCAATCACACCACCCAGAGTCGCTTCCTTTCGGATCGTCGGCATTGGCAAATATTTGTGCAGCTCTCGAGGTCGAACCCGTTCAGTCTTCCGCCCCTATCAAGCACAATCTGCCATTCCACCTCCAAGCATTGGCCCCTGCGTCTCCCCGACGTGCAATTGAAGAAGCGGTCACCCTTGCTCGTGTGCTCCGAGGCTTAATCCGCAAATCCCAACCTTTCCACGACCACCCTGACGTCCTGACTCGTCCTATGGACGCGCGTGCCGACGTCAGAGCCTTTCTTTCCGAACGTAGCAAGGTGCTTCATATGACCGGTCTGCCACACGATACCACACAATCAGAACTTGAGTCTTGGTTCACCCAGTACGGTGGTCGTCCAATTGCTTTCTGGACTCTCCGAACACCCGATCAACACAAACCAACTGGATCCGGCTTTGCGGTTTTCTCCTCCCACGAAGAAGTGAGTTTATCTGCTTTGAAATGATTACTTTACTTGACTGATCCCCTATAGGCAGCAGAATCGCTCTGCATGAACGGCCGCGCCCTCAACGAGAAGGCGATCGAAGTATCGCCTTCGTCCAGTCGCGTACTTGACCGCGCCCAAGACATCCTTACCCCCTTTCCCCCAAGCAAAAATCGCCCACGCCCAGGTGACTGGACCTGCCCATCTTGCGGCTTCTCCAATTTCCAGCGTCGCACAGCATGCTTCCGCTGCTCCTACCCTCTCTCACAAACAATGGCTCCCGCGGATCCAATGGGAGGCTACAATCCATATGGCGGCTATGGTCCACCACCAATGGGTGGCATGATGCAGCACGGTGGCCATCACATGGGCGGCCACCCACCAGGAATGCGATCTTCCCATTCTGTCAACCAGCTTGGCGCATCGGCTCCATTTAGGCCAGGTGATTGGCGTTGCGGTCAGGAAACTTGCAATTACCATAACTTTGCTAAGAACGTCAACTGCTTGCGGTGCGGTGCCCCACGTGCTAACGCTGCCGTTGTTGCCGATGCTTCCAATTTCGCTGCCATGAACGATCCTTCATTTGGAATGGGACCTCCTTCCATGCAAGGCACTCCAGGACCATCACCATATGCTCAGAGTGGCTTCGGCGGAGCTGGTGCCTATCCTCCACAGCAGTTTGGAGGTCCGCCAAGTACTTACGCTCTCCCATCAGGTCTCGGTGCTCCAAGTCCATACCCACCAATGGGCGGTCAATACGCTCCAAACAATGGCATGCAGCATCAGCAAGTGCAGCAGCAGCACGGATCTGGGTTCGATAGCCGCGCCGAAGCTGCCTTTTCCGCTGCCGGCCCTCCCCAGCAATCGACTGGCGGTTCTAACTTCGGCAACGGTGCCTTCGATGGCTCGACCGACCCATTCCACTTCCTTGGATCCGAGTTGGGTAACCTTTCCATCAATGACTCTCGCCGTAATCCAGGCCCAGGAGCATCCAAGTCTCCTAACAACTAAGCACTCTACTTAGCTATTTCCCATCAGCGAAGCGATAATTGTTCTTGATGTGCGGTCATCTCAGCAATTCGACATATTTGGACCATTTGGCGTGGGGTTCAGGCGGTATCATAGAATGGCGGCCGATATTAAAAAGTTTACAATGGCTGAGGATACCTGGGCTAAACAGCACCGGGATCTCTTTGTCTTTCATTTTCCTTTCATGTCCATGTTTCTCTGCACATTTACTATCTCCTCATCAAAACTTGTCTAAATTGTCTCTATCACACTACAAGTTTGGATTTGCTTTTCGTCACCATCATCAGCTACAGATGCGCGTTTGCTGCTTTCGTCCCTACCATTCAGGGCAGATCACATGGGTGCTCAAGCGTCTAGGTGTTACGAGGAAGGCGAACCTCTCTTCGGAGGGAGGCAGGCGCTGAAGCCTCATTCCTTGACGCGAAACCGGATACGGCATATTCGGTCATATGATCATTGCGAAATTCGGGCGGACTGGAATAAGAAGATATGATGGCCTAGAGCGGTCGCTTTCGGCTTTGCTCTTAGAGTCGTTCAAGTGCACATCGGTTTGGGCGGTTTATGTTCGGCGGGGATCAACAACAACATCAAATCGATGGGGATTAGCGCGGCGAAGGGGAAAGGATTCGAGTTTGATTCCGGCATTGTTTGCTTTGCTTCGGGTTTCCGTTCTTCGTCTGTTCGGATGCAACAGGAAGAGGTGGATGGGAAGGATTTCTTCGGCCAGGTGGTTCGACCGATTGAGAAATGGCGGATTTCGACTTTTCCTTTTCTCTTTTAATTTGATAGTTTGTACCCTTTCTTTTCCTTTCTCATATTATATGAGTGTACATGCCTTGCATAGTACATAACCTCATTCAAACCCTGCTTTGTGCATCTCTCTTGGACCTGATTGTTGTAGCTATGTGACCCTGAAAATTGCTGTTATGACAAACCTAAGGATGCGATGCACTTCGTCAGCCAAACAATTAGTAGCCAATGACACAACGACGAATTCATCCACAACAACTGTTGCGCGAGTTGGTAACAAGGACGCCCAACTCCTCGAAAAATATCTTCCTGGTAAGTGAGGTTCAACCCCCACAAGATCTTGCTTCCGCGTGATGAATTGCCAGAATCACGGTGCTAGGGCACGGCCCAAGCCAAGCCGAAACATCCTGTTCATTCTCCGTCGTTTTGCGAAGACACCTTGACTGGTTACTCTATTCAGTGTTTGATTTCCTGTTTGGGAATGCAGTGATTCGTTGGACGGACAGCTCCCGAATGATTGATGGTGGATCGAAGTGACAATTGGAAAGCCAACCAATAAAGAGATGGTGGGGGAAAACAAGCTTTCCAAGACCTTAGACTGTAAAGCTTAAAAGTAGCCGTTTTCACGAAGGCCGATCAAACAGAAACGGACTACCTGAGGTACGCCCTCCACCAACACTGCAGTTCCTTGCAGGACAAGAATTCGCCATGCTACACGCTCGTTTCCTCGTGTCACAGCGCATCCGGTCAATGCGGCGCGGCAATCTAACCCGAGCTGACCACACTTAGGTCTTAGCCGTCGAATCGGATTCACTGGACGAACTTGTTAGGTAGACGGTTTCTCCGCTTGTTTCCGCTTGTTGAGCTGGAATCCACCTCCATCGTCTTCTTATTCTTCTTCTCTTCTTTCGGTTGACTGTACGAGGCTTTGCCATTCTGTTTGCGCTTTCTTTCTGTTCTTCACGTTCTCTTGTATCGCTTTCGTGGTCGTTTCAGTCTAATTTCCGTACCCTCTCTGTTGCGCAAGGCTCACACACAATGGCACAGTATGGCTATACTAATCCGCGATCCGATGTAATAAGGGTGCGACGCTCAGAAGTCCAGACTAAGGATGTTATCCTCGGACCAGCACCACTAGAACGCTCCCTCGTCCCTCGACGACCTCGACCTCATTACCTACGCCGTGCAAGTTCCCTAGATGGAGACCATGCGAGCGATCCGCGTGGTCGAGGTCAACTGGAAAGAAGAAGAGATCCACAACATCAATACGACCAACAATACGATAGCGAAGGATCCATACCACCCCGAGCACGAAGACCCATACACTCAAAAGAAGCCCGTCTAAGAGACTGTCGGTACCGCAATTGCAAGGGTAGAGACGGCACGTCTTCTTCGTCCTCTGATTCCTCCTCCGACCTCGGCTGCACCGATGACGACGAAAAGAGCAAGAAAAAGGCATTGCTGAAGAAATGGGGTGCTATCGGTCTCGCCGGTGTAGCGACCATCCACGCCGTATCAGGCGTACACAGTACCATTGAAAAACGCAAAAAGCGGCAAGAGGAATTGGCAGACAGAGAGATTAGCGAGGAAGAGGCGGAGAGGAGACGAAATAGAGGACGTTGGAAGAACGCGGCGAATGTGGGTGTTGCGGCGATTTGGATCAAGGGGGCTGTGGATGAGATTAAGGAGTATCGAGAAGCGGCGAAGGAGCATCGGGAGAGTTGTGAGAAGAGTGAGGAGAGGCATCGGATGAGGATTGAGAGGGCTAGGGCTATTACTAGGGGGGAGTATCAGGGGACGCATAAGTTGACGTCGCAGGAGAGAAGACATTATTTGAAGCAGCTAGAAAATGAGAGTAAGAGGGGAAGGCGGGATTGATATGGTGAGATTTAGGATATCATGTGTGATGTGTCATGTGTTATGACTTATTTCGATAGCTATCGATCACGATCTAGTTTTCACATGTTTACGAAATGAACATTTTCATAAAGTTGTCTTCCACTTCGGAATCAATTGCTCTGACTACGGGGCTTGAAATCAGAGATGAGGCGTGATGTGCAAATATAATGGATCCATTCTGCCCAAACCACAAATCTTGCTTTCAGTCCACTGTCCTAGCAGCCTTGTGGCTGATCAGGTTTCGCGATCTATCTCTGAAATCCGTGCCGTTAAATGCATAAAACCATAATCGCTCGCATGTAACGACTATTCATTCTTTATTATACTTCCAGACGACGCGGACAAGCCCGTTAAAGTAGTATAAGTATTTATATACGTACTTCTGAACTTGTTAGCTATTTTACTACAACTATCGTATTTGCAACAATGAATAATACTACTGAATTCGCAAAAAGGTGAATCAAAGACGTAAGGATTGAGGTGATGTTAGTTTTTCTCGTCTATTCCTATTCTTTTGATATAATTATTATATTTACTTTCACTTTCCTATAAGCGCTCAAAGTATAGTATGAGAAAAGTTTCATATAATAATAATTTAAAGAAGGGATTTTGCTAGTCTGTATATATATATTTGAAGGCTAGTAAGAAAAGAAAAGAATATTTCTTAGAGTTATATTTACTTTCCCCCTTATCTCGAGCTTACGAGTACTTAGATAGTCAAAAAGAAAAGAGTAGTTTATTTCCTATCGTCTAGCAGTACGTCTTCAGCGAACGTAGCTAGAGTAGTATATCATAGCAGCTTACGTCGAACCACCTATTCCAAAGACGAATTTTGGTCATGAGCTTCTCTGTCTTCGTCAGTTCCATGCTGCGTCCAAAGATTGAGTCGACAAACGCCTGACCTACAGCCTTGTCATTAAGGTCCCAACATCGCTCGCGGTTCAATGCTGTTCTCGCGGATATGGGGTCATTTTGAGGCTAGTATTTGTTGAGGTTGCATAAGGAGCGTTTCCGTACGTATCCGACCAGAGTGAGAATGGGGAGAAAGCGCTGTAGAGCTCAAGGTACGGAGTAGGCGGGGCCTATCTCAATTGGGCAAGCTGAAATTGGCGGACAAGGCTTTTCTGGACAGGTGTAGTCCGGGACAAGGAATCATCAACCTCAACAAGATGAAGCATCTCGCTCTTGTGAAGACCGTCTTCTCTAATGGCTAGACTGAGGACCAAGACGGGTTGTTTGACCTGTAGAGCACCTCACTCGGTCGAGTCCTCTCACCTTCGCTAACCAGCTCCAGGTCGCAAACGTCGGAAGAAGTGCGACGAGACCCCGGGGACATGTCAGAATTGTATGAGAAACGACCTCGAGTGCATATGGCCCACCAAGGAGCTACAGAGGGACAGGCGACACCTCAAACGCAAGGTCATTGCGCCTGATTCGGCCATCGCTGATGAGGATGCGAACGACAGGAAGGCGATAGCCTTGATTGGGTCGAGCTCGCCCGAAGTCAAGATCAATCATGTTCAAGTCACTCTTGGTCTTGGTTTTCCAACGGAATTGCCAGTCTCTCAAACCAAGATTGAATGGCCATCGTGGATTGTGCTGCACGTCGAAGATTGCGACCTGTCCATCGACGTTACTGGAGGCTACACGGTTCGCGAATTGGGCCAGCTCCTCACGGCACCCATCCGCACCGAAGAGACTTGTTCTCTAGATCTCCTGGCTTCTTTCGTGAACGAATTCTTGCCCAGCCGTATACATCCTGGCTCTCACACGCGATTTTTCGACTTCTCGTATCTCTACGAAATGGCTCTTGCGCATTCGGCTCTACTCAATGCTTGCCTGGCTTGCGCAGCAAGTGCTGTCGGTGCCAGCTTCCAGGTTCCCGAATCCCAGAGCGGAGCAGACCAACGTTACTCGCGAAGTATCAGTCTGCTCCGCAAAAAAATTCAAGGAGGCGAATGCGATGGCGACGAAGATTGGCTCCTGGCTACGGTGGTAATTCTATCCCTGTATGAGAACAGACAGCCAAGGTACAATCCCGCTGCTGCCGCTACACACATTGCTGCTGCGAGCCAAGTCTTCCGCCAGCGAGCTCGAACCAAAATGAGCGCGGTTGGCGATCGTCGGCTGATGGGGGGGCAAATATGGCCCACTCTGGTCTTCGAGCGCATGTTCATCGAGGCCTTTCTGTATCACTGCATGGTCATGTCGGTTCAAGAGACTAATCTGACTCCACTACAAGATGCATTGCTTCGACCTATCTTCGACATCTACTTCGAAATGTGTGTCGTGCCTACATCACCAGAGGCTGAGAATTGGCCTGTATTCGGGATGCACTATCAGATCATCCGGCTGCTATCAGACCTTTTTGCCGCTGTAGATCTTTCTAAAACAGCTTCGAGCACCGAGCCGAACCGAAATCTTCACGAAGTCATCACGCAACTCGGAACGTGGGAGCTGGACACACTTACGAACGACCATGGCATACACATCTTGCTCTACATTTCCTCTGCAAAACTGCTTGGTTATCACTATCTGTCCATGACTAGGCACATTGATGACGACCATCCGGCTGTATCTCAAGGACAACTTGATCAACTTGTTCAGAAGGAGCTCAAAAATTGTTTGAATTACGTTTCGACATTACAGGTCACCGATGCTACATTCACTCGCTACTTCCATTGGCCATTGGCAATCATCGACAAAGTCGTACGCGACACTCGAGCCTCGGACTTTGTTGAGCAGCAATTGCAGGACGCGTCTCTGATCGATCCAGCTGGAAAGAAACCTTATGAATGGCTTGCGAAAGGCTTCGAAAAGAGATTCCGCACCAACATGAATTCCGAGGACAGAAACATGGTATTGACGTTATCACGGGGTACTTATACATGAACAGATGCACAGCCTTCATTTCCTGCTGCAAACCCTTGCTGTGCCTCGAAGAACAGTCCCTTCTCGGTTAAAAGATTCCATCCTGTCGATGCTAAAGATTTTCCGACCACTACCGCCATATCAAATGACTCTCGTGTACCTGCCACTTCGGCAAAACCCGCGCTGTGGATATTGTCCCCTGGTTTACATGACAATCCGAACATGGGATGAAGCGATGGCATCTCTTGCGAGATATTTCCTTGATCTGTATTGCCACCCGAAACTTCTTCAGCTATCACTTCTACCTCCTTGCCGAACGACTTCATATGTGATGTGTATGTCTCGCAAAGAGACCGGATGATCCGCAACTGTGCGTATGACTCTTCTCGATCAATTGAAAAACTACATATAGTGGCGAGTGCGCCGGCTCGAATGCACGTTTCCACCTTATCGATCAGGGCCACGGCTTCGCCCAGAGTGACAGCTCGCATAGAATAAGCAGCCTTGGGTCTTTATGGAATGATGTTGGCCACTTTCGGGGCCTCAACTATGGCACTGTGGACACGGTGACTGGAGTGCATTTGCTACCGGAGCATACTGATGTTGTTATACGCGGAGACCAGAGCATCGAGAGCATTGATTCCACACCACGGTTCTCCTCTAGCATGTGCCGATTTCCCGGTGAAAGTTGCGTTGAGGCCTTGCTTTGTATTCAGACGAACTCTAGCGCTTCCTCCAGGGTACAAGACCGATCCGTCATTGGGCACTGGATATGGATGAGCCATTAAACTGACGTGTCCTTAAGCAATTCGAACTTGCCTCTTAGCAATTCTTCCGCAGGCGTTCCGAGTAGCTGAGTTAGGCAACAAGGCTAGCTTAAGATCAAAGAGAATACGGCCGCAAAATACTTTAACAGTACCACCCAAGTTCCCCCCCCCCCCAAAAAAAAAACTCCAGGAATTTTCAACCCCCAGGATCCCCAGTCGCCATATCACCCAACTCTCATTACATTATAAACAAAGTCCCCATATTTCCATCCCAACGAAAGTGGTATAGCCTAGGTTATATCGCAAGTAGTATCAAAGTAAAAAGCTGACCCGAAAGCTCATAGAACAGCGAGTAAGGTGGTTTCCAATGCCCTACGCAAGTGGGGGATCCTGGTTTTTGGTCATTTTGCTAAAACGTTGCGGGGGTTCGATCCTGGCGTTGCTTCTTCATGGTTTTGTTAAGAGTAGTAGCTACCCCAAGACTCAGCTCCCCCAATCAAGTCAGTACAGCAACTCGTCATGGAGAATATTATGAGCTACATTGTAAGGAGAAGAGTCCGCTCGCTTTCTCCTCATGCCACTTCCTGGGTTTTGTTACATACTCTAATTCCTCGACAAGGTCATTCTCAGCTACTCGTCTCTTCTCGGTGTCATCAAACACATGGTGAGCATAATACACCACAAGGCTGATTCTACAAACAAAGCTGACCTAATCAACAGCATCTCATTGGTACCGATTACTCTTCAATCTCCAGTATCTTCTACTTCGATTGTTTATCCTGGTCTTTCCCTGTATTCAATCTTATGGTTCGCATGCCCATCGGACAATACTTTTCAATCTCCGTCTGCCTTTGGGGCGCTGCTTAATATGCCACGCTATAACAAACAGCTTGACTAGCCTCATGGTAGCGCGCTTCTTCCTCGGTATAATTGAAGCATCCGTCGCGCCAGGGTTCTTACCGCTCATGGGCATATTCTACAAGCGCAAAGAACAACCTTCCCGCCACGGACTCAGGTTCGCAGGAATCTCGGCCGCAGTATTATTCGGTGATGTTCTTGCTTACGCTATCGGCAAGGCGGACGTCTCGCTTGCCCCTTGGAGACTTCTCCTCGTCGTCGTCTGCGGCGCCGTTATAGTTTTCTAGAGTGTCGTTATACTTATTATCCTCCCCGACTCCATTACTGCCGCCAGGTTGTCCTTGGGATAGTGTATGCATGTTTATCTCATAAAAAGTAGGTATCTTGTGGTTGAGTAATGACTTTTCTCACTTTGTAAGAGCTCCACGTGCGTTCTAGTAAATGTCAATTTCCGATCTTGACTTTGGTGCCAGTCCGATGTTATAATAAATAAATAAAACTTCGGGAGACGAGATACGTCCAAGTCGCCAGAAATATATCGATTGCGATACCGAGATAAAGGAACATCATTCTCCCTCTATTCCACCTCATTCGCACGCGCAGTAACACCCAAAGCCTCCCCCTCCCCATCCCCAATAGACACTCCAACCGAATCTTCAGCAAGCTCATAAAACCTATTACCAAACCTATTGGGACGACTAGAGACATAAATCAATTCCTCCACCGGCACGTCCTCCCCATACATATACGGCGGAATCAACGTCTTCCTACAAGACTTCGGCTGATAAACCGCCAACTGCGTATTCTGCTTCGTCAATCTCTTGGCAATCGAATTGACGGATTCGCGTCGCCAAAAGGAATTCCAGAATCCGTTGTCTTGGGTGCGGTAGAGGACGAGATCGATTTGGTGGGGGTGGGATGAGATCTTGGAGGTGGTGGACCAGAAGGGGTGGTCGAAGAAGGGGGTTTCGAGGGCGAGGTGTGTGGGGAGGGTCATTAGGAAGCGGAGTTTGTGGAGGGTCGGTGGGAGGTTGTGGTTGATGTATTTTCGGCCTAATTGCGGGCCGAGTTCGATGGTCTCCAAGGCGGGTAGGTAGGAAATATCTTCTTGGTAGAGTGCGAGCGTGTGTGCGTAGCTCCAGTATCGTCCACCGCCCATGTGTTTGAAGTATTTGAGCGTCAATCGTTGTGGCTCGAGGAATGCGAGGAAATTTGAGCGAAACCCCATTGGGACGACATCGTCGCTGGTGTGGTACATGCGTTCCCCGACTGTTAGATTTTCGAGTGCTTTGGGAAGTTTGAGAAGGATTTCAAAGCTCTCGTGGTGGATATTACATTCTTCGAAAATGAGCGTTTCCAAGGCAGTCGTCCTGTATGCGCTGTTGCAAGGGCCGTTCCGTGACAGTACTTCCTCGAAATCCGCATGCATGCCGATATCGAAACATGAGAGCATGATGTAGCGGAGAGTTGGTAGGAGAAAGATGATGGCACCATCTCCCAGCTCGTAACGAGTCGTTTCCTCTCCGCTTCCGTGAGAGTGGAGTGTTACTGCTCAAAGCATTAGCAAGTCTGGTACGAAGACATTCGTTGAAAATCGACTGGGATTTGAGCGGTAGTTGAGATGAACAAAACCGATCGAGGGCTTGAATTGTCCGGCAAATTGAGCAGTCAACCACCAGCCATTTCAAAGCTTCGTTCTCAGCGCCTGACCCATTTCCAGGATCATGAGATCCGAGGATTCGAAAGCTCCGTCCAATGTTCTGACCCGCCAAGTTTGTCTGTAGGCAAACATACATGAATGTAAATTGCCTAAAGGAGAAGGTGACAAAGTCCTGTCACAACTCATGGCCAATTCAAACAGCCCCGAAATATCAATCTTTCCTCCGCTCGTCCAAGGAAGAGCCGGCTTATCTGGCAGATCAATCCATGGGCCGTCATTACAACAAGGTGATTCGATCCTGAGGTGTTTGAGCTGCGTAAAATCTCTCAGGACGGGGTCGATATCTTCTATCCCATCCTCTGAAGTATAGGGCCAGCGAATCTGTAGATCATGCACGGCGCGTGCGCGAAGTCTCCCTGAAGTAAAGAGTTGTGCCAAGGAGCGAGCTTGAACTCCCTTTCGTATCAAGAGGGATTCGTAGATGAAGTCTTCGGCCAGGTTATGGAGGCGACTGCATGTTCGTGCGAGGGCGCAGAGAGCTTGTCGGTCTTGCACTTTGGATATAATCTCGACGAGGAGCTCGTCAGCCAGAGCCAGGAATTGGGATGTGCTGGCTTCCATGACCAAAGCTTGGTGGATTGACGGACGGCGCGTCTTGTTCTAGACTTTGTGAAGATAGAAGGACCGTGATGTTGTTCAATTAGACGTTATCTAGACGTGTTTCCTCGTTTGTTGTCTGAGGGAAAAAAGCAACACTGGCATCAGAAGCACGTGAGAATCACGTTGACTTTTCGGAATTCGACCACAATCAATCTGCTCACAAGTCCAAATTTTGGTACCCTTTGACAATGTCATCTCCCGGGTCCTGTCCTCTACAATGGTAGAATAGAGTTGGGATGTTTGCCGCCCGCCGGAGTTCGACGCGCCGAGCAATTAATGCCAACTCATCGTCAAGATCCACGACATCGTCACGAATTTTCAATCCAAGTCAAGCTTTGGGGAAGACTGCAAGGCCAGAATACTTCGAGAGAAGCCATCATAATGAACATTACAAACAGAATATCATAAAAGTCCATGCAATGACACACAACCCAGCGAAAACCCTTTCATGCTGTGGAAGATATTTCCTGGAAAACAGCATCCATCTTCGCCTTAGGCACGACATCAAACGCCTTGACATCACTTCCACCCGCCCCGTAACTCTGCGCATACCTCTTAATACAGTGGTCTTCCACTTTCAAAGGTGCATATTTTGGTTGCTCCCCCAGAGGAACACAACCCGGCAAAGCCTCTACGATCTTATCGAGCATGCCGTCGTTGAAGAAAGCGCATGAGTATCGATCTTTTTCTGATAGAGGAGAAATGACTCGATGCATGGTACTTTTGTACCGATCATTTGTCCATATCTCTATGTCTAGAACATTAGTATCAATTCGAAAATGTGGGTCGGACGGCTTACGCATCAGGTCGCCAGCGTTCACAACGTACGCTCCTTTGATCGGGGGAACAGCGTGCCAGCTACCAGTTGGTTTGTGCAGGACTTCGAGACCTCCGACTTCATCTTGTAAGAGCAAAGTGAGGGCGCCAAAATCAGTATGTGCCCCGACACCCCGTGTTCGTTTACTAGAGTCAGATGGTGTGGGCGGGTAATGGTGAGATCTGCATGATTGAATACCTTGTGATATCAGTCTCCTATTCACCTTCTTACAAAATGCTAGAATTACCATCTGGGTCCGAAGCGAAATCGTCAAAGTAATCCTCATCCAAATCCAGGCTCAGCGCAATTACCCGGAACATCGTTTTGCTTAACTCATGTACCGCCGAGAAATATTTAATATAAGTCTCTTTGAAGTCTGCCATGCCAGGTAAATTAGGATCTGGCCACTGAACCTGTGTTAGTAGCGAGATCCGCCAGTCTCCTTCAAACGTACTTGGTTAGGACCTGCAAGAAATCGCCCCAATGGCCTTTCCGGCTTGATCGTAAACCCTTCCTTTTGATCCGGAGTTGCACTCTCATCCAGCTCGTCAAGTTTCTGTCCACCAATCCTCTCATACCCGCGGAAACAAGGCGACAGCTCAGCAGACAGCTTCAATTTCTCATTCAATGGGAGCGCGAAGAAGGCAGCAACGGCTTGGAAGAAGCGGGTCTGGAGATCTTCTGTGACACCGTGACCAATTATCTGGAGAAACCCTTGGTTTTTGTAGGCTTCGCGAACTTGAAGGGCGACCGCGGCTTTTCCTGCTGCGTCGCCTGCTAGATAATCGCTGATGTCGACGATGGGGATGGTAACAGAGATTGTTTGGTTTGCCATGGTCAGATGAGTTGAGCACAGCGCGTATGTACTGATTGGATCAGGTATCGTCTTCAACTGTTTGATAGTGTAGTAGACAACCAACGTTCCACTTCAAAGTGGAGACTGAATCCATCGTCGGCTTTGAGCACCTGACCAGCTTTGTGAAACACTGCAGTTAGAATCGCTGGTTCGGGAAGGAACGGGTCGTACTATGTAGGTACTGTGGTAGGCTCACCAACGCTCTCTCACAAATTTGGGTATTGCGGGGTTAGCGCATCACAAAGACCCGCAGTGTCTCTCCAAGGAACCATGGGGTTGTTAATATATCGACAAGGAAATACCCATTCCAATACCAGGCTCCAGTCAGCCCTAACAAAGATAAGACTCCTTGTGCGCCTTACCCCGAATGCGACAACGGGCGAGCGCGCAGTGCAAATGGCGCCTTGTCAACAACCTCGGGAGCTTTGGCATGACGAATGAAGCACAAGTTTCAGGGTGCACGTTGAAGGCGATGCCCGTACCGGGGCTTGCTCCAATTTTCAAATATGCATTGATTCGTTGACGTTTATTCCTGCTGCCAAATCATACGAAAGATATGGAACTTCCTGCATCCCAAAGCTAAACTCTGCATTCCAATCATTAGGCATATAGCCAAGCAGGTCGTTTGCGTCAGGATCAGTGGACTGAAAGACGTCAAAATTGAGAGCATCTTCCAAAGAGCCATCGGAGGACCCAATCTCCATGAAGCTGGCAAGCACCTCGAGGTTCACTTGCGAAGCTCTGCGTGATCTTTCTTCCAAAAACTCGACGTATTCTTTCTTCACCGGAGCGAGCAATTTCTCCCATTCATTTAGACAACCTTACTGTATTTAGCATTCGACTTCAAGTATTATGTATGTATTATGATTACCTGATGCTTGGGGCCAACGTTCCCGAACCATTGTGAAGAACGTGGAGAACTCGTCTATGTACGTTTCGATCATCTCCCAGGAGTAGAGCGCAGCGATTTCGGCCTTGTATCTCTGTAAAGCCTGTAGGAAGACCACAGCGGCCGAGAAACTATGATGGCAAGGATGAAAAACATATTTGCTCCAACCCAGCGCTGCTTGTGCTTGCTTGGTGTAGTTTCTGGCGACTGCCGGAGCCGCAGCAAATGCTTTGAGCAATTGTCCTGCAGAAGGTTCTTTGTTGAGAGGACAGGGTCGATATAGAGTGACAATGATGTATTCCTTGGCAATCGTGGAGTACAGGACCATTTCTTGAAACTGAGACTGCATATCATTGTCTTCATTTTGTGAAGCTGCAGTATCTATGGTCGCTTTCCACTCAATAATGCTCTTCTCCTGGAATGACATCCATGACTCCAACTTGGCAAAGCTTGCTGGTAATGGTTCGTTGTGAAAGAGCACAGATGTTATGGAGATTTCAATCTGACGATAATCCCAAATGTAATGAGAGGTGAATTTCGTTGGTCGTCCAATTGGGTCCAGGCCATTGGAAGAGATCGCCCGGTCTTCGATTTTAGATGGATACTCGCAATTGATATGCCTTCGAGGCATGCTGGTCGGACGCAAAAGACCTCCGGATACGGCGGCTTCCATCTCCCAAGCGCACCAAAAGATTCGACGTCTCATGTCTCTCTCCAAGAAACCAATCGAGGGATGTTCGGGCAATTCCTGGTGCAGAGCAAGGTCCAGGCATGCCTGAGATGAGATTCCCGTGAGCAGCCACAGGTTGCAGAAACCTGGATTTAAGAATGCATACTGTACGAGGAGAAGCAGCGCTTGTAGGCCTTGTAAATCATTCGACAAGACTGCCGGCGCGTGTGACATGGCGTTTTTGAAGAGGCCAGTTGCGATGGAGCTTGCGTGTGCTTGCTTCGTCCTTGCTGCGGTCGACAAAGCTATAGCCAGTATTAAGCTAAGAGTATAGATCTCGTAAGGGCTCACACTCTTATCTGCGGGTGAAACTTCATGAAAAACCCTCTTCTCAATAGCGACCAAGTCTGGCAGGTAGAAAATAGGATGTTGGGGAACGACCCTTAGTGTATAGAGGTCGAAAAGAAAGTCTGCCACGTCTACCGGAACCGAAGACAATGGGGTCGTGGTGGGTTGCGGATTCAGGATTGATCGTGGGTGGTTCTCGTTAATATCTGAAATGTCATTCGTCTTGACCGGGCCGAGGAAACGTTTTGCAGAAGGCACACGAGTGCCAGTCTCTACTATCACGCATCGAGCGAGGGGGACAGCTTTTGATAAGCCTAGAAATGATGGAGTGGAATCTTTCAGAACTCGATTGATCTTATCGTTGGCGAAAGCTCGATCCACCGACTGAGATGTTTTTGTAGACGTAGCAGAGACAGTGTGGGAGTGGCCCCGTTCGCGATCCAGCTCTGCGATTTTGGATTCCAAAAATTGGGCGATTGAGCGCGGAGTAGTTGTTTTTGTTGTGGAATCCATCGACGAGCAGACGACGGATGCTTCCAAGCATCGCGAACATGATGGGTATGCGCCATCACAATGGACCTTCCTCAATCTACATCTCGCGCAGGCAATGGCTCTTCGACGAACGCGAGCAGACATTCTGATACTAATTATGCAGTCAGTACTGATGATCAGGGTGAAACGGCTGAGCCAGGACTTCCGAGTACCGAAGTTGACGTTGTTTCATGAGCGTAGAGATGAATCGCTGTGGAGTGGGCTCTGCGGTCCAGAGGTGGATGCCTACCGTGATGTTGAGCGTGCCCAGCTCAGGGAGAGGCGTCGGGAGGTCGTTTGGTCAGGGAAGATTTGAGCATGATGACTCTCTAGTCTGTACCAGTTGTCAGGTGGGTGAATGGTGATGGGTGTGCCGGAACGAGCCCGGCCTCGGTCTTGTCCAAGAGTCGTGTCAGGGTTTGATATTGATCGGCTCCACTTCAGCTTGAGCTTCGGTCCAGCTTTCGCGCCTTGACTCAGCAGTCGGCTAAGGTCTTAGTAGACATCATCCATACGCTTCACGGCCTGTGGGATATCTTGCACCTATGCTGATGGCTGTCGCGGGCGTCGAAGCGTTAGATCTGAGCACCCTGCTTGCGGCTCTGCCTGCCTGTGAGTAGCCACTGATGGATGAAACCCGAGGCTGGAAGTCCAACTGCACAGTGTTGACTTGACTTGCAATCTACAGGTACACGGTGTAGGCACGCCAGGCGACGATGCGATACTGAAGTGGGTTGCCAAATCGTGAAGAAAGCAACATCATCACGCTGACTGGGGTCAAACAGCTTCCATCATGTCGGAACTGTGCTAAGAAAAAGATCGATTGTATATATCACGATCACGTCTTACAAGAGGATTTGCCGAGGAGGTATGTCGAAATGATCTTTTTCCTATTCCCAAGAAAGTAGGCCAGCCAATGCTTCGAATGTGCCCAAATTCTCGCTATATAAACTCTTTGTAATCCATCCGATCCTCTTCGTTGAAGGCCATGGCTTGCATCTGACCAAAATGTATTCGAATGCAGTTCAGTATGTGAAAAACACTGATATTAGTAGCTATATCGCATCCCTCGTCAGCCATCTCCAGAACGACAGGGACCGGGAAACGACAAAGTCCACAGCAACGACGCATACGCAAATCGTTCAGCCAGAGCCCGATCCATCGGCTTCTGCTAGCTTACGCCATCGGTTTCCACACATTGACGGGACGTACAGATATCTTGGCGGCCGCTCTCTTCTCAGAGATATCCAAGATAACCCTCCATATTACTCCCATCCTCGCAGTCGCGTTCCGGAATTCCCAGCCCTGGACCTAGACCTAGACCTAGACGTAGACGTTGAAGATTTTAAGGTCAGCCCGAAGCTGCACGAGTATCTCGTTGCGAATTTCTTCTCTGAAATTCATCAACTCTATCCGATCTTGGACCAATCATCTCCATATCTGTTGCTGGATGGAGAAACGAGAGAACCCAATGATGCTTTCGCACTCCATATGGTGTATTCAATCTCATGTCTAACCGCCCCCGAGCAAGTGAAGCTCTCAAGATTGGGGGCATCCTGCTATCGAAAAGCATTGCTCAACGTTAAAAATGCAACTGTGGAACCCTGGTTAGCAACACTTCAAGTCGCCACACTGCTAGCCCTTCATTCATTGCTCGACCCTGCGAGCGGCAATATTGGGCAACACATTGCGTCTGCAATTCGGTTGTCAATTGGACTCGCTGACACTGATGGGCTGGACCAGGACCCAAGGTTGTGGTCTTTGTACCCTGTCGTCTATTCCTTGGAAAATACAGTGGCTACAGCTCTGGACCGGATCAACACATTTCAAGAACCTACCGATCCACTTGAATTCGTGCCGACCGACCCACCGAACTTTTTGTGCTCTCTCTACCGGCTACAATCACGCTTTCGAAACCAAGTACCGAGAAAGGACGGTGCTACCATCAGTGACGCGCTCGCTGTCCTTGATCAGATGGGAGAAAGTCTTCATCCCAATCTCGTTTCTGCTACACTGGAAACGCAGCTTCTGCTTGACCCGACAGCAACTTTCGCTATCCGCTTGTTACGATCCTATGAACACCCTCGCTTCATAGCAACATTTGTGACGCCGTACTGGGCTCATCTTGCTGGAACATATGTCAAGAAGGCTTTCGAAGACAAGCAAATACCACAATCTGATTTGCTCCGAGCTTTTGGAACAGCTGCCGCCTTACTGACGAAGTTTTCTCTGAGATGGCCAGGTGTGGAAGTCGTGTTGAACAATCTCCAAAATTCATCTTGAAAACCTAGCTGGGGTTAGGGAAGGATGGAGGCAGTTTGGTGTAAGGTCGCGTAAACCACAAACATTGGATCTCTCGGGCTCCTGGTGGATCCCAACCCATAATTGTTGGCAATTAGAGCCATCAAGTGAGACATGTACGATTCAAATTCCATCTTCCATCATGAATGGAGTGCTCTGAGAAGCAGACGTTGATACGATGAATTGAGCAAGTTTGCCTCATAAATCAGACGTTACCGTTGCTGAAAGGTGCCATACAATCATGTGGTGGGACCGCGACTTCCCATCCCGAGTCATGAGTGGAGGTGGGTATACAGTTAGACCTCCGATCAACTCATCTCCTTGTTTCACAATTCGTCCACGACAAGCACGAACACAGACGAACGCTCTCTGATCAACTGGCTCCAAACCTGTCATACAATATCTTCCCGCCATGTCTTTCGAGTGCGAGACCTGCAATCGAGACTTTACAACGTGGCATGGAGCTTCTCAGCACATGAATGCTTTGGATCACTGGGCACCTACATTCGATTGCCAAATATGCGACCTGGAATTCGCGAGTCAACAAGCTGCCAATCAGCATGTGGGCGAAGAACCACTTGTCGGATCGATGGTGCCATGACTGCGATCGCGGTTTCGAAAGTGCCAACAACTATCGCATGGTAAGTATTACCGACAAGTCTGCCGAGGAACTGTATCTAATCGTTGCCTTCACAGCATCGCAACTCTCGTCTTCACCGCGGGGCTACCATCATCTGTCCCTTCTGCGAAGTCGGATTCACTTCAGCAAGTGGCGTGTCCCATCATCTGGAAACGGGCTCTTGCCCAAACGCTCGAGGAATGGATCGCAATTCCATCTACCGCGAGCTTCGTCGACGCGACCCGAGCGGCATATTCACTCGGAATCTGATCGGCTGGCATGAAGAAACCGAAGTGCAAAATATCGCGACGAACAGAACTTGGAACGGGCACGCACTCGAGTGCTTCTTTTGTGCTAAGGAATTCAGACAACTTGTCCACCTCAATCAGCATCTCACTTCTCCCGCGCACGCCCAGAAATACTACCATTGCCCCAAGGTCGGCTGTGCGAAGGAATTTGTTAGTCTGGCTGCCATGTTCAATCACTTGGAAAGCGAGAGTTGCGGATTCATTCGATTCGAACAGGTGCAGCAAAACGCCAATTAGTTCCTTGCGGGAAGCGGAAGATTAATCTCTTTTCATTGACTTCTATTATTGACTAATACGACAAAGATGGGTATGGCTGCTTACGCGGTGTGTCTGATCTTCATGCTGATCAATATGGATATGTGACAGCCAGCCAACAATTGCGAAGTCCTAGAATTTGCTGGGTTGGATCATCGGGGTTGCTTGCTTGGGTTGCGAAACGGCCCTTGGAATACACTAATAAATGTTGGTAATTCCAGGCTGCCAAAAAGGGTCAAAAAGCGCACATATAATTTGGTGTTTATACGTACGTCACTCATGTTAGCAGCGTTGACCCTGTACAACCTTGTCTCGTATCTGCTTTACTATATATAGCAAAAACATCCTGGCGGAGGTCTTGAGGAGATAGGCCCGATAAACATCTACACTCCTACTCAACTACATGATGTAAGGTTCACTAGGCATATGCAGATCAGCCCTACGCTTGTTGGAAGGCTGATGGCTTATTATGTTTTGAGAAAGGGGTCCAACGAAATAACACAGTACACTATTTTCCGGCAGATCAGACTTATCAAGGAATGTATCTAAGCCACCTCAGCCGTAAGGCGGGATCGGAAGCCTCAAAGAACATGTTGATATCTGAGGCTCCCCTTACGCGTCCTAAGGCGTGGGGTCAACCGCACCATGTCAGGAATACCGCATCTGCATAGGAGGAAGCCACACAATATGCTTTCCAAGAACAATAATGGACGGGTCAATTGGTCGATTCTAGAGATACAAAACTTTGTCGGAACAGGTTCCTATCTCACCGCTCTTGACTCTCTCATTTCGCGTGGCAAGCGACAGATATCAAGCGGGAATCGTTGAGACACTTGTTGCTCTTGTGGTGTGGATACCCGAGTGATTACTGAAAACTAGTAAGGTGCCCGCATCCGAAAGCGGTCAGATTGTGTAATCGTGAGCCCAGCTATGCAATTGTATAAACCTCCAGCAGGAGGATAAATCCCACACGTGCTGAGATATCACCCGGGTGAAACAAGCTTGATTTCCGAGCGTCCCTTTTTTGTGTCCGCCAAAAGAAATGCCATATGCATCTGAAACTCTAAGAGAATCATCATCCGTCGTCATTTCCAGTCAGCGATAATCGATAACCGAATGCTGCAGATGAGACAGCAGCTCGAATTAGAATATTGCCCATGTTTGCTGCACGTATTATTGACAATAGGTGACGATTTCTAGCAAAATAAGCAAATGATTGGAGAATATACTTTCTCAGAATGAGACAGCCAAGAGACTACGGTCTAAATGCGTAACTATTATACAGGGAGGCCTACTCGGATGCTGCGTTTCCTGCAACAGTCTCGAACAGGTAATTACACGACACGCGATTATCTCGCTCTTCGCACAAAAACGGCCAACGGCCTCTCGAAAAGAAGACGTGTCGGGCACATATCCGGAATGATGAGGCTGGCACCCACGTCTCCCATCCCGCTCGTCCAAGGAAACCCGTTCGACTTTGGACAAAGGAAGGAGAGAGTTCCGGCCCGTTGAGCAGGGCTGCTCAGACGCTCCGAAATCTCTCGGTTGGGACTGTGCGCGATCCCCATCTAGGGGTATCGGGTTGGATTAGCTGTGTTGGCTCGACGTAGCGGATTCCACAACGCCACCAGGCGCTGTAGGGCAGGGTTGGATGGGAAAACGAAAGAATGGCTGCGTGGAGGCGCAGAGCTGATCCTGAGGACTGGACTGGACTGGGCTCTTTTTCCCTAGCGTGCGGTATTGCGGATGGCGAAGAGTGGACCTCAGCACCAGGTTATCGCGACTACTGCCGTCCTTCCATCACCAGTGTGGAGATGACATATGGGTGCGCTGGATACTGAGGTGCTGGCAGAGACGGAGCTTTACGATAACGGGAGTCTTCAGGCAGTGCGCAAAGGGGGGGGGGGCGCCTGTGTTTCTGAAGTTGGTCGGCGTGTGGTTGAAAGATGGGTGCTAAAAGACCGTTGCACTGTCAGGGTACGGAAAGGGTATGGCCGCGAAATGATAGCGCGAGGACCCCCTGAAAATCTATCAGGCAAGTGAACCACGCACCAGGAGTGAGGTCGGCGAGAAGGACCGACATCAGCCGTGCTTCGAGGACGCCAGCGCATGTAGCCCAGCACAGCGCGGCCCACCCACCAGTGCCCACAGCTCTGTACTGTGTATCCACTGATCGTTGCGGCCATGCCTCAAGCGCGCGTCGTTATCTTCTGCAGCCCGCGCATCACTCTTCTGGCTGGATTCTTCCGGATGCGACAGATCTACAGAAGATGGCGAAACCGCTCGCTGGATGCTTTGTTATCTTCGCGCCAGGCATTCCTGGATGGACCTCATCACACTTCTCACTTTGGCCATGCCAAGGGGGACCGACCGTCTCATTCCCCTTTCATGGCGTTAACGTTGACTTGCAGCTGAGCTGAGCTGGACCTGACTCTCCCTCCCCTTCCATACCACGACATCTGGCAACCCGGGCCGTCATTACATGTGCCAACTCGCGTTGGTGGCACCACCGATAAACACTCGTGGCGACAATGCCAACGTCCACAAAGGGTGCAGCGATCTTCGCCTGTCGAATGCGCTGGAGCGAGCGGTACAGACTCAGTTCCAAGCAGCAGGTCCCGTCCGTCGCTCACTATCGAGAACTAGCGGACGGCAGCGTCCCGGCAGATTATCACCTTGTAGCCTCTTGCTCGAGCCTTGAGAGCCGCGCGACCAAGTTTCAAACGGGGCCTCGCCAGGGTCACCAGTCAGTAAGCATGGATTGTGGCGAAAGACTCCCACAATTCCACACAAAAGTGGTTCCTCTAGCGGGTAGGTGCCCGGGTATGCTGGTGAACTATTCTTTCCTGGAAGAAGAGACGACCGTCTGTCCTAGTCAGTCCCCTAAACCTTGCTAGGGGACCATGATGATGTACACCTGAAGGTAGCACAGAGCATCTATTTTTGTTTTTGTCTCCATTCCTTTCTCAACATTCTTCAAGCTCTACATTCTTTACCTCTTTGTGCTTGTTGTGTTGTTACTCTCGTTTTTTTACCAGCTGTTTGTACCCTTTAGACGACGCTTGCTAGTTTGGATTGTCATGGTAGTTTGAATTCAACTCCATCGGTGACCATGGTCGTCCTCTCTTTATTTTTGCTGCTTCAGCAGTGTTTGGCTTTACGATATGACCCCGCCCAGGTTGGATACAATTTGAATGAGAACCAAAATGCGATAGAGCCAAAGGACTACTCGGGGAAATGGGAAAACCACGATTATCACCCATCGCCGAAGAACTGGCGGATGCCCTTTTATGTTCTTACCATCGATCGATTTGTCGACGGAGACCCGACGAATAACAACGCCAACGAGACGGTATTCGAGCACCACTGGATGAGCAATCAGTTTCGATTTGGGGGCGATGTTGCTGGCATCATTTCGGATTTGGACTATGTTCAGGGACTGGGAGCAAAGGCGATATACTTTACAGGAAGCATGATGATCAACATGCCGTGGTCTGCAGATGGATACGGACCTCTAGATTTCACGCTTCTTGACCGACATCGTAAGTCAACTGTCTCAATGCTTGCCGCTTGATATAATCGAGCGGGTTCTAATGTTACCTTTCTTAGACGGTCATATCGAAGAGTGGCGTGCCTTGACAACTGAGATACATCGCCGAGGGATGTATCTTATCTTGGATCATACGATGGCAACCATGGGAAACTTGCTTGCATTTGCGGCGCCGTATACAAACACCAGTGTACCTTTCAGTTTCGACGAGCATGACTATACTTGGAAGGATCCAGAGCGCCGGTACCACGACTTTCAGCCTGGCGATGCGCGCAACACGTCTTGCGAAATGCCGAGAATTTGGGAGCAAAATGGATTCCTAGCACAGGCCGACGTGATGGAGCAATACAATGGTTGTCGTGAAAGCGAGTTCGATTTCTACGGCGATATCAAAGGCACGGGCTCCTACCCCAGTTACATAAATCAATTCTCCAGATTTGCCTCCGTGCAGGATCGTCTGCGGGAATGGCGCCCGGACGTTCTGGAGAAAGTAAGTCGCGCAGATCGACAAAGCTTATTATGCGATGCTGACCTATTCAGATTAATGTCATGGCTTGCATGCAAATTACCATGCTGGATATCGATGGCTTTCGGTAATTTTTGCCCATGAAAAGCACAGGGTTGACATGACACTAATACTTTCGTTCTAGCATGGATAAGGCCGTTCAGACTACTGTCGATGCGATGGCTGACTTCAGCAGCTACCAAAGAGCCTGCGCCAAGGAACTAGGAAAAGACAACTTTCTGATGGTGGGTGAAGTTGTCGGTGATCCAAAGCTCGCAGCAGTCTACTTCGGAAGAGGAAAGCAACCGAATCAGGCCCTCACAATTGCCGCAGACGCGGTTCATACAAACAACGCTACTGACGCTAGCTCCTTCGTCCGACCGTTTGGAAAAACCGCCCTGGATGCCGCTGCGTTCCAGTACGATGTGTACGGATCTATGACTCGATTTCTTGGCCTCGATGGCCCATGGGGTTCGCTTGGTGTGGACTGGGTTGAGATGTGGAACGACATGCTACAAATGAACGACTTGGTCAACGTTAACACCGGTGAATTTGATCCACGTCACATGTTTGGTAAGGTGGATTATCTGCTTTTGTCACCAAAATACTGACGTTCCTACTAGGTATGACCAACCAGGATGTTTTCCGCTGGCCCGCACTTGCCAATGGAACACAGCGACAGCTTTTAGGTTTCTTTGTGACAGTTTTGGAACTTCCTGGAATACCTATGATTCTCTTCGGCGAGGAGCAGGAACACTATGTCCTCGAAAACTTGGCGCCGGATTACCTCTTCGGTAGAACTCCCATGGCGTCCTCAAGCGGGTGGCAAGCACACGGCTGTTACCAGCTGGGTGAAGAGGTCTACGTTGACATGCCTTTCGAGAAGTCTTTTGAGGGCTGCCACGATGATTCTGTCTCACTCGATCACCGCGATCCAGCCAAACCAATGCGCAACATTTTGAAAAGAATGTTTGAGCTCCGCGAGCAATATCCTGTTTTGAATGATGGCTACAATCTAACCACACTTTCCACTCGAACCTACAATCTTCACCTGCGAGGTAGTGGAAATTTGCCTTCCCCCCATGGACTCTGGAGTGTTTACAGAGGGCGCAATGATTTGGTGCAGGATTTGACTGGCGGACACGGAAACCAGCCAGTGTGGCTACTGTTCCACAACGAGAACACGACCAAGGATTATGATTTTGACTGCAGCAGTCTGAACACCTCTTCAGCGGATGGCGTCTTGGTCTCAGCTTTCCCCCGGGATACTGCAATCAAGAACTTGTTTTACCCATACGAGGAATACACCTTGTCCAGCTCCAACTTCTCTCTAGGATTCGAAAATTCGACAGAGTTACAAGGATGTCTTCCATCGATTAACATGCGGCCTTGGGAGTTCAAGGCGTTTGTGCCGACAGCAGAGTGGGAGCAACCTAGGCCAGTGATCACGGAAGTCGTTCCAGGTCATGATGCTCGCCTGCGCTCGACAGTTGGCTCTGGCGAAACTGAGGATGTTAAGATTGAAATTGGATTCTCCATGGCAATGGATTGTGATTCGATAACCAAAAGTCTTACCATCAACTCTACGACTCAAACCGGCGCAGTCGCGAAGCTCGACACATCTACGGTAAAGTGTGAATCCGTTACAGCTGCAAAGACAGCATACGTTGCGGAGGCGCCAACATTGTGGAAGTACACCGCCAGTTTTACCAATGTTGCCCATGGAATTCACACGTACACTCTCAAAAATCCTGCAGACTCCAACGGCTCGAAATCCACCAACACCACGGACAAGTTCATGTTCCGTGTGGGTCTAGCCAACAACCCAATGGTATTCCCAACACTAGCCAACTTTACCGCAGGACTCCTGCAAAAGGATGCTTCCGGTAACTTGTATGTTTCTCAAACAGCCGCGGGTGCTGATAAAATGCGATACTCAACGAATTGGGGTTCGAGCTTCAGCAACTGGACAAGTTACACCGGAGAGAATGTTACTCTTGTCAAGCAGGCTTGGTCTGGAACTCGTGATCAGGAATGGGAAGGCGAGCATGTCATCCTACACTACTGGAGTCGCATGGCCGGAAGCAGTGATCACGTTCAGCATAGTGACTTGAGAACCGGCGACCACCCACCTCGCCGATGGCCACATGCCTGGGTCGTTGGCGCTTGGAACAAATGGGGATCCGACGCTGGACTCAAGAATAAGATGTCGCAAAACTCAGCAGGAAACTGGACATTCGACCTGTTTGATGAGTGGCCGTCGATGATCATGATCAACATCTGGGGCATCAATCCCGATAGCAATCTTGATAAAAGTGCCGCGTACGGAGACGTGGATCAAGATGGTGTCCTAGATTGGCTGCCACCTGACAGTCTTGCCCAGAACACCGTCAATATTTCGAGTGCGCCGCCGCGTGGTTACCTTGGTTATCGTCTTCTTGTCAACGATGGCACCTACCGCTACACTTTGATGCCTCATGGGTCCTCCGCTATTCAAGCCATCGTCATTGTACTTCTGTGCATATTGCCTCTCTTGACCGCGATCTTGGGAGTCCGCGCATTCATGGCCTCTTTCTACAAGGTCAAGTTCAACCGTATTGGAGCGGAAACCGAAGAGAAGGGAAGGTTCAACATGTCCACGCTCACTGCATTCCTCCCACCTTTTCTATCAAGGAAAACTGAAAAGATGGATGAGAAACCCAGGACCGTTTCACCCATTGCCAACCGGGACGTCGCGATAGCCTCAGCTTTTGCTGCAGACGCTGGTTCTCCCGCACGAAGAAAGGTGGTCATGGCAACCATGGAATACGAAATCGAAGATTGGGCCATCAAGATTAAAATTGGCGGTTTGGGTGTCATGTCCTCGCTCATGGCCAAGCAAGCCACCCACCAGGATCTTATCTGGGTCGTACCCTGCATCGGCGATGTTGAGTATCCTTTCGAAGAAGGTTCGAACGCTCAATGCATCGAAGTCACGCTACTCGGTCAAGTCTACGAAGTGGCCGTCTACTATCATGTCCTCAACAACATTACCTACGTCCTCCTTGACGCACCAGTCTTCCGGAAACGTACCAAGGCCGATCCTTACCCAGCTCGTATGGACGATTTGGAGAGTGGTGTTTACTATTCGACATGGAATCAGTGCATCGCTGAGACTATCCGCCGCTTCCAACCCGACATTTACCATATTAACGATTACCATGGAGCCGCCGCTCCTTTGTATCTCCTACCGGCCGTCGTTCCGTGCTGTCTTTCCCTCCACAATGCCGAATTCCAGGGCATGTGGCCTCTTCGAACTTCATCCGAGATGAATGACATTTGCCAGATCTTCAACCTCGAAAAAGAGGTTGTCCAGAAATACATTCAATTTGGCGAGGTCTTCAACTTGTTGCATGCTGGAGCGACGTACTTACATTTTCACCAAGCCGTAAGTCATTCACCTTTTCTCTCTGCCTCACATATTTCGAGATCAATATTAACTGTCTGCAGGGCTTCGGAGCTGTTGGTGTTTCCAAGAAATACGGAAAGCGTTCATTAGCACGGTACCCTATCTTTTGGTGCCTTGACAAGATTGGCTCCCTCCCCAATCCAGATCCGACTGATACTGCGCCATGGGATAAGAATCTGAAGCGCAGGAGTGTTCACATCGATCTTGTTGAAGAAGAGAAGAGACCCGCTTATCGCCAACAAGCGCAAGAATGGGCCGGGTTGACGATCGATCCACAGGTAATGAGTCTCCACTGCTATCATGCTTTCAGGCGCTAACCAGCACACACAGGCTGAACTATTCATCTTCGTCGGCCGTTGGAGTCAACAGAAGGGAATTGATTTGATTGCCGACACCTTTCCTACCATTCTCGCTAAGAACCCAAAGACCCAACTCATCTGTGTCGGACCAGTCATCGATCTTCACGGGAAGTTCGCCGCGCTCAAACTCGAAAAGCTTATGGTTCAATTTCCTGGACGTGTTTATTCGGCGCCTAAGTTCACCGCACTTCCACCCTATATCTTTACTGGCGCTGAATTTGCGCTGATGCCTTCTCGTGATGAGCCCTTTGGCCTTGTCGCTGTGGAGTTTGGCCGTAAAGGTGCGCTCTGTGTGGGAAGTCGTGTGGGTGGTTTCGGTCATATGCCTGGTTGGTGGTATGTCAAGTTTCTCTTTATTCTCTCCTGCACTGCCATAATACACGATCGGCATGTGATTGATACTAATGAACTCCATCTTTAGGTTCACCGTTGAGTCCATGACTCCAAAGCATCTTTTGGAGCAATTCCATTCTGCAATAAACGCTGCGCTCACATCAGACTACGACACGCGAGCCATGATGCGCGCTTACTCCGTTGTCCAGAGATTTCCTGTCGCCCAATGGATCGAAGGCTTGGAGGAATTATATTCCACGTCGATCAGAAAGTCCGACAAAGTTGCACAGAACCCATCAGGGACTGGCATTGTAGGCACACTCAACAACGCGTCTTCTGCAAGTCTATCAGTCATGACAGGTTTCAGGAGTCCTCGGCCAAGTGGCGGACTCAGTGCTGCCTCGACCAGACCCTCTTCGCCAATGATGATGTCGGCCGCAAACTCAGTGATAGATCTGAACAGCATTCCTAATTCTCCAGCCGTATCACGGCCACCTTCTCCAACAGGTGGTATCGGCCTTCAAGTTCCAGATCCGAGTAGAGCCAGAACGTCGCGATCAGTGACCCCAGCGTTCAATGACTCTAGAGGAACATACTTCGACCGTCTTTCCGTGCAGCTCGACACCATGGACCTCAAGTCGCCGAAGGGCTCTGCAAGAAAAGAGACTATCGATGACTACATCGTCAACAGCGAGAAAGATTGGTTCAACAAATACCACACCGCGTCTCTGAAGAGGGATTGGTCTTCTTCATCCACTGCTGTTCTCAATGAACCTGGGAACGACGTTTCTCGAAGAGAGTCCTTGAGTGAATACAGAGATATACTCGGTGAAGACTACAAAGCCCCTGATCCATTGAAGCGCTTCATGGCAAGCAAAATCGGCACCTGGAATATTTACTGCTTTCTCCTTGCCTTTGGGCAACTTGCTTCGATCAGTTCTCTGCAAATCACTTTGCTCACGGGCGCTCAGGGTGAATCTGCATCTCAGCTTTACACTTTGTGCAGTATATACCTCGCAGCTTCCCTCTGCTTCTGGATTCTCTACCGCCGAGCTCAGTCAATCTGGGTCCTGTCTGCACCCTTTGGTTTCTTCGGTCTTGCGCTGATCTTCCTGGCTGCCTCCGTCTATGTTGACAATCCTGTAACCAAGGGCTGGTTGCAGAATGTTTGCAGCGGTCTCTACTCGTTTGGATCGGCAGCTGGCTCTTTCTACTTCTCTCTCAACTTCGGTACTGAGGGCGGTACGCCCACTCAAGTTTGGGCCTGGAGAGCCGTGGTCATTACCGGCACCCAGCAACTATTCATTACCTTTCTATGGGGACTAGGAGTGTCCGTATCTAGAGGCGACACCTTGACGAGCAACCCCTCCCCCAAGGTCATCTTCCCAATCTGCATCCTTCTTGCACTCCTTTTCTTCTGCTGTGGCGCAGCCATCTTTCTCGGTCTACCAGACTACTACCGACAGAAACCTGGTGTCGTCCCCTCTTTCTACAGAGCCATGTTCAAAAAGGGAATTGCCAATTGGTTCTGGGTAATGGTTATTCTGCAAGGCTACTGGCTGTCGACCAACTACGGTCGCAACTGGACTTTCCTCTGGTCATCCAGAGTGGCACCAGTCTGGGCTCTCATCCTCCTCATCCTATTCTTCTTCGTCATCGTCTGGGCGACCAGTCTCTTCATCCTTGGAAGACTGTCCAAATCGCACACCTGGATCATTCCGATTTTCGCAATCGCCCTCGGTGCACCAGCTTGGTGCCAAATGCTCTGGGGTATCTCAGGTCTCGGAAACCACATTCCTGGCGTTGGACCGATCGCTGGTGCGTTGATCAGCCGTGGTATCTGGCTTTGGCTTGGTACCCTCGCTGCTCTACAGAATGTCGGATTCGGAATGATCTTGTTGATGACACTCACGAGGTAAGATCACTCCCACGCTGACACACGCGTAATCCAAGACTAACAAACAATAGATTCCACCTCATCTTCGTCTTCATCGTCTCTCAAATCATCGGAGCGTTCATAACCATCCTCGCTCGAGCCACCGCACCCAACAAGATCGGTCCCGGCGACGTCTTCCCCAACCTCGCCGCCGGCGTTCCAAAAGCCGTCTTCTGGATCGCGCTCATTTGCCAATTGGTACGTTCACAAGTCACCCCTCCATCAACATCTTAAATACTAACATTGTCCCAGGTAATCTGCGTAGGCTACTTCAAATTCTTCCGAAAAGCCCAATTATCAAAACCCTAGATGGACCAAATGTTTTCACAGTCCCCCACTCTTCTGAGCGATTGAGCGAGCGAAGCAAAAATAATAAATCAATACATAAAATATTAGACTTACAGAGATACGCCTACCCCACAGTCTGCAGCTGGAATAGATCAGGGCGCGTCGTCAGGATACGAACAACAGATACGAACATGAAGCGTGTGTTAATTTCTTAATTTTTTGGTCATTTATGGGATGGTGTTTTTGGTGGGTGGGTGTGTGTATTATGGAACGGAATCTTGGAAACCCTTCCTCTTTTTTTCTTGTTTGGGATGGGGATACTTCTCTTTCGGGATGATAGAATGGTGAGCGGATATATACCGTAGATACCTGGCCCGATAATCTTTCGGGGCCTTTTTTAGATTCATGACACTCCTTGTTTCCAAATGTTCTCTGTGAGATCTTTTTCTCGCCTTTGGTGACGTGAGACAATGAGATTTGAGAAATTAAGAACAATTTTTTTATTGAAATTCTGTATCAAAATCCATTGAATGCCCTTTGTCCAACCCACTCATCCCTACCACCACACACACCCGCATTACCACTCAATCGTCCCCCCAAACCTATCCAAAAATCTCCCACTATCCCCCTTCCCGAACCCTTCAATCAATGGAACCATACACCCCACACTCTCCTCGGCACTAATCGCTCCCTCCTCTTTACACATGACCAACCCACTCTCCACGCGCCCGGGATGCATAATCACCCACAAAACCTGCGGCACATCGATACTAAAACTCTTGATAATGGCATTCAAGGCCGCTTTACTGGCTCTATATGCGTATGCAGAACCGGTGGTATTGTAGCCCATTGAACCCATTCGTGAACCCATTATTATGACTTTTGCAGTCGAGCCCGTTTGGGGATGGGAATGGGAGGTTGACGGGGTTGATGATGAGAGGAGCAGGTTAGGTAGGAGAGAATGGAGAAGGTTGAATGTGCCTATTGTGTTTATATTGTAGGTATGCATCATTGTTTCAGCCGTCATTACGTCGAGGGTTTCTGCTGCAGCGACGTTGGAGGGGTTTTTGGATTCGATGGTGGGGACGAGGCCGCGGATGCCGATGCTGTGGATGAGGAGGTTTATGGGGTTGTTTTTGATGTGGGGGAGGAAGGCGTTGAGGGAGTCTTGGGATGTTATGTCGACGGTGTGGGTTTGTATCTTTGACTGGGCTTGGATGTTGCTTGTGTCGATGGGGGCGCGGTCGATGGCTATGATGTGGTTGTTGTTGTCTTTGGCGTAGGATTGGAGGAAGGCATGGCCGATGCCTGATGCTGCGCCGGAGATGAGTATGGTAGGCATTTTATATTGGTCTGGCTGTGAGGTTGTATGTAAGTGGCAGGATAGTTGGTTAGCTAGGTTAGAGTGGACAAGCGCGTTGGCAGTGCGTCCCTAGATTGATTATCATGTTTGCGGGAACAAGCTCATATTGAATTGTAGAAAGAGTTCTTGATACATTGACTCTCTGGCTATGCGCATATGCAACCTCTCGATCTTGGAGGTGATTGTGATCCATGGTGTAGGTGGTGATCCTCGTACAGCGATATCGGCCGGACCAAAATAACCTCCCTTTTCTTCTTCCTGTCAAATCCCCAATACAATATTCAACACAAACGTCCAGAAAGTGATCGCCATCGGTACCCATCTACACATTATCGTACAAGATAGGATCAATAGGAATCCGCGATCTTTTCCACCTCTGTATTTCCAGGTTCTGTCCAGACACGCAATTGAATCCCTTCATCCCTTCGCTTTCGGCAGGTCCTCTCTTCCGTCGAACAAAGTATACTCTTCATACTCGAAATCATTGTCTTCGCATACGCATTGCAGCTCGCACTTCTTCATGTGGTCCTTCGAATGTATGATGTAGGACTCCTCTATCACGGATCCATCTGAATGAGCGTCGATCGAACTCGTTCTGCAAAACCCGGTGACATGATGATCTAGCCTCTCGGTAATATGTAGGTGTTGGATGGCTGAATGCAGGCGGAATGCGCGTCTGACGGCATCGAGTGCGACGACTTGTCGAGGGCGGTATCTGTACTGGGGAATGAAGTTAAACATGGCCTGATTCCCCTGGGGTTGATCTGAGCGATTGACGTAGACGTAGAGTGTATATAGACGTGGGAGCGAGATCAGGAATTTGGTGAGTTCTTCGGTCATGAATGTCCATTTCCTGAAGTACTGATTAGCTTGGTTGTCCCTTAATGATTTAGGAGAACATACACCATCGAGGCTGCATCTGGCTGCCACCCGGCCTCAACTTTGATGGTACATTGCTGCAGATTCTCCTTCAGAAGTTCCGACGCTTTCCACAACATGCTCATCTTGAAGAAAGTCTGTGCCATGGCAGTGCGCTCATTCTCCAAGTATCCGAAGTTGAAAGTAAAGTGTGCTGCTTGATAGAGTAGTGGCGCGAACTCTGCATAAGCTTGTCGACACACCAGAAGCAGAGAGCACCATCTTCTCAACCGCAGTTCGTACTTCTCGTCATCGCTATTGCGTTTTCCGAAGTTTCCGGAAGGCTGTTCGTGGCCGATGACGTATCTGTAGATCATGTCTCTCAACTCGCGAGGCAGTTCTTTGAAGAAGAACTCCTTGCCTTCCTGCGCGTCTTGAGCTGGACCAGGCTTTGGCCTAGGATGAGCCCGTGATGCGGAGAGATTTGCGGTAAGGAGCTTCAGAGGCTCCTTTGATGGCCTCGGGCATGGTGGAGGAGACCCAGCAAGAGCGCGCGAGAGATTTGGAGGTGTGGCCGGTGTCTTCTTTGAAGACGCCAACCGGGAAGATAGGCTGAACTTTATAGCCATTCTGGTGAATGGCTTTGGACGGATGGGTGCGGTACTATTATCGACGGTTAGTTGCGGTTCTTACACACTGAATATGAAGCTGATGATTCTTCATCTATCAAATCTATCCTAGAACGGTGTCAGCATATCATGTCGATTGGAGAGAAAAGGAAAAGCCGATACTATTCCTGAGAGATCGTCTTCCTTGTGGGTTGACACGGTCATCCTTGAAATATCCAAATACATGGACACTAATGATATACAGTGAGAATGGATATGAACCTTGCCAAGTTCATGTCTTCTGCGAACCTCAAACCATCAACCTAAACGCGTGAGTATCTCATACCATTGAGTAAGGAAGGCAAGTTCCGATACATATCCTTTATGGTTCGCGTCTTCTGCGAACCTCAAAGAAAGATTCCAAACGTGTCAGCATATCATATCTTACGGAAAGGAACGGGAAGTGCGATACATATCCTTCGAAGCTCACATCTTCTGCAACCTTCAATCCTGGATCCTAATCGCATTAGCATACCACATCAATCTCAAAGTGGAAAAAGCGTCGATACAAACCTTCACATACCACATTCTTCCAACAATCCCAAACCCAAAGCCCTCCACCTCTCCAAATCCAGACACCGTCCCCCCGCCCCCCACCGCTCAAAATCAAAAAAATCCAATCGCTAGAATGATTCATACCTTTTACTTGCTTGTCGCGCGTCGAGGTCGAGAAAAGGGAATCGGTGCTTCCAGGGTGGTGTAAAGGAGATAAAAGAGTTTGTTGAGAACGCGTAGAATATAATTCTTCAAACGCGCTAACTAATTTGGGAATGGATGCCTTATAACACGATCTATCTGGGCTAACTAATACTATCTCGGATACGCTTTCACCCTTTGCGCCGTTTTCTCTTACTCTACCGTTCCCTTTGCTGTGCCTTCTTGACTTTACTGATAATAAGTATTTACGCTTCCGCTGTATTGTAGATAGGTTATCTATTGTTGTTTGTTTGCTCACTTGAGCGCCAAGGATTTGAAAAGTGATTTTGTACGAGAATCTATATCAAGTTAGTGTTTGGGAATGCGAGACGTGGATCTCGAGTTCGGGGTATCAAACTTCCTAGCAATGATTTCTTTTTGAGAATAGCCAGGAATTTTGAATCAAGCTTTCCCGTCCTCTTTCATCCTTCTCAACTCATTCAAAACCTCCTCCTTACCACATCCCTCCTCTAACATCCTCACCAAAACGTCCTGCTCACTACTAGGACACAACCCACTCACCCCAGGCGGTCTCCTATCCAAATTGGTCGGAAAAGGATACCCCTCAGCAACAGCCCTGATAAGAGCCATAACCTCCCTACTGAACCCTTCTCTCCGATACATACCCGCCAAGATCTCCCAACATCCCTCCACCAACACCAACGTATCAACCCTCTCCATCGGTTTTCCAAAAGCACAACTAATCTGCAGAAGGTTTGCTGACCTTGGGAAATCAGTCGTCAGATTCGCCCCAGCAGCATGCATCAACGCGGGATTAAAAAAAAGTCCATCCCCCTTCTCCAAAGGCAAACACACAAACCTCTCCAAAAAGAACTCTTGAAACTCTTTCGTCCTAAATGCCAGATACCCACTCTCAAACAACTGACTAAACGGTAATAACCTAGTCGGCCCACTCTCAACCGACATATCCGTATGCGCAACCGCTCCCTGCAACGTCAAGAATTGACTAGAAACCTGCACAGCCCTAGGAAAAGCACGAATATCCTCATCAGACTGGAACCCAAGATGATAATCCCGATGCGCGACTTGTGGTTTACCACCTGGATGTACGATGTTGACTTGCGCAGTGATCCGATACATGGGTCCCAACCACGCTTCACAGATAGCCGCGAGCCAAGGGTTCGAGTAATAGTTCGCAAAGGATTCTGGGTCTGAAAGGCAGTGTTTGGAGAAGGAATTCCAGATACGTGAGTTTAGCCCTGCGGATGAGAAATGGTCGCCGCTCTGTCCGTTAGAGGCAGTTTTTTCCGTGAGGATGATAGAGGCGTAGATTTCGTTCATGTGGTCGATGAGGGCAATGTCTTTGTACAATCGTTTGACGACGAAGACGCCGGGACCGGAAAGGAGGATGTGATTCCATTCATCTTGGAGGGCATTGAGGGATTCAAGTACCGGGAATTGGCTCGGAAGATTGTAAATGGGTATGGTCGAGATAATTGCGGAGGCGAAGGGGTAATGCTCAGTAGTGACATGCCGGGAGCATAGGTCTCGTAGCTCTTTCAGTGATGCTACGTGGTCATTCGAAAAGAAGCGCGATGGGACTTTATGGGGTTCTTCTATTGCAGTCATGATATTGACGGCTTGGGAGTTGTCTTCGATGCGCTGTCGGATATGCTGCAGCTCAGGAAAGGACCCGAGAGAGCCTAGGTGATTATTCACTTCACCTTAGCCACATAAGATGACGTAAGACAGCGATCTCGGGTTGAAATGTCAGTTCGGGCGCCGCGAGAGAATTTAAAAAGTGTTCTGCGAGATTTCCCACCACTAGCTCTCAAGACTATCATTCGTCCTCAATAGCTTCTTCGAATATCAGCAATATAGGTCAGCATGAAGGGACTAATTCGAGCGAGGATACATACCTTTCGTCCATATTTCTTTCTTCTCTTGATCCCATGGCTCAGGTTTAGGGGGACACTGGAGACATGTTTCAACGAAGTTTAGTGTATGGGTCACGAAGGTCGTTGGAAACGCTCGCGCGTGATGAAATTATGTACAAGAAGTGTTTAAATCAGTGCGCCTTGAAAGACTTTGGCGATGGCCCGGCGCTCAGCACACCAGTGACCATCCTGGTCAAGCCAGCTCTGCTCCTGCTTCTCCCCCTATTCCTGTTGTCTGCCGGTCCCATGTCAGGCGCTTCGCCGTCCACTCCAGGCGTCGGCGGTATATTTTGACTACTGCCCCTCCCGAGCCCAGCATGCGATAGTGGAAGAGCAAGATCCCTTTCAAAAACGGGTTGCTCAAAGAAACCCGCATCTTGGCCAGACGCTGTTGCTGTGTTGTGCCGATCTAGACCCATGCCGCTGGATGGACGGTGAAGACTGGCCATACTTTCTCGCCTCGTTCGCCTCATCATGTCCATAGCTTTCTCTTTCCTCTGCAATGATTCGGATGGCAGAAGAATGGCCCGATCAAGTGCATATGGTAGGCCACGATGTCTACCCCGCAACATCATAGCGATGATGATGAGCTTACTCAATGTACGGAATTCTGCTGAAAACGAAGCGTTGATACCAGGATACCCTAAACTCAGGCCCACAGTACCGTAGGCCGAGATAATCTCAAACAGCACGTTAAAGACGTTGAACGAGACATCTTTTGCGCTTTCCAGCCGATTGCCTTCAATGCAGGCAATGAGGAACAACCCCAAAAACACGTACCACAGATCGAAAGACAGTTGTCGTCGCAAGTGCGAGCCGAGATACGATGCTGAGTTCGGATCCAATTCATCATCGTCGTCGCTGCCGCCGTAAATTCCCAAACTTTTTTCCTCGTACACGTTGGTCTGACGGACTGAAATGGCAATCGGGAAAACCGAGATGTACATCATGATCAAGTATGAGACTTGAATAGCGGGATGCAGATCTGCTAGGTTGACGCAAGCAAATCCAGCAGTGCGCGTGCTGGCAGCTTGGAAAAGGCCGTCCAGGAATTGGTAGACACCTGGAAGAGCGGTGACAGTGGTGTCTTTCAGATCGAGAATGATGAAAAAGATGAGATCCAGTCCGTTTAGAAGGATCAAAACTCCAAAAAGCCACCACGTAGCTTTTTGCGGGAACAGCAGGGTGAAGCAGCGGCGTGGGTGGTCCAGAAGAAACCGAAACTCTTCCCAGATACTGCTTCCGTATGGCACGCATTTTGAGGCGATCCATATCATGAATCGAAGCATACACGGGAAGCCAGTATTGCCAATGATGATGAGAAAACTTCCTACGAGCATAGGCATGCTGGCTTTTTGGAAGGAAATCATGCTGTCCGGGGTCAGAGTGAAGCCAAGATCAGTGAACATGGACATGGGCGTGAAGAAGCCCCACCAGATCGGCGAGGCTCCATCTTCGCGCACAATGCCCGAGTACTGTTTCGACTGCGTGATCCAGGGCAAGAAGATGATAAAACTAAGGATGAAGTAGCCGAAGTAGTAAACCAGTAGGACCCAGGCAAGAGTCTTTAAAGCGCGGTATTCGATACCGCCTAGTTCTTCTCGCTGTTCCTCGGTCAAATCCACAAAAGTTGAGTTTCTTCCGATAGTTGCTGCGTAGCTCAAGTACGGAAGAGGGTCAGAGGTCTGCTTTTCTTGGCTAAGATGAGACGCAAACGTCCGGCTGCGTGACATGATGCGGTTTCGGAATCGTCTGTGTGGTAAGTCTGGGTCGACATTTCTTTTGCGTCCATTCTTCAGCCTAGATAGTCCGGACTTGAAGCGCTCCCGTTTTGAGTTCTTGTCTTTCGACGGATGATCGTTGCCATTCAGCTCGCCATTTTTTGGGTCGACATTGCCGTCATGAGAGGTGTGGCGGATGATGTCACTGCCCGAATCGCCATCTTCGAGACGTTGAGGACCGTAGCCACGCTCGACATCCCTAGGACTAGGGATGTACAAAGTAGAGCTGGCCTTGGGGTTGCGTTGATTCTCAACGAAGGCGATATGCTGGGCCTGCGACCTCTTCGCGGGGATCCTTTCTTCATTGCTGACATTACGAGGCGGTCTCGCAACCTCGTCAGCGAAGACAATGTCGCGGTGAAATGGTGTCCGAACGTCCTCCTCCTCGTCAGTCTCAATCGCGTTTTCAGACCCGCGTCTTCCCTCCGCCGCTGTGGATTCTGACCGGCCTGATTCTGTGCTGCCTGCTTGCCCTAGCGCAGCCGTCTTTTCGTTGATGGAAGCTGAGGTTTCGTCTCCAAGTACGACTTTGATCTGCCGTCCTTGTACTCCACGTTCTTCATTCTCAATGTCGAGGTCTTGTATCGCTTCACTCCTCGACCTTGTCAATGTTCTTGTTCGTCTGAATTCCCGAGCTTGTCTTGCAACACCGCGAAATCGCTTTTCGAACCAATACAACCGTACGAAGACGACAAAGGTATTAATGATGATAGGGTTGCAGAGGCAGGCCATGAGTACAAGTACTATCTGTCGTCGCAGGTCAGCCTGGGGCATAGAGTGGAAATGGACCTTGAATGGGAGCAGATGAGCGCGTTTGATCGCCAACTAGACACGATCCTGCGTCGCAAAATATGGCCGAATAGATCAGAGACTCTGCGAGTAATCCTGAGGAAGAGTTGCCGAGGCCGCCTTTTCCGCAAATGTAATTCGTTATGCAAAGCGTGAATCCAGTGGATTTGTATCCTCTGAATTCGACCCTAGCATCTGCTGCTCTTCGCTAGGAATGGAGCCACCAACCTGTTGGTAAAGAAACAACTTGTTCACATCCACCGTGTTGAGGCCACTCTGTGTCGCAGCTCCAGCAGCGAAAAAGAGGGCATCGATGTAACGCAGGCCGCCTGCCGGGAAGAGAAGAATTGACCCAATTATGGTCATGAGAATCATATAAAAATCTAGGCAAAATTAGCCTCCTGTAGATGTATAGCGTAAGCTTTTCTTACAATGTAGCAAAATGAAATTGAAGCTGTGTAAATTAGGTAGCTTCAACCATGGAGGAAGGGTAACTTTAGATATGCCCGGGGGAGTTAAAGCCTGGCTAACTATCTCGCCTCGAGCCACAATCTTGCCCACCAGTTTTCCCAGCATGGTGAAGAGTATAGTTGTAACAGTCTAGGCGAATGAAAAATGTATAGATGAAATGTAATCGGATCGGATCGCTGGGGGTATCGGAGAGGCCAACTCGAATCGGAGGTACAGGATTAGGTGTATAGCTTAGAACCACGGCATGCCGGAAGTGTCGTGGTGTCTCAAGAGGTGATAGTTTGGGGAGGCTCGGTCGCTCTTTCGGAGACAGCGCAGCGCTGAGAGAGGCTGGAGGCTAGGCCAGGGATGGAAAAGCCATTGGTGTTGTTCTTATCGTGGGGAACGACATTCGGACGTGGTTGATGATGTGTACGTGGGAGGAGGATCCGCAGGGGGGAGCGAGAGAGTTGGGTAGACGTAGGTGTGAAATGTGCTTCGATAGAGCTGGCCGACCTTGGTAAGGAGTGAGAAGTGGAGACTCAATCACATGGGTGAGTGAGCAGAAGCCTGAGGGCTGAGGTATAGGGCAGCACCAAGCTTTAGATTGCAGATTGCAGATGTAGCAGCATGGAGAGGTCGATAATGGTGGTGGTGATTGGAATGATGGGGTCTGGATCAAGATGCCAAATGTCGAAATTGCAGGATCAACGCCTGGTGTCAGGCAGAAAGAAAGTCCCGAGTGATCAGCGCTGCAGCCGCAGAACTGTACTTGGTAGATACCTACTCCCTGTGTGCCTGTGTCTCCTGCAAGCAACCACTGCACGCCGATCAATTTGTTTTTTCAGGTCGACTCGTCGAGTCTCCCTTTCATCTACCCGTGCCATCCCACTCGATACATACAGCAGTGAGTACAGAGCAGCCAAATGGAGGCCAGCGGGACTTGGGGAAGGCTGCACCGCGCTGTGGTTATCGTGGAGTCATCCAATTCTGCACAATTCGCGCGCAAACACCATATCCAACATGCCTCCACCAGCATGAATGAAGCCGTACCACGTTCTTATCGGGATCAGCAGCGTCATCTCTTCAAACGGCATCTACATACCTGGAGTATGCGCTCGGATCTTCGACCTTGACAATCTTCGCTTTATGAAGAAGAAAAAGCAGCTGGAGGTCCATTGAAGGGGAGCAGATCAGTTTCTAATTAGAGTCGAGGACTGGCTCGATCCCCGGTTTGAGATCGCTGTGTCTTCCATGAGGAGATAAAGCTAAGTCTTACTCCTCCAGTGCCCACCTGTAGTCTCTTGTTCCAGTTACTAAGCGTTGGATGCAGATGACGGGCTTGCTTTTCTCAGGCATCGCAAGTTTGTTCTGTCTCCGAGTCCCTAAGCTCTTAGACTTGAAACCGCTGGACACATCTCAGGTTATCGCACAAATGACCAGCGTCATTGAACACCACATTACATGTCGTTCCAGACTACCTTGCAGCCACTATAAGTAGTCATACAGGCATCAGAGCCGTACACCAATGTCACTTCCATACGCTGATGATCGAAGTTAGTCAGATCAGTATCGCTATTGATAAGTTTTGGGCATTGAAGATAACGTAGAAATCACCAAGAACTAGCCATATTCATTTACAGGTCAAAAAGCATTTCTAGCTGTATGCGTAAGGACTGGAATTGAAAGCCCAGCGCGGCAGAAGATGAGCCTCCCGTCTGCAAGAGAGTTGTCCCAATCTCGAGAGAGCCAGCCAGCAAACAAACGGACTCCCAAATATAACAAACTAATGTGGAAAGCTTCCCTAGACCGTCAAACCTCGAGCTTATAATCAACCGCAATGTTTTGCGAGCCGAGTACCGGTGTGTTTTCATCGACAGTAAAGCCCAGTTCGCGAAACAGTCTCAAAGTCTTGCCCTCTTGACGGCTACAAAGCTTTATTCCGAGCTTCTCCAAGTTAACGCCAATCGCTTGATAGACCGCATCACCTTCAGACTTTGGGACCTTGGCTTCTATTTCCATAATATGCAACGAGCGCGTCGCTACATCATCAAACACCGCTTTGTGTCCTTCGATCTTCAAATTCCATTTCGCATTGGGATACGGTCCAAAAGGAGTCAGGTTCTCCCATTCAACATTCTGGTATTGATCGGCAAATCGTATTTGCTCCGTACTCCATGGGTTCTTCGTGTCGAGGAGAGATCGCTTCTCACAAGTGTAGAATGTATCGTTGCCATATCGATCCCAGAGACAGTCAACGTTGTCAGGCATGTCTGATATTTCTGCTGGGAATCGGCCTTTGACAGATGATATTTTCTGGCCTTTGCTTGTCTTGGTGCGTAACCCTAGGCCTTGTTGCGTGTAGATGGGAGCTTTTGTGTCGTAGTAGGTGATCATACTTTGCTTCTGTGGCGCATGGTTGGCTTGCAAGCCGAATTTCTGAAGTACGGTCTGTGGATCATGGTCGCACAGAGCCCATTGGAGATGTATCTCATCTTTCGATTCAGCATTGCTGTGTGAGAAAAGCCAAAGAACACCAACAAGAAGGTGGTATTTCTTCATTTTGGGAAGGATGTTTCTGATCGAGCTTGCTTTACGGTCGAGGTGGAGGGAAACTGAATTTCACCACCATGTGGAATCTCTTCATAGTTGCATCTGTCAGATGAAAGCTCACGGCTTATCATTTGCTCTGATCTGATCATGAGTTCAGCTGTACCAGAGAGGGAACAAGAATTCCAAATTCGAACGAGCCATACAAACGCGAGGCATTTCCTTGACACTAGATAGGTTTGAGCGAATGTGAACGATCGACAGTTTTTCCCACTGCATCAAGAGCGAAAGCAGTCAGTTGACAGCTAGTCACACTCCTCCCGGCTTCCAGTAAGCTGGAAGCAGCTATGGCAGCTGAGCCCAAAAGCGGGGCTCATGAATAGGAAGTAGTAATAACTGATATTTATTCTCGAAAACTACATAATAAGATATAAAACGAACCAGGAAGCTACCCGCTTATGCTAGATCGAAATCTATTGCTATCACGTGACTCTCAAGCTATGGTGTAAATTTGAACGGGACTACTACTTTGGCAAATCCAGAGTCCATCAACGTCAGCCATCATTGCAGCATTCTTCACCACTATCCAGCATGGCCGCCTCGCATCGCCTCGCCATCGCCAAAGCTACATTCTCAGCTGCTCTGCTCAATCAAGATGAAGTCTGCGCGCCGCTCTCGCGCGAAGATATTGCGCGATTCCACAGCTCCCTCGAGGCTACAGTGCAACGCTGCTCTCCCTCGAACGTAGAGGTTTGATTGGATTTCTATTCCGGACTATGGAACGACCTAGCTAAACTTGCCTGATCATTGTAGAGATGTAAGATATGGCTAAGCGATTATGTGCTGCCCTCGGCCGCCAGAGTGACCGCCTTTGGAAAGTTTCTCAATACGATTTCTGCCTCGTATGGTTTCGAAGTGCAGGCCAGCAAAGCGGCACAGAAGACGACGGATAAAACACCCTCGTGCCAAAGGAAGCGCCTTCACCTGCTCTACCTCGTCAACGATCTGCTACATCAAACCACTTTCCGCAATGCCCCGGCAGGGGATGGGCGCCCTTCTTTTGCAGACTCTTTTCGCCCTACCATCGTAGACCTGGTCAAAGATGCCGCGTCTTTTGATCAACAGACGAACGGCAAACACCATGAACGACTCAATGTCTTACTTCAGCTTTGGGAGGAAAAAGCATATTTTGATTCCAACTTCAGCGTGGATCTGGCATCAGTCATGGCCAGCGAAGGAAAGTCTGTGCCCGTTCGAGCAAGAGATGGTGTGGGCGCGAAAGACAAAACTATGAACGGCTCGAAAATAGAGAGCTGGACTTTGCCGTCGCAACACGGCGAAAATGGCACGCCCTGGTACGATCTCCCAGCTGCGTGCTGGCTGCCTTCCATTGAAGCGCTCATGGAGTACCGTGAGAGACATCCACGTAGACGGCGGAAAGGAATGGACCCGCGCAATGTTAAACCACTTCGATTCAACCCAGGCCCGGTCGACCCAAAACTGGCCAAAGCGGTTCAACAGTTGATCAAGGATGCCGACAGTATCTACAGTTTCTCTCTCAATGACGAGGAGAACATCAAGTCTGATTATGATCGGATGGGGCAAAAGCTCTTGATCAGGAAGACTAGAAGAGAAAGAGATGGACAAAAGGTTAGACTGGTTACGGGAGACACATACTATGGATGGACCAGAGACTTTGCAGAGAAAATGTACAAGGCCAGGAAATCAGCTAGAGAGGAGGCCCGCGAGAGAGCGCGCCGGAAGGGGTCCGAGCCTTCGGAGCGCTCAGATTCGTCACGCAGCCCCTCTCCGGAGCCCACATCCTTAAAGAGAAAATGGGACGACAACGAAAGCAGTCCACCATCGAGAGCGCCGATAGGACCTCATCGGAACTCGATGTCGAGCTCAAGTAGGCCCAACTCATCAGATGGCCATCGACATGAGCCTCCACAATCCCAGTTCCACCCTGCATTTCCACCCCCTCCACCAATGCAACAGGCATATCAAGGATATCCTCCTCCACCGCCGCCCCCGGCAGGATGGCAGGCACATTGGCCTCCTGCTCCACCGCCACCAAATTACCAACAACCACAGCAGTATCAACAGTTCCAACAATATCCACCATCACCAGGGTACATGCAACCGCAGCAACCTCCAGCTGGATATCTGCAGCAGCAACAACAGCCACCACCCCCTTTCCTGGGCATCCAACAACCTTGGATGCAGCAGGCACTACCTCCAGCTATGCCACAGATGCCTCAGTTTCAGCAACCATACGCGATTCCAAATCAGGGCCAACCGGCATGGAACAACTCTGTACCACGAGGAGGAGGTCAGCAGATGGGATATCGTGGACGTGGACGCGGCGGCACTCGTGGTGGCTATGGGTATAGCGGGCGGGGCTACTAGAGGTGAGCGAAGGGCACACCTGGAACAACTTCGTGACGCGCTCAGAGAAAGGCATGGTATTGTTGCATGTTATTGTGTAGAAAGATATCTAGGACTATATACCATCTCTCGGGACAGGAGACATCTTTTTGACCACACCGTTTTTTTCATTGAAACTGGTCGTCTTGTTTTGCACCATGTTCGCTAAGCTTCTGATATGTTGACGATACATGGCTTCTTCTGTCACGTAAATCATGAAGACTATGCTAATGCGCCTTGTTCATTCAGAGCTGGCAGCTCGCAAAGTAAGAGCGTGGGGAATTGCGCCACGTTCACAGCAGGAAGGTAATAATTCTTTATTTGATCCATATACCTGGAAGAAGAGAGCTGATGGTTGGGGCCCTTATATCCATACCTGATATCCGGGGTGAGAAATGAAAGAGACGGGAGGTCTTATTAAAAAGATTCGATGATGTGATTGTTAGCCGAGGCAATGACGTGTGCGGATGACCATGGCTTAGGCTAGAACATCTCACCTGTTATCGATTCCTCCTCTGAACTTTCAGGTTGTTGACTGGCGTGCCGCTACATGAGAGAATCATCATTTCCTGGCCTATTCCACAACTAGTAATTGGTACGTCGAGTCCTAAGCGAGAAGGCTGACGCCTTGCCCAAATCGAGCTCCTTACATGCTGGCCTTCTCAACTCCGCAACACTGCAACTGACAGATATTCCTACCTGAAAAAAGTTAAATTGCCGTTGTTCCCCTCTACAAGGCTCGAACAATTCTACAACGCTACCACGTGACCGTTCGCAAAGATGTCAGAAAGCAAACTCCTAATCATGCTCGGCTCAGGCCCAGGCATCGGCGTGGGAGTATCCAAGCTCTTCGCCTCTCGTGGTTTCGACAAAATCGCTCTCCTGTCACGCAATGCAGAACGCCTCCAAAACGATGCAGCGAGCGTCAAGAAAGCGGCCAATCCAGGTGCCGAGGTGAAGACGTATCCTGTTGATCTCGCGGACACGAAAGCTATTGAGAAGGTATTGGCGCAGATTGAGAAAGAGCTTGGAACGCCAGAGGTGGTGGTCTACAATGCTAGTCATTTGACCAAGTCGAAGCTTGGAGAGTATAGTGAGGAGGAGGTCGAGACGGACTTGAAGGTAAGCTCATTGTCCAGCAATTTGTCACAAGGAACGTCCGTCTGACTGATCCCGCACGACTCCCAAGATTGCAACAATAGGTCTCTATACCGTCGCCAAAATCATCTTACCACAACTAGTTTTGCTCGCCAAATTTTCGCCGACCAGTAAACCGTCTCTCCTCGTGACGAGCGGTGGTCTCTTCAAATCTCCGTTCGCCCCTTACTTCTCACTCTCGCTTTCAAAAGCTGCGCAGCACAGTTTGACTATGTCGCTTTCTCAGGAATATGCGAATCAAAGTGTGCATGTAGCTGCCATGGTTGTTCATGGATTGGTGAAGCCGGAGGGAGATAAGAATTTTGGGCCAGAAGTTATTGCGAATGTTTACTGGAAGTTGTATGAGCAGGGTGCTGATGGGGAGAAGGAGGTTTGGATTAGTCCGCCTGAAGGAGACAAAGAGAGCAAAGAATGGCAGGAACGAAAGAGAACTGAAGCTTTGTGAAACAAAGGTTTTGCTCAAAAATCATGTGCTTAGCTTCCAATGAAATCGAGTCATCAATCAACCCTTCCGCAGTCTCTTGATGGTTGGGCCGATAAGATCTCCCTTCTCCAAACAACTCCTCGTCTCCTCATCAATTTGCCACCTAGCCTCGCACATATCAATAAGTTCACTTGCAAGTTCTGGAGGAATAGCCACCACCCCATCAACATCGCCCATAATAAGATCTCCAGGTCTGACCTGAACCTCCCCATGTTCCAGCTCTTCAATCCGAAATGACAATGGCACGTCAAGCTCCGCCGCTCTGGTAAAAGTATTAGACCCAAGTATACTCGAGCCCCGAGCAAAAAGGCCCATCCCCAACTCCCGATGTTCCAACAAATCTCGAAACCGCCCATCAACAACAACACCGGCCGCTCCCGCCCTCTTCGCTCTTGTACTCATTAAACCTCCCCAGCAGGCACTTATCAAGCCCTTTGGTTGGGACACAAACACAACACTACCCTTTGGAATCGCATCCGCAAAATGCATTGATGGTGTTGGGGAAATCTTGTCCGATGCGTGGACCATGCGGACTGTATAAGCTGGGCCCAGGATCTTTGAAGTGGGATCTGTTTGGAAATGAGGGTTTGGATGTGGTGATGAATACAGCTTTAGGCCTGATAGATAGCCCCCATGGGGAACTTTGAGGCGGACTAGGGCATCACCGATCTGGAGGTATCAATTGGATTGTGATGGGTGCGCGAGTGGGTTGTACTGACTTACATCACAGGTGGTGAATTTGCGGAGGGCGGCTATGATTGAAGGAGATGACATTGTTCTCCAATGAGGTTAGCGGTCAGACGGAACACGAACTATAAAGGTTTCTTGCTGTTTTTATAGATGATAGACGAGAGATGATAGCTGATGGATGATAGATGATAGATGATAATGTTGTTATTGATTGTAGATGCCAGGAGCTCAGGGTCTGATGAGATGGTAACCAAGAGTATCAAATGATCGGCATTGTTCGATCGCTCTATCCGATACCGCTATCGCTCTTGGCTTCATCTTATTACTCGTCAATGGCAAAGAATTGTAAATATTGTGACGGTCTTCGAACTCAAATAATGTTTTCTCTCGGCAAAAAGAGGAGGCTACGTTTTGAAAGGATTTCCTAAAGGTGTTTCTATTTATAGCATTACCGAACCTGCGGCCAACTCAGCCCACTCCCACTCCCACCTCTAACACCAAGATGAAGACAATAACAACAACAATCCTGTCTCAAGGGGCTCAGATCCAGTGCTTACTCCATCTCCAAATAGAGAACTCTCTGGTCTTGGGGACCATGAAGCTGTAGCCTTGATTTGTACATCTTTGTACCTGAATTTTTTGAACGGCTATTTCGGATGTGTCTCATGTTCCCAAGAGTCGAACACCGTCGACAGCATTTTGTTTCGAGCACACATACAACCTTCGATGCTGCCAATGGATTATGATGGGTTGTCGCAAGCGGGACTTGCCAGACGATTCCAGGACGAGGATTGACTAATATCCACTTAGGTCACCGCCCACTTTCCGATCTGAGAGCCCCCACATTCCGGATCAAGATCATCCAACATTATTTCACGATTTCAAGCCAGTGGGTTGATCATATGGTCCACGCAGCCAGTTTCGATGGCTCACAAGCACTGTCTCATTTGCTGCTAGCCATCATTGCCGCAGGCTCTACCTTGATATCAGCCCCAGCCAAATGCAAGATGGGCCTTGCTCTACAGGACGTTGTCAGGCACGCGGTGGGCGAGTATGTAGGTTACATCGATCAGACATGTCAATTTGGTTGTTAATTTCAGCAGTGGGAGCAGAAAAATAGCAACACACGCAGTGTTCAATCATTACAGGCTTTCGTCATTAGCCTTGATATTGGCCTTTGGAGCGGTATGAAACGGAATATGGAAATAGCCGAGAATTTCGGTCAGCCCGTGGTCGCTGTGAGTGTTCCAAGATTGCTCTATACCGGCTTCTGTTGATCATTAACAAGTTTCTAGATGCTTCGAAGAGCAGGAGTGTTCGCCATATCTAAATGTCCTTCATCGATGTCCCCTCGCCCAGATGACTCAGAGGCTGTCATCGAAAGTAAATGGAAACAATGGGTTGAGAGGGAGTCGTTCAAGAGGTAGGGGGTCTTCACCTGCACTTCAGGGTTTTGTCTGCTGATTCAAGCTCGCAGACTTGCCCTTCACATGTTCGCCCACGATGTTTTTGCCTCAGTCGGTCTTCAAAAGCCACCCTTGATCCTCTTCACAGAGCTCAAGTTTGAATTGCCCGCGTCCGAACAGCTGTGGCTTGCCAGGTCCGCGCTGGAGTGGCGTGAAGAACACATTTCATCGGAGATCAGGGATCACAATATCCCGAATTTTATGGACGTCATGCGCGATCCTGGGCAGCTCATCCAACACTCTACACGATTAAACGTCCATTTGACCTCGATAGTCATTCTCCATGAATTCTGGGGACAGATCCATGGATTTCAGGATGCCAAGAAGTATCACTCATCATCAAGTTCCACCCACCAATTATCTATACTGACAACCAAAAATGAGTTGTACCGAGATCTTACAGCGTATGCGACTCGCCTGCCCGGCTTGACGAACAGTTGCGCCGAGGCTACCCTGCTTGCTGAGCTCTTTCTTATGATCTTCAATGTTAATCTCGAAGATCTTCAACGATTTGCTGGGCGGTTCGGGGAACATGAAGCCGCAAAGGCTACAGGAGAGTTCAAAGTGTGGGCAAACTCTGTCGAGGCTCGAACAGCTGTATGGCACGCTGGTCAAGTGGTCCGATCGGTCAAGAGCCTACCACATGCATTACTTCAAGGATGGTGAAGAAGACCTCGGGAAGGTTCCTGTTGCAGCAGCGACAAAAAATCAACTAAGACAAAGCTCGACCACCTAAAACGTCCTCTGGCCCCAAAAGCTCTTATACCATTCACTGCCATACTCCCTCCCATCACCTCTCACCTCCTTCACAGCTCCCTCGATCTCCTGCGCCAAACAAATCAACTCCTCAAGCACAGCACACTTCATAACAACCCTCCTCTTCTCGTCCCAAAAATCCCCCATCAACACCAAATCCCCCTCATAGACATAAACATCCTCCTTCACCAAGCCCACCATCCCCTGCTCTCCCTTTCCACCAAAACCAGCAAACCACCTAACCCCCCATGTATCCATCCCCAATCCCCTCAATTCCTCCATCGCACCCGCAACTCTCGCCCGTTCCTCTCGAACAAGATTATCAAGGTAGATGATCGTCTTGCTCAAAAGCGCTCGCGAATTCACCAACTCCAGGAACTTGGGGTTCCTCTTCTTTCTTTGACTAGACCATTGGATCATCCGCGGTCTCTCCATCGGATTCGTGCCGATGAAGTGTTGTACAATCTGATGTCTGTACCGAGGCGGAGGATGCATTGGATGTAAATAGGAGAATTGCGTGGCATCAAAGGGCGGAACGTCTTCTCCCGCGAAGGTGGGTAGGAACTCGGAAAGCGGTGCGGAGAGAGGGGGCGAGAAGGTTTCTTCGATGTCTGGGGAATCGGTGGTAGCGGCGTGGTAGTGTGGTGATATTTCCACACCTTTTCTCTTCTTTTGTTGGAGGAGGGGGAGATTTTTTAGAGGTAGTGGACGGCGACGATGGGATTGGAGACGTCCTCCTTTGCGAATGCGTTTCCAGGTTTCGCGCTTGGTGATGCGGGTTGCTTGGAGGCGGAAGGTGAACATTTTGTCTGGTGGGTTTGAGTCTCGGTAGAAGAACGGCTTTGATTGAATGATTGAATTGGCGAGGAGGAGGAAATCGGGTAAAAGCAAACTGGTCTATCGAACAAGGAGAGAAAAATTGTACTGACAACAATTGGGTTTAAATAGACGAACATGTTGACAATAGACCATATAGATATGGGTCTGTTATTGATTCTTCAACAACAATAGTAAATCATACCCATTGACCATGGCAGATCTACAATACACAATCGTGAACCATACCCATTGAGGAACGAATGAACAATACACAATCTCAACTACCTAACCTCGACTTAACAATAGAGAAGAAGAAAAACACCGCCCTCAAAAAAAGGTGTGATATATCGCTCGTACACGGTAGCGAGATAAAACCCCCGCCGCTGAAAATGCACCCCAATTGAGAAGAAGAGAAGAGGTTGTACTATTCAGTATACGCATCAATTCACCAAACTAGCCAGCTTACAAAAATACCAAAACTCACATCCATTGAAACACTATGGCTATATCCAAAAAAAAGAAAACCCCCTATTTTCCCCGACAAAAGAACCGACTATTCTCATACCCATTAAAATCGCTAAATTAAATATGCATATACCCTCTAATAGACCGATAATCCCACCCATCCATCCATCCATCAATTGATAAATAAGTGAATAAATAAATAAACATACACAAGAAAGAAAACACCACCCCATCATCCAACCCTATCCCACAATAAACATTCAACCACAATCGCGAGTAGATATAATACCAAACCAAACCAAACCAAAGAAAAGAGAAGAAAATAAAACAGAAAAAATAAAGTAGAAAATACCATCTTTTCCCTTCCTTTCATTTCATACTCACTTGGATGATCTCGTACATACCCCCCATATTGTCTTCAAAGTCGAGCTTTCGCTTAATTCAAATCGAGGTTAGGCCGTGGGATTTGGTTCGGGGGGAGGGTTCTCATCCTGTTCTAAGCTGAGAGATCTTTTTTGTTTTCTTTTGGGGGGGGCTATAATCTTCATGATAGAGGAATATCACAAGCACATCCATTTGAATCCACCTCGTATCAAGGTTATCCAAGCCGCTTTTTGTTCTGCACTAGTAGTAATCACAATATAGCTGTTCTCCACGTTTCAGGGCAGATTGAAAAAAGGAAGCTCGGATATCTCGTACAGTATTATTCTACACTCTTACCAACCCCCTTATACCGCCTTCATTTCTTCAGAAATATGCGTGAACTCTTCTTGAACAACATCATCACACCTAATACAAAGCCCATTGTCTCTCAGATCCAGATACCTCCAACACCTCTCACATTTCCTCCCGCTCGGTCTCGAAACCAAAAGTCGGAAGTCTGCTTTTTGCCCTTCATTAGAAATCAACGTGACCATCGCCTCTTCCGCGCCAGCCTTTTTCAAAGCATCGAAGTTCTTCTCCACTTTGTCGAGGTCAGTATCGAAGTACAAGTGAACCTTGCTGACGACTAAATAATTTGCCAGGGAGGGTTGTATATCAAGCATGAAACTCAGAGCCTTTCGACTAGCCTCATGGCAGGGTTGAATATGGACATCACACTCGAGTGAGCTGCCCATACCACCCTTTTCCCTGATAGTTTCTTGCGACGACTTCACGAATTGCAAAGTCTTCGATAGAATCTCGGCAGGACTGGAATGGGAGCCATAGAGCGTGCCACTGGCGAGCTCTCTGCTCATCTCCAGACCCTCCGGTGCGACGAAGGGTGTCCAGATTTTACGAAGCGGATGTTCCATGCCGTTTTTGATGATCTCGGGCGTAAAGTCCCACACTTCTTGGACCAGCAATGGCGTGATGGGTGCGAGCATATTCAGCATTTCCTCAAAAATGTGGAACAGCACTCTCTCAGCAGTGATTCTTTCAACAAGAGAGCCAGTATACAGGCGATCCTTCAGCGTCTCAAAGTAGAAAGCTGAGAGGTCAGAGTTCACATATTTGTTGAGAAGGGCGACGCCCTTGTGAAATTCGAACGCAGAGTAGTGTAAATGTACACTTGTAGAAGCGGTCGATAGCTGCTGAGTTGCTAAAGAGTCGATGAAGTTGTACAGCGATTGTTCTTGGATGGAGGTAAGATCTTGTTTAGGATCGTGCTTGGACAGGGCGCCCAACAGCCACTTAAATGTGACTCGAAATTTGTGCAAACTCTGATGTACGGATTGAAGCACAGGCGTTCCAATGACAATGTCGCTGGTGTAGTCACTACTTGCCACCCAAAGACGAAGCGCATCAGCTCCCAAGGCATCGAAAGAAGGTTCCGCAGACTTGGGCTGACCCTTCTGCTTTTTCCGCTTGACGGGAGGCAGTAGAGAGCCATCTGTAATTTGTGATGGAGAGACGACGTTGCCTAGTGACTTGCTCATCTTGCGTCCGCTTTGATCGAGAGTAAAGCCATGAGTGATGAGTGTCTTGAAAGGCGCGCGCGCGCCATTGCCTCGCTCTTGAGTTGCGACATTCGTCAAAAGTGACGACTGAAACCAGCCGCGATGTTGGTCAGAACCCTCAAGATACACGTCAGCGACTGGTTCGTTCGGACCTCGGTCCTCGAGCAAAGTCCAGCTGGTTCCACTGTCGAACCACACGTCCATGGTGTCCTTGCCTCGCACGTAGTTCCCTTCAAGACCTCGAGGCACCCAGGCTGTTTCGTCTTGCGCGTCAGTCCACCAAGCGTCAATTCCTCGTTCTTCGATGACGTTCATAATGTGATCAATGGTGCTTCCATCCATGATCGCTTCGTGTGTACCAGTGTCAACACGATAAAGTGCTGGAATTGGCACTCCCCAAGCTCGTTGTCGTGAGATGCACCACTGACTCCGGCCTTTAACGAAACTTTCAAGTCGAGAGCGACCGGTATCTGGGATAAAGTTGACTGATGCCATTGCTTCCAACGCACGAGGTTGCAGGTCAGCGACATCCGCGAACCACTGCTCGGTCGCTCTGACAATGATAGGCTCCTTTGTCCTCCAATCGATCGGGTACTTATGGGTGATTTCATGAGCCGCCAGAAGGTATAAGCAGTCGGGATCTCTCCACGCATCTGTTGTGCCGCTCGTGGAAAGCCAATCAAGAACAGCCATTGTCCCCTCTTTCAAAACAGGGAGATTACGCAAAATTCGACACTTGACGTCGGTTATGAAGCGCCCTTGATCATTGACGGGTGCGCTGATGGGAAGCCCCAATTTGCTGCAGACGTTGTAGTCGTCCATGCCGTGCCCAGGCGCAAGATGAACCAGACCAGAGCCAGCCGCGGAGGACACAAAGTCTGCGGCAATCACAGGGCTGAGATATTCCTGACCTTTTCCCTCGGCGTTTTGTTCAAGATTGTCGGATTGCATAGTGTTCCTATATGTTGTGCCAACTATGTCTGAGCCAAAAATGATGCCAGACAATCTGCTGTTGCGATCTTGACTGTCTGTAACATTCCCAGTGATACTGCCTGGAAGTAATGTGATCTTGTCTTCGCCGAATATGGATTGCAGGTATTCGAGTCGAGATCTAGCGACGAGTGCTTTTGTCTTCCGACCGACAAAGTTTCCAGCCCCATTCAGATGAGGTCCTGTCCGTTCATCAAAGTTGGGATCAGGGACTTTGTATCCCGGGGACATGTAACCCAGCTGAGGTTTCTGCAACTGTTGCATCTCAACAACAACATACTCCAAATCCTCATTGACAGCAATAGCCTCATTCGCAGGCAACGTCCACGGTGTGGTCGTCCAAATAAGTAGTCCAATATGATCATCCCCACCCACCACACCCTTCGCCCTCAACTTCTCACTCGCCGTGTGAATCGGATACCGTATGAAAGCGGCCAAACTCTTATGTGCCTCATCGTACTCCAATTCCGCCTCCGCAAGCGCAGTCCCAGAACTGGGAGACCAATAAACCGGTTTCCTCCTCCTCTCCACGAGGCCCCTCTCCACCATCTCTTTGAAAACTCCCAACTGCCTCATTTCAAACTCCTTTTCCATGGTTTTGTAAGCGTGATCCCAATCACCCATGACACCCCACTCCCGAAACCCAGCCTTCTGCTCCTCCACCGTGTTCATCGCCAACTCGCGCGCAGCCTTCCTGATATCCACAGCACTCACATCATCATGGTGAGCTTTCAGCGCCTGGAGCGCCTTGATCTCAATGGGTAATCCATGACAATCCCAACCAGGTATATAGCTCACTCTTTTGCCCTGACTGAGTTGATACCGACAAATAATGTCTTTCAAAATTTTGTTCAGGGCGTGGCCAATATGTAGACTTCCATTGGCATAAGGAGGTCCATCGTGTAGGACAAACGTGTTTTGTTTCGGTCGGTTGGCTTGCTGCCAGGCGTATAGGTCATCGGTGCATGGTTTGAGGTAGGGCGAAGGGAGAGGTGCGCGAGGCGGAAAGGCGGATTTGGGAAGGTGGAGGGTTTTTGACCATGAGGTTAGGAGGGAGGAGGTGGGTTTAAGCATGCTAGATGCATCATTGGTAGGTTTGCTGAGGTCCAATTGAGGAAGATGTGGATTTTGTGTATATTCTGGGCGGAGGCCGCCAACCTAGAACTAAATAACCTGAATTTGCATGTGGGAATCAAATCATTGCCAGTCCACGGCACGAGAAAACTAAAAGTTATCTACAAACATAGTCATCGAATTCAATATTCTTCTTCATATCATTGGAATGTACCAATATTAGACAACTAGAGAATTGCACATAAAAGCGCGAGGGAAAAGACGGATGCCATTGTCTATTTACTTTAGCAGAAAAAAACTGTATTGAAAACTTGAATGTATATTCAAGCAATAGTTTATCATTGCTGCTAGCTGAAACCCCGTATCGTCCCTCATGCAATGCTTCCATATTGCAGAAATGCTGGAATAATACCCCCTATCATAGCATATAATGCGGTCCCAATTCAATGACCCAGTATGCCCTTGTGCGGAGTGTTATATAGTTTTCTATTAGTATCTGCACTCTGCCTTTGCTTTTCTTATACCAAAGACTGCCACCGTGGAAAAGGTGATAAGTTGACAGACTGTAGTGCGCCCCATTAATAATTATGCGAAAACTCTCAAAATACGGTTCCGTCAGACAGTATCATGATCGGCGGTTCCTTCGTGTTCGGTCTCGAGACTTCAGCAATTTCTCTGCCACCCTAAAGCAGGACGTCAGTTTGTTGATCAGTGACAAGCACTTGGAAGACGATTTATTTTACCTTCCAGGTACCAGCCTCTAGCATTTGTGGCAGATTCAATCGGTCTTTGCCCTTCAAACCCAGCATTTCATTGACAGTCGCCAGCAGCTCGTCCAGGAAACCAACAGTGCAGGCCCTCCATTCAACAATGACATCATCGTCAACGGTGAATAAAGGTACAACCTCCATTTTGGGCTGTCCTTTGACCTCGGCATTCTTGTGGTATTGTTCAAGACCTCTCGCCATGTCTTCATTTTTCAATGTGAGAAGTCCAGTGTCAATGAGAAGTCCACCGTTGCGGTACTCTGGTAACCCTGTCATGAGATCTGCTCCAGCAAAATGTACATGAAGAAGCTTGGTCATTGGCACCATCAGAGAATAGCATAGCCATTGTGTCAATTTGTGGAAAGGGACGATTGATTCCCATGGCTGTGATGGATGGGAAGGCATGACTGAGAGGGGCCATGCGTCACCGATTGATACGCCATCTATTTGCGTGCGGGACGACGGCCAGATAGGCGCCAGAGACTCCATCAAGAAATTCCAAAATGTGGGTAAGAGGACGATTGGTACTGAAGATGCCTGCGTGCTAGGATGTGAGAGCAGGTAGTCTGGTCGTGTGATTAGCCTAGACATCACGAACGACAAATGTCACCGCCTACCAAGCATGTTTCCTGGTCTTAAATCCGCACCAAATGCCGCCTTGTCCTGCAGAGCATCTGCCAGCCTCATCAACAGGCCAGTTCTGCCTTGTAGACCTTCGATCGGGTTCGCATCTGTGACCTGCAACCCTCTGGCCATAACATTCACATTCAAATTCCTTAGACCAGCACTGTCCACCTGGAAAGGTTGCTCGGAATTGCTGCTGAACAACCCCTGCTTAAACATCTCCAAACTGGCAACAGCAAGACCCTCGCTTCTTCTATAGATCCTTCCATTCTCTTTACTCTTGTACGACCATTTGGTACCCGCACCAGCATCGAGGAGGACGGAGACAAGGAAGAGATCAATGAGACGACGACACCGTTCTTGGCTGTCAATTGAAGCTGGCCATGAGTCCATCAGTTGCTGGACACGTGGGCGGCCACCGACGTCAAAGTGCTGCCATCTGCCGTGGGAAGGAATTGTGGAGTAACCGACGTCTTGGAAATCTCGCTATCTGAAGTTAGCTCTACCAATTCCTCACAAAGATGGATAGCAGCCCGAGAGCAGAGCAGTATGATACACACCTTGATTATAGATACAACGTAGCTCGCCGTGTCTCCAAACTTGGTCATATCCACATCAAAATGCTTCAATTGATTTTTCTTCGCCTTCTCCAGCACCAGCCTCGATCGCTCCCTCACGGCATGGATGCTCCGCAGATAGGCAACTGGATTCGTGTTTGGGTCGGGGGCCTTTGGGATGGGCGTCTCTGGAATCGTAGGCTCGACGTTGCCGCTCATGGTGCTGACGCGTGAACTGGCTTTGGAGGGAGAGTGTGTCTTGAGAAAGCCGTTTGGAAGCTGTGTGGGAGTGCTGTTATGGGGAGTCTGCTTGGACTTCCGCCGACCGAAGAGGCCCATTGTTGTGTTTCTATTGGGCGGTGTGACGGGCGGCGTTCATGCGAGTCGGCTGTTTGGTGCAGCTGCACAGGCGGATGGCCGAAGGTAGGAGGTAACGTGTGGAATATGATGGATGATAAGGTACTAGTACACTGAGTCTGAGGGGGGGCAGGTGCAATTGATCGCAAAGGCAAGCAAGGAAAATACAATTAAAGTCGGGCAGCGTTCCAACTCGACGACAATCGACAGATCTCGCTCTCTGCTCACTTGGTGGCCTGCAGAGTCGCCATTTGCTGTAGTGGCGTCCTCCTCAGGGGCCAAATAGAGGTCCCCCACTGCCGAAGACAGCGGGACGAGACTAGCCATGCCCTTTGGAACCGGGTTAGGGTCCGTAGTCCCGCCTGGAGCAATCTCGCTCCAAGAGAGCGAATCCGCGAGACATTCATCTTCAGCCTTGACACGACCACGACCACGACCACGACCCCATCCACAACTGCCAGTCATTTCTTCTTCTTCAAGCCACCTCGCAACAATCCGAATCAAGCGAGCCATTCCTACTGACCTCGCCGCCCCTGACTTTATCAAAATTCCCCGGCGAGGATTTCCATTGGGCATCGACTGTCGGATTAGGACTACCCCTGGGAACCTCAAGATATACTTTCTACATCTACAGGGGACGTTCATTGCCGTAGTCGATGCCTTGGCTATACCTACCAAAGTAATGAGAAGATCGGGCTAGGTACGACGATTGGAAGTCGCGTATCTCCACGCGATTGGAAAATTAGTGATGCGAATACAATTTAACATGAGGTGTCATTTTTTATGAAATTACCTCGAAAGAAACAGGCAAGTACGAAATTAGTCTATAGACCACGAAGAAAACCAATCACCATCGATGACCCTTACAAGTACTAAACATTGAATCATCATCTCAGACCGAGGAAGGACTTGACCAAAAACCAAAGAATCGAGTCAGGATCCTGCTATTGAGTAATGACTCGGATTCCACTAGCTGGAATTAGCATATGCTTATTACTTTGCTAGCAAATCAAACGAATCTAATAGCCTTTACCACCCTAGTCCCAGTACAACCACAAAACGCAAAATGCATCCAGGAGATTGACAAAGGTCCTTATCAACGGCACTGTCACTTCCAAATTATCATCATCATCACCATCGCAAAGAAACCTTCCTGTCATACTTACCCATCCTCAGCCCTCGTCTCAGCCTTTTCCGCCCCCCGAATCAATCAAAAACATCCATCACAGCGAATCCAGATACAGTAAGAAAACTCCCGAACCAGAAAAGCCGCCATAAATTCAAGTCAGTAGAATCAGAGAGCTCATTATCAGTATTCCATTCCAGTAGATACTTGTATTGAAGTTTGAAAACTTATCCAACCCAAAAAACCCCACACACACTCCATGGAAAAGAAGACAAACCTCTCCAAAGTATTTCTCGAAACAAACTTCCCTACTAGTCAGACACCTAGCAATTTAATTTCGCGCTTTCAAGTGGTGTTTTTAAACGTTGTAAACTAATTTTCGCGGTGTCCATCCATCGGTTTTGCGGTGTCCATCGCCGATTCAATGTAGAGGTAGATGAATACAATGAACTAACTCAAATCTTCAATTGATCCCAAAAGACCAGTTACCTATACCCTCAATCACATCCGAAGGGATTCATGGAACCTTGATCCGATACATCTATCACCTAGCTGCAACATCTCATCCCCATCACACAAACGAATTTCAGCCTTCCACCATCCCTTGCTAACAAGGCTCCACAGCCTACAGAACTATATGACAGATTGAATCCTGACAATCCGTAGGAAGAAGAACCTCAACACAAAAATATGCAAAATACCACAGATAATGATGGTCCAAAAAGAGGTACTGTAGATTTAGACATGAATCACTACACGCTATGGGTATTGCCAAATATTGCCTAGACCCTCCGTTGACGCGTTTCGGGTCATTTTGGATCACATGCATTACCAATGCATGCATGCTGAAGCCGCAGCGAGCCACAACCCTCTAGCCTACTTGGGTGGCGAATGAACCTTGGGACTCTGCCTCCCGCTACTCAGCTCCCCACCATCACCATCGCCATCATTTTTTCCAAATACCAGAATGCCCTCCATAGCACTACTGTCCTCTCCCATTTCCTCCCTAGTCTCCTCTCGATCCGTCTCTCCGTCCTTTCCAGTCTTTCCTCCCTCCTCACTCTTCTTCCCGTCATGCCCTCTCTCAACAGCCCCATCGACCCCATAAACTCTAGCCATTTCCTCATCAACAACCCTCTCCGCCTCCTCAACATCTCGCTCAAGATCATCACTACCCTCATCTTCATCCTCATCATCCCCCTCCGAATCGGAGCTCTTATCCACCGCCTCCCCAACCTCAGGTCTCTTCTTCCTCTCGAAATCCTGCGCATGCGCCATGTGCAGAATACTACCCATCCTCCTAATAAGCGGGGACTGTTCCATTTTTCTCCTTCTCCTAACCGTAGAGCTATTCGCACTCTGTTCAGTATGAGTGCGATGGATATCGTGGCCCGAGGTGCGCGAGGGAATATATGAAAGACCCGATGGGGAAGGTCTGATACCTTGTCTTCGTTGTTCTTCGAGTTGCGCTTCGTCCGTTTCTTGTTCCTCGCCAACAGGAGCGAGGAGACCCCCTTCTTCAGCAATATTTTCAGGTTGTTTGAATTTGTATGGGAGTGGAACATCTCGACTGGCTCTGAAGCGCTCGACATTTGTGCAGTGTTCGTTTTCCACTCGGAATATGGTCCAGATACCTCGTCTGCATACTTCCGACAGGGCAATGCAGAAAGAAAGCACGGCAGAGTGTTGGAGTTGATAAGGTAGGATCACGTAGAAGATCCAGTTGAAGCGAAGGATGGGGTCGATGAGCATGGCCGTATAGTACCACCATGCATTCTTGAACGCTAAATTCTCGCGAAGAAGCTTTTTGGGGGCATAGAAATCGAATAGACCTAATTCATGTAATCAGCAACATATTTCGTTTTGATTGATGAGTTTCGCTCCTGGGATATACTCACTCCAATCCATAATCAAATCCCAAAGACTGCAATACACCGAATTGATGATCCCGCAGAAGATGAAGAATGCACGTAGCTGACCTGTCTTATCAACCCGGTAAAGACTCAAGCTCATGTAAAACAAGATCGTGCAAGTATATTTCCCGAAATTTGCCAAATGTGGGAATGCGTTACGAGTGTCTTTGTACCGTCTCAAACACTGCAAAGCTCTCCAGATGCCAGGCAGAGCAGAGAAGAAGCCGATAAGGCGCAAGTGAGAGGAGTTGCACGTGGGGGGATCGGCCCAGCCGCGCCAGTACAGACAGAAGAAGAGAGCAATATTACCCATGCTGTAGGTCAGCGAGCAGAACATATCGCCGAGAAAGAAGTCTCGAAATTCGACCGGAAAGAAAGGAGACAGTGCGAGTCGTCCCTGTGTCGGCAATTAGTGGAGAAAATATGAGGGTTTTGTTTTTATCAGGCTCACCATAGAGACCAGGAACCAGGTTCTGCTTCGATGGAACAGGACTGGTAAGGGCATGAAAAGGACGAATGCGGTTACGCTAATGAGAACTACTGGATAGTAGGTATACATCTCCTCAGCACCATACCTCGTGAAGTTGAGCCACATGAAGAGTCCAAGAAGAAACGCGAAGAAGCATGGTAACTTCAAGGTGTTAGTAACATTGTACGTCTTTGGAATGCACAGCACTCACCTCAGCAAGCTGTCTCCAATCCAAGTGATGTCGAGTGTCAAATTCGAAGACGAAAACATAATTGACCTTAGCTTTGGTCCATATCCGGCAGTCAATCACAAAGAACAGCATCAAAATGAGCATGAGAAAGTAGCCACCATAGATCTGTGAGATGGTGAGCGTAATTACAAAAACCTTGAAACAGTGTACTGACCTGCAGGAGGTAGCTTGTAGTCAACGCAGTTGCTGGATCCGGGTGGAATAACAATTCGGAGCCATACACCAGACCCTCAAGACCAAAGCATGCACCAGTTGCTGCCATAATGCCATTGCGAAATACGGTACCATTGAGATCGTTGGGCCGGTCGGCCTTGATACGAAGCTTACTTGCAGCAACCTTGTAGTTCCCACCTTCAAAGTAACGGGCATAAAGATCTTCTACAGCTCGAATGTGACCTTCCACAACGTCGCTCTTCACGAAGTAGGCCTCATTGACCTTATCATTCATGTATCGAAGTGGCGGTCGAGCATATACTGCTTTGTCGTACTTTTTATTGATCTTGCGGAATGCCTTGCGATTGAGAAGCGCATATGACTTCAACAACTCCAGGCCTCTGTAGTATTCCTGCATCGCGTCTTTGAGTTTCCTTTTCGCTGTGCGGTAAGGTATTTCGTGCTTCGCAGGTCGTCTGACGTAGTCTCGGTTCTCGTCTGGTTTCCCATTGACAGTTGGGAGATGGGGTGATGCCATGGTTTGCATTCCCTTTGTGCTATTGCCGAATCGACCATTGCGCACAGCACCCAGAGCTCCATCTAACGCGTGGAGCCACTGCTCGCTTCTTGTTTTACTGTTCTGTATGGTCTCCTCAAAGATGCCGCCGGATACTGCCCCATCACTCTTAACATTGTGCTTGTCTTTACGTGCACTCACGAGCTCCTCAATACGACTATCTCTCATGAAATGAAGTTGTTCGCGCATGGTCTGGAGTCTTTCGGTGGCCTCATCCTCTTTTTCTTTGTAGAACGACTCGATCTTGTCCAGCTCGTTGTCTAGAAATTGGAAAAAGTCATCCTGTCGTTGATCTAGTTCGCGAAAGGCTTTGTAAGATTCGAGTGGCACGTCTGCGGGAGAAGAAGATTTGTTTCTACTGCCACCAAGGGACATGAGTCTCCTCATCAGAGGTCGGGCACCCTGTTGTTGGTACCCAGTACTGCCTGGCATAGAGTTGACTCTTTGTGGTTGATACGGAGCTTTTCCCCTTCGCGACAGACTTCCCCCTGGGTGTCTCGTCTCTCCTGCTTCATAGGCATTTTGCTCGTCACTTCCAACCAAGGGTGACGGTTGTCTCGCGAACCCCCTATCTCCGCGACGCAAAGACGGTGTGGGATCCTTTGGTGCGATTGCAGGATCTGGCAACTCGAATGATGGCCGCCCATTATTGTCGCCTCTTTTAGACCCCCAATTAGACCCGTTTACAGGGCTTCCAATTATACTGCCGTATCTCGTCAGTCCTTGTGGAGCTTGGCTCTTGTTATCATAGTCATCATTCAGAGGTTGCAACTCTGGATCTTTGCTTCGCTGTCGGGGTATCGAAAGAGGGCGTGCAGAGGCATTGTTCCGTGGTGTTCTCGACGTGCTGCCAGATAGTTTTCTGCTAACGGTAGGCTCTATCCTGGAGGAGTTATTTGGTGTAGGAGGGACACTCCTGGGAGTGGATCGTTTAGGACGAGGACCAGTGCTGGTGTTGTTCACATTCTTCAGGGCACGAGAGACGGCCGAGACTTTCTTCTTGCCTAGCTGAAGAGTGATTTAGCTGCATCCAATATATCTAGGACATTTGATTGCCTACCTTGTAATGGAGGTATTTTATGCGCCATTCTGGAACAGCCTCATCTAAGAATTGTTAATTGGTGTGTCGGTATTGGTTGAGGATAAAGGAGACGCGCTTTCCAACTCTCTGCGCGGTATTGTTAGTTGGTGGGCCTTTGCCGGCCAAGGACAAGGACAAGGACAAAGGAGACGCACTTTGCGAACTTCATGGTGCCACCCGAGAGGCGTTTCTGGCAGTGGTGGTAGTACCGATGGCCGAGACAATGATACGGTTGATCTGGAATCTTGATATAGCATAGGCGGAACGGGAAACGGGACGATCTTTCAAGATTCGGAGTCGCACGCGCGAATCAGGCACTGCATATGTATAGCCAAGTATGGACGTCGTGTAGAGAAAAAGACCACAATTTTTCTTCTGCTACCTACCAACTATATCAAGTCTGTCACTAATAATGGTTTTCTCGACGAAGAGTTTCCTTGCTGGCAACTCCTTGTTCGTGTACGCATGACATTCTCCGAGTCCCTTTGCTCGCGATCCAACTTTGATATTTATGCCTTACCCACAGTCCACCACGTTTCTCTGCCGGGCTGACGGATTGGTTCAATCTAAATTCAATCTATTTGTGCAGCATCCATGAGCTGGTCGTAGCTACACAGTACCTATAATAGCTGCGGGGTAACTGAGATCACAAGTACCTATAAGGTATGAGGTACTGTGTAGTGGTTGTCCCGCCAGGCTGCGATCATTCAGTGATAATGTGGCGTCAGACACGATGACTTTCTGGCACTATATATATCACTGAAGAGGCTGAGCGTTCCTTTGCAGCGTTCGAGTTGAGTGGCAGCTTGGAGGCTCGTAAGGCCGTCAATTGCGAGGTTATGTCGGTTGTGCAAATTTGGGGTGTTGTTTTGTCATGATATTTTTGCTATCTCAAGTTGCTTGGTCAATTTGCTTGGATACCTATGTAGAGACACGGTTTCCAACGTCTACCAACGGTCCTGACCATATGCCCTTTGCAGACGCATGTTTCGTCGCTGACGACTGGGGTCGTAGTTGTCCTCATTGCCGTATAGCCAGCCCTTGCTATCTCTAACATGTACTAAAAAGGCCGCGTTTTTCGCAAGCGTTTTTAAAGCATGCATGTTTTGATGGAAGAGAACACTATTAGTATTAGGAAATTCTGCTATAACAAGTACACTTTACGAACCTGGTAGCTTTGCTTATTATAAGCTCCGGCATATTCGCCGTACGACTTAGAGGTATCGGGGTCGACAATAGTTCCAATATAAGTTTTGCATTGACATCCGAAAGCTGACCTATTCATTATATAACTAAGATAAGGACAATTATAATATATTATTAAAACGTACTAGGAAAAGAGTCCTAGAATAGTAGGAAGAAGTAGAACTTGAAGCTTTATAGCTAGGACTTCTAAGTCTTAGTAGGCGTGGATAAATATAAAGTTAAGGAGATTTGAGAAGAAGGTAGAGAATTACTAGTATTAGTTTTAACAATTCTACCGAATAAGAGGTCTTTGACCGTAGCCTGTATATATATATACTTTCTAGATATAAATATCTCTACCTTGCAACTATATGACTTCAAGAGTAATTTCAAGTACTATAAATAGCGGTCATAGCGTATTATTTCCAAGGCGGAATCACGGAGCCATTAATTCGAGATATACAGCTCCGTGAAAGAGGAAGAATACATGGGAGTGTGGACGATAACGAGGACATGAGCAACCTTAAGTCGTACTCGAGTAGTTTTTGAGCTTAGACTCGGGAACGTCCAAGACATTCACCCAACCCAAAAATTCCACCAGCATTACCTCAATTAATAGGGCGGCTCCAAAGGTCGCAAAGAGGAGGGATACTCAGTCTTCATGCAACGCCATCGATCCGGCCCTAATCGACGCGCTCCAGTGCGGAGGTGACTCCTCATAAGCAGCTTGCTTTGTTCGCAGAATGGGGTTGGGGATCCGATCTCAGCTGAAAACACAATGATTTCTGCTTCCCAAGCTCTTGTATTTAAAAGAGCAGCCCTGAGCAAGACTGTTCGAACAAAGTGTTACCAGAACGGAGATGCGGGTCGATCAACGATAATCCTGTTGGCAGCTTTGGTGGCGATTGGTTGTTGACGCTAGGGTGAAGACGGGAGAGCCAAGACCAAGACAAAATGCCAGGTTGGGAAGCAGGGAAGCTTGATTTTATTAGCAGCTACTTTTTCCCACCCGAATCCCCACTCCATTACAGACAATCTGTCCAACCAACGGCATATAGCGGTAGAGAGCAGTCCGATCCGAAAACACCATGCCTGGCAGGCTCCCTACACAAGCCGACTTCCACGATGCGACTATCTCCATAATACCTCGTAAGCTTACACGCTGCCCGGATCGTAGAGCTTTCGGTGCGCCGTATCGAGCAGCCGACGAGTCTCGCTTTTCCGTGTCTTTGCAAGGCTCAATCCTCTCCAGCTCTCCACAGGCTCGGTTGAAAACTTGAAGGTCGACCACAGGTTCCGCCTACGTTCCAGTTGTTGCAAAGAGTGGATTGTGTCGAATCACAGACTCATGCATTCGCTGCTGGACAAGCACCAATAGACACCGCTGGATTCGAGATAATGCAACACGACTAGCCATGCTCATGGCTCTCCAAATTGTTATCTGGCAAAATCATTGAGCAGCCGAGATATTGTGTGGAGACCTACCAATCCCTGCTCATTGCGGGTGTGCCGAAAGCTTTCGAAGAACTCACATTCGAACAGGCAAAACACTAACTGAGACCATTCCAGCTCCCTCCAATGACCGCCCAACGAATGTCCTGCTTCTCCTCCACGGCCTCGGCGACACGCAACTCAACTTTGCTACGTTTGCTAAAAGATTGGCTCTCCCCGAGACATGTTGCATAGCACTTCGCGCACCTACTCCACTACCTTTCGATCTCGAGGGATACCACTGGGGCGATGATGTTGTATTCGACAATGCAACAGGTGGTCTAGATGCAGACAGTGGCTTCAAGAAAGCCCTAAGCCTTGTGCTTGGAAACGTCGTTCGGAACATTCTGATAGGAAAGTGTGGCTACAAGGGCAAGGAGATCATTCTGCTCGGATTTGGACAAGGAGGCATGCTTGCTCTAAGTCTGGCAAAAGAAATGGGGAACGATGAGCTGGGTGGAGTAGTGTCTCTCGGGGGTGCTCTGCCAGCTTCCATGGCTCTTACAACAGAGGGGAAAAAAAGTGAGACGCCAATTATTGTTTGCAAGGCTAGCAACAACTCAGCCGTCAAGGACAAAGACGTACAAAAGCTAAGAGACTCATTCGAATTCTTTGAGTTGAAAGAGTGGAAGAAGAATGGAGACGGGATGCCAGCGAGCAGAGAGGAAATGTTGCCAGTCATGCAATTTTTTGCCAGGAGACTCAGGAGTGTGAGAGGCGTACCCAGCGGAAGCATGGAACTTTATTGAGAGACTGCGATCATTGATTCAAACGCCTCTGGATTCGTTGAAGTTCACGCGTAAAACCCATGTGGAAGTGGAGTGATGTCGACACCGCATACGGTGTCGGGTGGTGTCTGGTCACTTCAAGCACACGAAGTCATACCAAAAGGCCGACACGGCACGGTTTTGAGATTTGGCATTTAGATCGGGTCGATTTCTAGCCCTCTCACATTCGAGCGATTCCATCACAACCTTCTGGCACAGACAGCAACCTTCAGCCACTATTGATATAACGGAGCCTTGAGTTAACAAAGGGCGTGGTGTTATACTGCAGTGTAGGACGAGGTTCAAATATGATTTTGAGGCTTACGTACCTGACCGCAATTAGATGAAGGTACGTACACATATTGCCGTTTACAATTAGCCAGAATCACGATCACTATAACCCAGCGGAACTGCAGCCAACCACACAATTTGTATATGGTCGATCTCATAAATTGCCTGCGGCTATGCCCATCAGCATATCAATTGATACGAGGCATCCCTTTCAACGAGTGCGGCACGTTCCCCAATTCGGCCGTCGGTGCTATTAAGTCATTACGATTTTCAGGCTTCACTCGTTTCAGCTCTGGGCTGCCCGGCAACGTCTGACAAAAAGCACGTCCACCCGAGCCAGGCCATCTGCTTCATACAGACAACCGACCCACTACTTTTCATCAGATAGATTTGATCATAGATGTCCTTATCAGATGCCTGCCAAATTGTCCCACTACCGACTCGGTATTTTGTTGCCCAACACCGTCTTCGGGCCGTGCTTCGGCTTGGCTCTCGCAAGAAAAGCGAAGAACGGTAATTTGATGTCCAAGCCCCTGCCCATCCAGCGCAGGATCAAACTCTTGATTGGAACGCGAGGTATCATGGCGAGAGGTGTTATAACAGTCATGGAGCACTCGGCTGATCTCCCTATTGCACAGGAAACGAGTTCCAAACTTAGAACTGTCCATGAAAGATCGACATGCATGTTTGTATCTCTGAGATACGTTTCTAATTGCTTAGGGCCCAGGGATCTCAGCCAGCCGATGAAACATGCGGACTCGTTCTCAATTGGGCATTAGAAGTTCGAAACCCCGTGCACACGGAACTGGGTGGCTTCTTTATCCATACGCCTCAGCCCTTTGCTGCCTGATGCGGGCCTGAGTAGGTACCGTGCGCGACGTCTCCTTGAGAGCCGCAACAAGGTTCTCCATTTCCGGTGGAGAACGTCCTGTATCATCGTATCAGTGAGACTGATTGTCTTGCAGCAGAATATATGCGCCCACTTCCGGAACGGTCTGGGGACGGAGGTACGGAGTAAACGTCGTGTTGTGATTGATGATCAGCCTTGCGTAGTACCTTATACCTCACTATACAGAATCCACCTCTACATCTTGGCGCATCTTGGGAAACATCTTGGTACCTCGTGGCTTTCCAACCTCACAACCACCTGATCTCGTTGTAGGTGAAAATGATGAGTATGGAAGATTCCCTTGCGTCGGGGAAGGGCGAGGTGCACAAGGTAAGTTCCATACCAAGCTCTCATCATGCATTCTTCCAAGCACTCGAATGGATTCTTTCGCCCGCTGCGGTTGTAATTCCAAGAAGTTGCGACGACCACATATTTACTTGCTCATGCTAGCGCCGTCTTCTCAATAATGTGTTCGCCTTGCTAACAATGTCAAAGTGGCAATCAGAAGACTTGAAGGCGGCAGAGGAGGCACAACTGCCTGCTTATCAAACGCCATTCTCTTGCTACGATGAGAACCAGCAACGAGCTCTCCATCTACGACAATCTTCTAATCTCCTCGAACTGTTCTTCGATCTCTTCTTAGCTGCCAATTTGGCCACATTCACAGAAAGTCATTCTATTGTTGACAAAGGATCGCTGGTTGCCTATATCGGATTCTTTGTGAGTGATTGACTGAACTTACGTCTAAAAGTGCATCAACTAATTGTGACGGCTAGCTCATAATCTGGTCAACGTGGTTTCAAATCACGCTCCATGATGTCCGATTTGCACAAGATTCAGTCTACGAACGCGTCTGTAAAATTTTGCAGTTTCTGGTCTTTGTAGCCTTCGCCTTGGTGGGTTCAAATTTCGCGCCCCCAGAGGGAGAAGAGGCGCATGGAGGAGGGGCTCATGGAGGGGCTGAGCCGAAGGAGGGTCAAACCATTCAGCATCTAGTAAGCATACTCTATTTTAAAGCCGCGTATAGGATCAACTAACCTGTTGTCTAGAACTTCTGGCTCCTCTCTATCACTCTATGCTTTAGCCGCGGACTTCTCGCCATGCAGTATATGGTCCTGTACTTCTCGAAGACACGACCCAATCGCCTCCGAATTCCACTATTACTGAATGTTGTTGTGTTCCTCGTTTCTGGGGCCATCTTTATTGGTTTGGCCGATGTTTTCAGCGAGAAAGCTGAAGCTGAAGCTGGCGTGTCCAGAGCTTATATCACTTGGTATCTTGTGCTGCTTTTCGAGCTCATCGGCATCATTCAGATATCGACGATCTGGAAGGAGATTAATTTTGAAAACACCCACTTGACGGAGCGCATGGGACTATTAACAGTGAGCTTTTCGCCGGGGAGGCAATTGATGTCTGGTGCTAATTACGACAGTTCATTGTGATTGGTGAGGGAGCGATTGGAGCTTCCAAGACGACTGTGGAGATGATGGGTGGGCGCATCCTAACGCCAGAGCCTATATTCTTAATCATTTGTATTCTCCTGATTCTCGTCAGTACCTAGGCCCCCTAGTGGATTGTTGGGCATTTGCTAACATCTGAACAGGTCCTTCTATGGGCGGTGTATTTCGACAATCTCCCTACTAAGCCTCACTCGTCCACGTGGCAACAGATCTGGGCCTGCCTCCACTTACCCCTCCACCTTTCTTTCGTCGGCATTCTCGAGGGCTCAAGACAAGTAGCCATGATGCGCTACATTTCCCAAGCTCTTCGCTCTTTCGCTTCGAGCGCCAACAAACAGTGTCTCAAGAAACATCTCGATGGAGCCGAGCTCAGCAAGAGCCTTTTGCGACTGCTACAAAAATACGAGTTTGGGCTAATGCATCCGACAGCCGGCGAGTTCATGGTCATGAAAGAGGATATTGCGGCCATCGGCAATACACATGGGATTTGCTCTGCAGCGAATACAGCGGGGGTTAACAGTGTCTTCTTTGCGAACGCGGATACCAAAGGCTTCGCTCAGTTCCAGGAACTACTATACCACTTCGCGCGCGCACTGTTCATCTCCGATGGCGCCGAAGAGATTCCAAAGAGCAGTAAGAAGGGACATGATGGCTTTGAATTGTTGGAACGTAGTATCATCACTGTGTACTTGTACTACTGGTCAAGCGTCCTAGCCATGCTCCTCACCCTCACGATCCTCTATCGCCTCAATCGACCAACCGATAATGACGTCGGGGACATCTTGTCCTACGTCGGTCGCACGTCAATGGCTCTCCTTGCCGTCACCCTCATCAGTATCTACGGCAACACAATTGCCTGGACGGATTTCATCGCCAGTAGTGCCATGTTACCGACTCTCTGCAGCATGATTGCCATCGTTCTCGCCTTCGACTGGCTCGGGCGCAGGCTACGCGTCAAGAAGATTCGCAGACTTGTTAATGAGAGGGAGCAGATCGAGAGTAGACAGGTAAAAGATAAGTTGGAGTTGGAAATCAGGGGAGAAAGTCAGAATTCAGAGTGGATCGAGAATGTGAGCCCGGCGCATCACAGTGACGAGAATAGACGGCATGGCATCTTTGTGCCGACGAGGATGAGCATGTATAATTGGTTGATGCATACACAGTATCAGCCTAACGGGCCCGGGGAGAGGAGATCCGAAAGGTATTCCAGGAGATCTGAGAGGTATGAGAGGCATCTGTAGCCTCTTGATATGGAAGAGACTTGTGCCATGATTATGACCAGCATGATTTTTAGCGACTTGTTTGAGTAGAGCTTACAATTTACAGATTGGACTTAGAGATTACACAATACCTTAAACTCTCATTCATAGATGGTAAATTTTTGTTGGACAGGGAGAATGGATAGATAATACCAATATGATCGAGTTAAGATGGTCCCGCTCGCTCGCTCTCTACTTTCTTTTCGCTGCCCTCTTCCTTCTTCCTCATCACGTACCCGTAATATTCAAACATGCCTCCACCACCCGGCTCGGCCAGAACTTCCGCCTCCACCGTCCAAATCCCCTCCCTCTCAAGCAAAGGTCGAATAAAATGCGGCTGCCTCCATGTGATATACAACCACATCCCACCCGGCACAAGAACCCTCGCAACCTATCACCAATTCCCGTCAGCACCAACCCCTCCATTCCTCCAAAATTGCAAACGCCCAAAACTCCAATTAAAAAACTTAGAAAACTCACCTCATCAACATAAGCGCCGACATTCCTCCTCACCTCCAATTCCGGATCCCACAAACTCCCATAAAGCATAGCATCCAGCGTCGCCTTATCAATGGCGATGTCGAAACTATTGGATGGGAAGGTCATGTTTCGAACGTCCATTACTAGCCAGGTGGACTCGGGGTGTTTTTGGGACATTTGGGTTATTACGGGTGGGGAGAAGTCGATTGAGGTTTGGTGGGTGTAGGAAAGGTGGGTTAGGTCGGATGTTAGGGTCTGCGGGAGAGAGGGTGATTAGTGTCTTGTTATGGTGGTGGATTTGATGTGTTGGTTGTGTGTTCTTTATGTATGGTAGAGTCTGTTAGAAAAATTTGTGGTTGATTTCACCGAAATGATTGAATTGGCTGTAGTTGACTAGACTACATGATTGATGTGAGGAGTTCAGCTTCGATGCTGAATTGGTGAAGGCTTACACTATTTCCGCATCCCAGTTGCAGTATTCGAGGATTTGTAGACGCATCTGGTAAGTGCTTCTCGAGAAATGGTTTGATGGTGTCGAAATTCCTCAGCCAATCATATTTCTCTTCTTCTGTGTTGGTGTATCGAGTATTCCAGTATTCGGGATGTGCCAACTCGGCCAGCGATTCTTTACTTGACATGATGGTTGTGGGTGATTCTTTACGTGATTGGGAAGAGACGTGGGTGGAGAAAAAAGTGAAGCCTGAGGTTGCTTCTGAAAATGCTTGACAACTTCACCATCTCTTCCTCCGTCTCCCAACCCCATCTTCTCATTCTACAACGACTTCGTGCCTTGGCCGCTCATCGTTCAACTCCATAGAGAACTTGATCCTCGTCTTTCTCTCGCTTTGCCACCATCCGAGCGCATCATGAAACGTTTCCGAACTCGGAAGACAGTTCAGAGTTCTCCTGCTCTTGGCTTGTTCATTTGCCCGTGGGCCTTGAAGCGCATGGAGTCTGGACTCGCCTCCAACTCGATCCGGATATCTTTTCTTACCAATACAAACAGCGATTGTCTTGCGCGTCAAGGGGTTCTACTCCGCCACTGGCATCGATGATTTGGAAGCTCCAGCTTCTGGGTATGGATCTAGTTCTATCCCCTATGCCTGGATCCGGCCAGATTCTTGCCGATTCCCGAAACCTTGAAGACTTGGGGGTCACAGTCACGTTTCAAGTCCTTTGCAGAACCTGCATCACATCATATCCTCCATTGGCGTCTTCAGAGCGCATAACGTTTCCAGACGTTGTAGAACTAGAACTGAGCTGCTTCCTGGAACAACTGCCCAGTCAACTCATCTCTGCTCTGATATTCGCGCCGATCATTGAAAACATCCCACATCTCCACACTCGGTCCGTTGTGACCAGCGGCATAATTTTTCTTTTTGCGTCTTCGGGCGCGAACATGGGTTTCTGTATTGTTTGGGATGTTGGCTCTTCACTGGGTTGATCCTTTTTTTTAGTACTTCTCAAAGACCATAAAGCAAGCCACAATGCTGCGATTTCCATTCCTCCTCCCATCAATCATCTCTCTATTCAAGCTGGTCTCGAATATCACTCCTTCATTCCCTAATAATAATACATCATCCTAATATCAAAACCCATCACCACCAAAACCTCAAGATGCTTTACTCCTTCGTCACCATTGCCGCCCTGATGGGACTTGCAGCCGCTCAGTCCACATCCTCCACAATGACTGTGAGCATGGCAACGACCTCTACAATGGCACCGTACGATTTATCTTCCTTGGGATTTGACAACGAGCTGACCACATTCCAGAATGTCTATGATCACAACAACCGAGTCCGTCAGCGGAAGGCTCACTACAGCCACGCTCGAAGTCATGACCGAGACTATCAACGGACGCACAACAACAATGACAATGGCCATGGGAGCCTCCATGTCCTCATCGCTGTCTTCGGCAAGGTCTTCGGCCACCGCAGCTACCTCTTCCATGGGCGGCATGTCCATGTCTGGTGCTTCGAACGAGAAGAACGCAAGGTTGGGAGCTGGCGCAGGACTCGGTGGTTTGGCTGTGGCTGTCGCTTACGTTCTCATCTGAGAGATGAGTGTGGTTTCTGGGACCTGACTTGACTTGAATGTATACAAAGTACCAAAAGTAATAACAATGTTTCCATGAATTAAGTTACCGTGCCAGCTTAATTTCAGTTTCTTGAATATTGGCTGACTGCTCGTGTCTTCTGCCGTGGACCAATAGGAACACATATGCCATGATGTTTTTACCGGGTAAAGTATCTGGGTAGTACTATTGAGTCAAGTTTGCAGCTAGCAATAATATTCGTTTAAGCATTCTCAACTCGGGTCACGATTTCCAGTAAGATTGGCTCGACCTGCATGATACCTCCACGAGCTCACAAGGGATAGCGGACGAAACGATGCTCCCAATGGTCTCGCTCTTGTCACAACAGGTTTGAAAGGGATCCGCATTCTCCCGAACTACACTCCTACAGCACAGGGTGCAGAATCGGTGAACTCTACCACGAAGGCCAATATTATTCCCCCGCAATCTGAGCAGGCATATGTCACATTTGGTGTTGGGGTATTCTACTCAACAGCTGAACAATGAGCTCGCCAAATCCAGCCTTTTTACTCTTGGTGCGGCACACAGTGAAGTTTCGGTAGCTGGCGTTTGGGGCCAGACAGCAGGACACGCCCCACTATCACCAAAGTATGGGCTCGGGGCTGATCAACCTGTCGAATACAAGTTGTGACCGCGGACGGAGAGCTGAAGATAGCCAACACAGTCTCCAATCCCGATCTCTTTGGGGTGCTTAGAGGTATGTAGGCAACATATGAGATCTCGTGAACAGTACTAACAAACCTCAGGCGGCGGTGGTGGAACCTTTGGAGTCGTTGTCGAGGCTACCATTAAAGCCTATCCATCTCCAAAGGTCTCAATCTCAAATTTCTTCATCAACATTACCGACCACAACGACAAGAAGTCCATGTACAAGGCAGCGGCTTACATTCACTCACAATTCCCAGAATGGTCGGACAAGGGACTCTCGTCTTACTACTATTTTTACCCCGATGGAATATCACTGTTCTCCATGAACTCGGGAGACAAGGAGGGTGTGAAGGAATGGCACGACACGAACTGGAAACCGGTCATGGCGAAAATGGGAGACATGCCTGGAATGAACAAATCCACGATAATCTACACCTCCTCCTCCTTCCCTAATATCAAGAGTTTCTACGATACAATTTTTGGAATGATCGATGGGCCAATGCCGCCGGGCAAGGATAATAGGAAACCGGGCCGCAGAGCTGTTCGCAACTCGGAGGATTTTACCCGCGTTCGCTCATTCTTTAAGCGCCATGGACCAGGTGAGGCGGGCATGGCTACTCAATCCAAGGGTATTGCGCCCATGGACAGCTGGCTGCTCGGTGCCGAGCACCTCAAATCGGAAAATTTTGCACAGGGGCTGGAAGACGCCATGCCAAAAATGCAGGATGGGCAGATGCGCGGCCAGCTCATTGGGGGTGGAAAGGTCTTGTCACTCGGCAACGACACTTCGGTCGTGGAAGCTTGGAGGAGAACCTACGCACACATCATCCTCACCGGGTATGGTCAACCTGATGCTGCTCCCTTCCGCGCACTCGCCCCTGATATGGGTGCTTACGCCAACGAAGCATCTTACCTCACGCCAGGCTACAAAGAAGCATTCTGGGGCTCCCACTACGACCGCCTGTCCAAGATCAAAAAGCAGTACGACCCAAATCATTTATTTTGGACAACTCCAGGTATCGATGCTGAATTCTGGTCTGTCCAACCGGATGGGCGATTGTGCAAGTCTACCAATGTACCGAGCCAGGTTTCCAAAGCAAAGGAGATTGCGCCGAAGAGTGACAATCCTAACTTTGTCAACCAAAAGTATGATGATGAGACGAAGAGGATCCGTTTCCCTTAGCAATGGACGCCGCAGGGGAACAAGTTGGTTTTCAAACCTAGATTACAGTTACCGCCACCTATTTCTGGCAAAGTGACCTCCGAGAAGAGATTTCGTCATTTGGGGGAATAGATTGTCGTCTTTTTTATCGATTATTTTTCACGACCACGACCGTTTTGATGGTCTATTCAATGCCAATATTTACTCTGGAACGTGACTGATATGTCATTCCTTTCACACAATCTTACGACTGTAGCAATCACTAACAGTTATGGTGATTCAACGCCAAAAATACGCGGAAGTAGAACCATATCGTATTTTTATGACTGTAACTAGGTCCTCCTTGAAAGGTGAGACATGAGCTTATCTTACCACAATGCCCTCAAATGAATTAGTCTGTTTCGTTCGAGCTTCCTTTCTATCAAGCCGATCTTGAATGCCTTTATGCTCGTATCTCAGAATCAAAAGAACTGTTAGGAGGAGTTCTACGCAAGGAAGTTTAGCATCGAGTTTTGACTTTCGGATTTTCCCATCCCGCGTAATGATGGAAGGATGCATGGTCCCACCCCTGGGGAGATACCGAAATTCGGACCCACTGTAATTGCCATTGAGCACGACTACCACTGCTTCACTGCGATTCCCGATGTCGAAGCAGGAACCCATTGCGCTCCTTTCATTCTTTTCTTCCAGCAGACTCCAACATCATGTACAAAACAATAGAAGAATTGTCATTCCCAGGGCAAAAGACTACGGTAGGAACGAAGCGAACGGAGCGCGCCGCTGACGCGTTGGGCCATTTTAGCTCGCGAAGAAGCATGAAGCACCATCTTGAATAATGCATGATGCATCGATTATCTCTAATCTTTTCTCCTATGATCTATCCCATCCTGTACCTTCAACAACTTGTCTCCAGCCTCCCTTCACCTTTGGCAAGTACTTCACCATGACAGTCTCAACAAACATGGCCGCAACCCTTGGAACCGAACCGCTCCCATCCGAACTCGAAGCATCCACGATACACGTTACACATCGACACGATGCATCAATGATAACGAGAATATTCCACAAACTGATCCGACCATTTGGTCACAAACTCGCCGCTGCAGAAACGGAATATCCAGCCGGGTCACCACAACTCTCACCACCATCCTGCATCAAAAAAATCTCAGACATCCATGAACGAAGAGTCGACGACATCTGGATCTACGACCTACGCCTGAAGAAAACCCTGCCCGTCATCACCGAGAAGCGCAAGGCCCCCCATCGAATCTACTATTTTGCGGGCGGCGGATGGCAGATGCCGCCATCCCCCTCGCACTGGAAATTCTTCCAAGCCATGCTTCAAATTCTCCCGGATACAACAACAATTACAGTGATATCCTACCCGCTAGCGCCAAACTCCCCAGCCCCCATCGCCATCCCCCAACTACTAAAACTCTACACCACCCTCCTCGCCGACTCGGCCCAAAAACACGAAACCGTGACGTTGGCAGGGGACTCGGCAGGGGGGAATTTAGTCCTCTGTCTACCCCTAGAAGCACTCCGCTGTAACCCCTATGCACCACATCCCCACTCCATCATGGCCATTTGTCCCTCGGCAAACATGAAACGTGGATACCCCGAAATACAGAAAATAGAAAACTTCGATCCGATCCTGCGGATACCGTTTATTGAAAAGACGGCTAGGGAATGGAAGGGGGAGTGGGATGATTCCGATCCACGCGTTTCTCCCATCTGCGCCGATTTGGGCCTTCTCCAACGAGCGGGGATTAAAGTCGATGGGGTCACGGGTGGTTATGATTTGTTGGCGCATGATGGTGTTCAGTTTCGGGAGAAATTGAGGGAGGCGAGGGTCGAGGGGGAATGGTTGCAATGGGACAAGATGATGCATTGTTGGCCGCTTGCGAAGACCTATGGGATTTCCCCGGAGAGTGAGGAGGCTTTTCAGTGGATTGTGAGGGTTTTGAACAGGAGGGCGGAGGAGGGGTGTAGGAACGGGAAGGATGTTATGGGCAAGGATTAGTAGGCATGTGGTTTGGTTTGGTTTGATAAGACAACGTTAGATACCCTGTGACAGTTATATGTGTATGCAGTCTTGGATTCCGCCTCTTTGAAGTCCTTTGCTGCAAACAGAGAGTCAGAAATGGGAGAGGACGATCGATCGACTGATATGCAGATACACCCAGGATAGCGTAAAGGCTTTCTCCACCATCACCAATCGTCAGGCCGCTGACATGCTGACTGGACTTTTGTATTTTGATCGGACCGTGGTACTCAAGACAGGCACAGGCAACAGACACTTTCAAGAAATATTAATCACATGAGATGGGCACATCCGATACAGTAGACAAGCAACTTCCAATTCCTATCTACTAGCTTCTTCCACACTCCTCGCCGATACTTCCACCATATCCGTGCATCCTCGAACAAAGTCCCACACACCAAAGTCCCAGATAATCTAAGAAGGAGAAGAATAAGTCAGTAAATAGATCTTCCAAGTGAACTCGGGAAAGTGTTGCCAGGTAGCAAAATGTTTTTTTTTTCTTTTCCTTGTTTTCAGAAATTCAAGCTTCTTTACTGTCATATCAATGCAAATTTTCTCTTTTTATCAGGTGGTAAGATGCCTCAGACCCAGACGATGGACCAGAACAGCGGGTAATGCGGTCATGCGCTTGTTGTTTCATCATAAAAAGTGGGAGTAGAAAAGGGAAGGAGGAAGGAAGGAAGATTAACTTACAGTAAGCAAGACTGTCCCAATGTGTGACTTGTGTTGAGCTGAGGAGGTAAGAAATTAGTCAAAGTTTCTTCAGATGAGTTCGAACGACAAAGTGTTGGTGGTTTCCTTTCAGATTACCAGAAATGCTATCAGAGGTGACTCTAGCGCAAGACGACACGACCTCAGACCTCAGACTCGGGAAGATAAAAGGCACCGTCGGGTAATACAGTCGTTGTCTTACTTGCCTGTATCATCATAGGAAGGGAAAGTGGGGAATGGGAGAAGGATGGACTCACTGAACTGATGTTTGCTGCGTGCAGGAGGTTACGAGCAAGACCTGTACATGGCAAGATCTATGGAGAAGAGTTAGCTGAGCTCGAGTGAGATGTGAAGTCAGTCTTGATGTCTTGATTGAATTTAACAGGAGAAGCTTTGGCTTTCATCTATTAGGTAGGAGACTGAATCTCGCACGAGAGGCAGCCTCAGACCCAGACACTTAGCGGGCAATGCGGTCTGCCTAAGCTTCTTGGGGTCTCATATTGTGTGAGTGTGTTGGAGATGGAGGATGTGGAGAAAACTCACTCAGATGCGACCAAGTCCAAAAGAAGTATTTGACGGGAAGACCAAGCTGTGTTGACCTAAAAAAATTAAAAATTTTAGCCAATGCCAAATTGTGGGTTCCAAAGATTAAAAAGTTGTCAATTGAATTGTGATCAGAGAGAAGATTATGGTAATCAGCGCCGCCAAGAGGGTAAAGCATGAGCCTCATCCTCAGACCAAGAAGAGCCGGGCGGCCACTGGTAATTCGGATGAAGCCTCAAGTGCACCACGACGAGGCGTAAATATCATCCTAAGGATAGTTCTTCATCATACGAGTTTGTGTGAGGAGGAATAAGGCAGACTTACTAAGCGACGGGCATGGATCCAGTGGTGAGAGAGCTGAAGGCAGTGTTGGGCTTGGAAGGTGAGCAAGCCAAACACTGTTGTCATTGTTGTTTGGGTCTGAGAGGGTAGTGCTGGGAGTTGAGGTGTCCATGTTGCGGCCTTGGGCAGAGGTCGACATGGTGACGGCGTGAGGTAGCAGTGACTGTGATTGTTGACTCGCTCGTCTGAATTGGCATTGATGAACCAAAAACCAAGCGTGTTGTAGACGAACTCTGGTATTGTCAGTATGTGCAAGGAGGTACGGAAGAAGGGCGAGGATCAGTTGTGTGGGTGATTAAAGGGCGCTTCAGTACTTACCGAGTTGATTGCTGATGCCGTGAATCTCCAAAGGCTGCCGTTAAAAAAGGCCATTGACGTGCGATGCCATCGGTGAGGGGTTGCCTGCTTTGTACAATACTCCCTCACTGGATTCGAATCGTCAATGCAGCTTCTCGCCAACCACCACTCACAGGAAATGGAGGTTGGCGAGAAGCTGCATTGACGATTTGGATCGAGTGGGGGAGTGTTGTCCAAAGCAGGCAACCCCTCATCGATGGTGTTCGTCGAGAAGCTGTATTGACGAGTTGAAAATGTTGTTGGAAGTTTTGTTGTGAGGGAAGAAGTTTCGGAGAAGACCTGGAGACGTCTTAAATAGCACTGTGCGGCAGCGGTCAGGTGAGCAGCCGCAAGGACCCTCCCTATTGACCAATCACCCTTGACTGTTGCCTACTCACTCCCTTGAATAGGTTGAAGGCCCATGTAGAAGTAAGCTTGATTGATTCCTATACCCAAAGAAGCCTCATATATTCCTTATACCCCTGGCCGGCGGCGATGCTGTACATTGAAGACCTCACCACGACTATTGACATTGCTCCTGACTGTTTGTGATACCTGTTGTGACTTGTGATGAAGCCTACATGAAGCCTTGAAGTCCCATGAACACATCTTGGAACAGCCAAAGATCAGACAGTGACCCCTGAGTGTCTTCGATTGCCATAGCAGCATGCCGCTCTTCATCGGTGTATCTATTATCAGCCGCCATGTTGCCTGCAGAGAAATTCTAAACTGCGGTACAGGCGCCCTTGAATGTCTAGGAGCATCAGTCATTCAGCTGTGTAGAAGAGTGCTTCCCATTATGCAGGTGAAACTCACCATTTGCTCCAAAAAAGTGCTTCATATCGACCACTCGGAAGGGCCTCATGGCCCCTTGAGACTCAATTGACACTCCAGTAGACAGCTGGCGCCGATACGGTCCTCAGGAAAGCTGATCTACCAGCTCGACATCATGGACACCCCTCTCCTCGCCACCTATAAGCTCCTCCTATACCTCATAGCCGCCCCTGAATACTTCCAGCGACCCTATGTGCTCTATGCAACACTCGGGGCAGGCGGATAGAGCTTTGTGGCGAACTTCAGCAGGTTTCTGAGACCTCCTATGCTGTTGCGACCGCGAAGAAGGACAATTCCCGTCCATCAAAACCGCCCCTGAAAGCCTCCAGCAAACCTACACGTTCGATACAGCATCTGCAATACGCCGGCAGAGCCCCGTCCCGAGAAATCGAGTCTACCTGAACCTCCTACGCTATTGCGACGGCGAGAAGGAACAATCCATAGCCGTAGACGATACTCACGGAGAGCGCAGAGCTCCAGGGCAGGCATATCGAGCACGCAGAGCAAATCTAGCGTGTCGGACCGACCTGAAATGGGCCTCAAGACACCATACAACAAGCAGAACCTACCTCTTGCAGCCCCCTTATATCCTATACCCAGCTACTACGACGCTCACGGCAAGCGCAGAGCTTCAGGGGAAGCACACTGAGCGCGCAAGACAACTCGAGCATGTCGGCACCGACCTCAAATTCCCCTGTTACCAACGGAGACGTAGCAAAGGCCCTGTCACTCGAGAGCGAATTCCTCATATATCATACTCAGCTCCTGCGGTCCATCGCGTCCTTGATGCAGAATCTACAGCGGGCTCCGCCGCTCAAGACATATCCAGGAGGCTATAATTCGGGCAGAAAGAGCAGGCAGGGCAATCACGGCATGGCATGGCATGAATTCGGTACATTAAGAACCCATCGAAACTGGCAGATCACCTTGCGACGGGCTATCCAGACGGGGGCTCAATCACAGAGTTTCGACCGAAACACCAAGAAAGAGCAGGAAGAGCAAGAATGGTATGATTCGGCGGCATCGGGAACTCATTGGAATCGCCAGCGCATCTTGCGACGAGCTATCCAGGGCCAGGGGAACAACGACTTCGACCGGAACATCACCGCAAGGGCAAGAAGGGCAGCATGGCATAAGTCCGCGGCATCTAAAACACCATCAGAACCACCAGAGACGTCTCATAATGCGCAACCTGAGGGCGGCAGAATGACAAAAGTTCCATCGAGACACCACGGCAAGAGCAGGAAGGGCAAGCCTGGCGTGGGCGACGGCATCAAGAACCCATAGGAACCACCAGGGATGTCTCATAACGCGTTTTATGCAGGCGGCAGGATAACAGTACTTTCGGCGAAACACCAGAACAGAAGCAGGCGTGGATAGCGTGGCATGAAATGGCCGTATGAAGAATCCTTTCGAGGCGCCAACGACATCTTGCAACGCGCGGTCGGAGGGCGGGGAGACAAGAGCAGGTCTTTTTATGAAGAGCCCTTGTAGCTGGCGACAGACACCAAGAAATCTGGCAGGGCATCGCCGAAGACCTGTGGACCACACACGAGTCTTCAAGAAACAGCATACGGCAATCTTGGAACAGCAGAGCAAGAGCAGGATGGACCTTGGCAAGAGCTCCAGAGGGTACACTACCTTCCCAGACATGGTGACCAGCCAGCAAGAGGGAAGCCACGATAGAGAATGAGTCCACTCAACTTTCCCAGGACCAGCGTAAGCCGCATCGTCGCTGACTGCCCAGGATAAACCGCAGATATTGGCCGAAACGCGACTTGGTGAGCCTGGACACTAGAATGATATGCTCGCCGCCAAGCGGACCGCTGCATCAGAGTATTCCGTGCTGGCATCATGTTGACCAAGGCATAAGACTCCAGTGTAACTGCGGTTTTCAAACTTGCAGTGAAGCCTTCGCAATAGCCAGTAGTATAACCACCACTGCTGGCGGCAAATCGTCGAATCAGGCCACAGCCGAACCGCCACGAACGAGCGATGGCACAGCGACACCACAGAGACTCAGATCAACAATATGGAAGATGACTCTCCGCGATGTCCTCCATACAGATTCCTGTATCCCTAGCAGCGATTCTCATGAGCCAAGATATCAAAGAGTACAATGCTGCTTGGTCGTGGATTTTGTTGATTTCTTGGCTTATTGCGCCTGCAGTGAGCCCTCTGCGTGCCAATTTCTCATAGAACGACGCTTCTAGTGTGTAATGGAGGATCAGTGGGCGACACAAGAGCTCCTGATGAAAAGAAGTTCCGCATCATAACCGCGATATGGCTCTAGGGTTGAGGTCCTGGCTATCCTGTACTATCGGGACACCAGGCTTCATCGATTCTGAATGTTTCTTTGTCCAAAAAGAAGGAGCATCAGGTTTACTCTTCTTGGTCAAGATCGTGCTCATCCTTGCTCTTTCCTGTCACGGGATATGTGATAACCCATTTTAGAATTCCAAGCTCTTACCAGAGACGAAAGAGAAAGACCGGATGACAAAAGAATTGGAAGAAGTGGTGGACAGGAGCTCAGCACGTTACTGCAGTTCCCGAATTTAAGAAGAAAAGAAAAGAGCATGGTCCTCCAGGGTCAACAGCCAACGCAAGGATTGAGATCTCACAACCCAGCAAAGACAAACCGATCAAGGTTGATCAAAATTTAGCTGGCTCTGTTGCGATGGCTGTTGATGACTGTTTTCCCGAATCTGATGCATTGTACTTCCGAGAATTTCCATGCTTTTACCAGTATGAGAAAAAAAGAATATGGAAGGAAGGGAAATTCGAGCCGGACAGTTACAGAAAATCAGCAACTCAACGTCGATGCAAATCTTGAGAGGGGGAGAGCAAGGTCAATCAAGGGTTTACAGACAATACGAGGATTGAGATGTCGCAAACTTCAAAGACCAGAGCCCGTCAATCGGACCTCGGCTGAGTCTACGGCCTTCTTCAAGTTGCCAGACCCGTTTCTTTCATTCTGCGAATGCTATGATAAAGATCTCCTGGGTGATCATCTCTTCTGTAGTTTGACTGATTCGAGCTGGCGGAATCCCTGCTCCAAGCACAGTCGCGTGCCGAATTTTGCCGAAGTCGATCTCCAGGATTCGGTCACAACACCTCCATTGCTTAAAGCGATTATGCTATGCTGACCGGTATGCACCCGGGAAAGACTGGCTTCTAAAATGGTGGCTGGCTGCGCCGGCATAACACGATGTTTGCTGGTGTTCGCAGGAGATCTGCAAGCCGTCATGTTCCTGGAGGCCCAATGTGGTCGCTCGCCCTTTCTCGGTGTCATGTCCTTGGGTACACCTCTTGCTTTCGCCTTTGCTAGATGATAACCGGGCTTCGTCGCAGTCGCTGTCATTGTTGCTGTTGCTCCACAAGGGGTTATATGCAAACAGCAGTGAATCCAATGGCGTGACACGGCGTTTAGGATCTGATGAGCAGGCAACCGGGTATGCAAGTCTCGAGGGCGGCCAGGAACTGATTTTACCTTGATTCGGATGCCAGAACTTTCCCGCTCTCGACTCCTGTTGTTCTTTGCATCCTCACTATCATGCCCAAGTGAAGCTGTAGTTGATTCTCCGCTAAGCAGACAATCGGGTATGCAAGACTCGTAGGCCGCCAGGGGCTGGATTTGCCTTGATTCGGATGCCAGAACTTTCCTGCTCTTGTTTACTGCTCTTCTCGCATCCTTTCTGCCATGCCCGACACCTCTGTAGGTGATTCGTGGTTGTTATTTGCGGATATTGATAACCGAGAACCAAATCGTGTGGCGTAGAAGCTGCGAGTTTGAGGCATGCGCTTCGGAGCTATACCTGGAATGTAATGGCGGACCCGACCTCATCTGGATGTCAAGACACCTGCCTTCTCTTTCTTCATTGTGCTACGAATCGGCCGATTTCTCTCGGGAGTCTTTGAAAACGCTCTTGGACCGCCGCTCGCGACAGAGAGGAGGGTCGAAAGAAGGGTACCTCCAACGCAGATGAATTCCCATGCCTGGGCCATCTTTTTAGCTGCTTCCGATGCGCAGCTCGCAGTGCGGAGTATGGTCCGGAGAAGGGTGGTGCAGGCGCGGGTGAACTACTCTCAAACATCTGTGTAGGTGCTTTGAAACTGCCGCTCTGGCTACAGACGCTCTGAAGAAGGGGGCTTCAGGCGTGGATGTGGTCAATTCTATCCGGAGCGTGGGCACATATGCTTGTGGACCGCCGCTCACGATCCAGTGTATCTAGGGAAGGGGATTCAAGGCGCGGGTGTAAGTCCCTTCTCTCGAGGCCCATTCGTACATGCTCGTGCTCAAACGCTCGCGGCAATTTTGAGCTGCCGGAGGAAATTGGCGAATTGAGACTTGTGTAGTTACAGCACTTCCAAAGCTACGAGTTTGACCTGTGCAATTCTAAGCAGTATGAGCCCCCCGGACCTCGTCTTGAGGTCTTCCGGAAGCATGTGTATGGTAGTCACAGTACCAAAGGTGTACAAGACGAAGTTTTCGGGCGTGGGTCAACTCACATTGATGCATTTGGGTAGTTGGGGGAACTGGCCGCTGGTAGTTTTAGGACTTTCAAGAAGCTATAAGCTTGTCCGACACTCCGCTTGTCTTGGAATTGCTGCCCGATTTCTCCTTGTCTGCGGGCTCCCGATATCATCAGCAGCCCATGAAGGAAAGAATTGATACAGGCCCCAGAACGGTGTATCTGAAAGGGGGTTATGCTTGCGGAATCTGTCGTTGCTGCCTCCTCTGGATGAAGCCTGCGGATTTGAGCTTCGGGGGGCAACTGGCGGCTGGGAATTGTGAACGACAAATAGTTTCGAAGTGTCTATAAGCTTCTCCGCCACGCCTGTTGGCCTTGAGCATTCGCAGCTTCATGCTTCCCGACATATCTGGAGCGTCCTGGTGGTTTGGAGGACGAGATTGAGGCAGCAAACGCACATGTGCATGCATGAAATATGTCACTAAAGGCCCCCGCGGATCGATTTCGCGGTCTGCTCTTGCTAGAAGCCCATATCCCTTCATGGATTGATCCTCGCGAGTAGTTGCTTCAGATTGAGCGTGTATGGCTCTGGACGGCCGGAAAGTCGAAATGGTACCACAGACACCACAGATAACCGATCGTTACGAGATCACAGTAGTAAAGGAGGCTATGTTTCGATTTCCATTTCAAACCTCCGAACACAGCATGCCATCGCAATCGTGTTGCCAATGCTGTCTACCGGAAAGGTACACTGTTTTGTAACCGAAAGGCTTGGGACGCTGTCTTTGTGGCATGGAATAGGAGATTCCAGTAAACATGGTTTGATTTCGTTAGAAGCGTTGGCTTCAGTTGGATCCATTCGTCCCAACTCTGACCAATATCCCCTCTGTCGACAGTTGTGCGAAAGATGGTCTGTATCCACGATGGGCGATGGAGGGCTGCGGGGGTCATCAGGCTCCTTAAGTCAATTCCAGCTTCCATTCAAGATCCACTCGTATATGCGAAGCTCTTCTTGCAATCAGGGGGCCACGAGGATGCGATTGTAGACGTTGCTGGCCGGGTGAATGAGGTCAGGGGGAGCTTCAAGCTTTCGGATATGGCAGGTATAGGTAGGTAAGGAAGGCGCGGCCTGGTGAACTTATCGAGTCCATATCCAGGATTCTCATCAAGACAAGGTGTTCCTTCGCTTCATCATTGTCAATGGGGCTGATGAGGCTGGATCCTATCGCGGGGAGGCCTCAATGATGGAGCATGCGGCGGAATTCAGCCGCGATTGCGCATCTCCAAACCACCAACCACAATCTAAACACAGACTCAAACACAAGAACATCACCACCATATCGCCGCGCGAAGATCTCCCAGACCTGGCTACACCTTACTTCTCACAAGAAACCATCATGGCTGAGTTACCAGAGACTCCAGTCCACCCAGCTCAATCTGTCGGCTTCTTCCGTAGGTCTTCCACCTTGTCACTTTCGCGACTTGAAGCTAATCCAGCACTTGTTCAGATCTTGGAGCTACCATCCACCATATCCTCACTCGTATCAAGTCGGAGCCTTCGAGATTCCAGAAGATACAGCTCATCTACTCTCCCTCCGAACCCCTCATCCACCAAGCCATTGTCAACCTGCCAAAGAATGGCATGCGCCTAACCTTCGACGGCTCAGAACAACGCCTCCGCTTGATTGAAGTCTTAGACTTCCAGCTCTCACGGCTCAGTTACAAGAACGCGACCACAATCTTCAAGCATGAGGACTACCCCTCGCTGACCGGACCACCATTCAGGCACATCTACCAAAAGTTCGGACCAACAACCCAGGGTGAGTTCTTGCCCGAAGATGGAGGCAGAGGCAAATACTGCATCTCGTGGCCTGGAATCGCCTTCTGGTTTCCATTACAAGCTACGCCCAACTTCGCACAAAAGGACTGGGCAAACACCATCTCGGACCTTTCTTCCAACGCATGCGGTGCCGCTGTCTCCATGGCCATCTTCAACGGCGAGACCTGGCCCGATGCGCGTAAGACAATTTTCACATCGGATATGTCAGCAGACTTTCTCCGTGCCCCAGTCACAGCTTCAAGGAAAGACGGGGTGCCGGCAGAGGTCGAGCGTGCCAAAGTGTACGACAGAGGCAGAATCGAGCTTGTCAGACGCTGCGAGACCCCGTCATTCTGGGTCAATCTGAGCGAAACCACGCAGCAGGATCTTCTGACCGAACTGGGCCCACCGGATTCAACATACAAGAAGACGAGCAAATACACATCACCACATCGTCATCACCGCACAAGCAGCACTGCCACAAGACCCTCAGTGATCGACTCAGGCTCAAGCAGTAACAGCGAAGCAGATGATGCTTCCGCATGGAGCGATGAAGAAGATGAAGATCCTGATAGCGCAATTGCCTCGGGCGAAAAGAAAGAAGACCTAGGCACATGGTGGAACTACTACACACATGGCCTCGACATTCTGATCTCAGCACCGACTCGGATCTCCAAGCGCTCCCCTACATCTGCCGAATCAGAAGCAGATGAATCAGGAGACGACAACAGCGTCGTTACACCTCGTAACCATCTCACGGTCACGAAGGTGATTATCCATGGCAATGTCCCCGGCTCGTACCAATTCAACCGTCATCGCCGACTCCAATGGAGCTTGGAAAGTTATCCTTCGCCAGATCATAATCACACTGGCGCTCTGACTTCCGAAATGAAGTTTAGAGATATACAGGGCAGACTCCGAGAAGTCTTCAAGTCTGTGTACGAAGATGAAGCGGAAGAAAAGGCTCAACAAGAGCCTATGGCTATCAACAGAGATTGGGGTGAAGGTAGCAGCATGGGTGGGAGTGTTGAGTTCTTGGAGGGATTTGAAGGAGGTGAGAAGGGCATGAGCGATTCCGTCAATATCGGAGAGGTGTTGGTTTATGGCTTCCCAGGACTGGGGTTCGAGGTCTTGAGGAACGGAGTAATTAGTCTTCTGCAGGTTTGGTAGACTCCTGCAGTATGATGGGATGATGAATTTGGAGTTACGGGATTGCATGGACGGGGTCAAGCATTTTGGAGCGTTAATTTCAGTATAGATACCACATGGACTCACGAATGAATGATTTTGCAAATCTGTTGTCAATGGGATATGAACATATTGTGATCTGATTGATCCGCTTTGAAGAGACGTCATTCTTTACTAATCTTGGTACCTAGACGTCTAGAATGTTAAGTTATGTTTACTCTGCCATCAACTGTGTGTCAAAGATGTCTTATCTTATCCTCTGTATTCCAGCAATGCACTCATCGTCTGATTATTTCTGAGCTGGGTATGAGAGTGATGTGATTGATTAAGGTTGTTTTGGAATCATTGAGATATGAGATGATGATCCTGTTTGTTTTCAATAATATTCTGAATATTGTATGCACTTGACAATCGACTCTATCGTTGAAATCTCCCATCTTTGTGTCTTGAGCGTCTGTTCTTCATCGAATTCCCCACCTTTGTCGATATCGGCATCTTGTTCTTTAGAGAAGTACGTTGTCATGTCCCAATAAAAGTTGTATCAGCTTCTTGTTCTTCACAAAAGCGTGTTCCTCAATAGATAACTCGTAGTATCAACGAATCGATTCTACCACCATTCTTTCTCTCCACAAATATACTATCCTGACAAGCCAGCGATTCAATCGCCATCCGTGAAATTCCCACCTTCATCAGCATCAACATCTTCTTCCTCACTAACATCGTCGTATCCCAACAACGCCTTATCAGCCTCTTCCTCTTGTACAGATTTCCTCCGTCCCATCTCAGAAGGGCTCGGACTACCTGCAATACTATCTCTACTACTCCCTGCAAAAGAACCCCTGCGACTTCGAGCGCGACTGCCAGCACGACCGGGACTCTCACCCGCTTGGCTTGGTGCTCTATTCCTCTCCCCCATCAATCCGTCCTTTTGAATAGAAGCAGCACTTTCACTAGTCAACCTCCTCTGCCTCCCATAAAATTGTTTACCCCTCGTTTCCACCCTCCAAGCCGCCATAGCCATACTCCTCACTTCCGAACTCATAAGCGCAAATTCCGTGTCAATCGGGAAATCTTTGTACTCTCCCGACTTGAAAAAACCGGGTTTATCGTAATGCGTCTGCCCCACATTCTGTCCGTCAATGAATGGTGGGAACATGGATACGAGTGCCGAGTACATTTCAGTTATTTGAGGTTTCCCTTCTGAAAGTAGGAAGAGTTTGTGTTTCATTATGCGACGGAAGAGGGACCATGTTCCGTTTCCGTACCAGCCTGAAAATTGCATGTCGCATTCTTGACGGAGGTCGCGGGTATTGAGGAGGTTGGAGAGGAAGGGGTCGGCTATGTCGCAGACTTGCCATACCTTTCCGTCGGTATAGAGTTTTGTGCCGTCGAAAATGTGTGTACTATTCAATGTCGCCTTTTTAGCGAAGACGCGACGGCCTCCCTTTTTGGCCATGTAGGAGCCTGGATTGTCTGGAGCAGCGTTCTGGACTTCATTCCCTACTTGAAATGACACGGCTTGGTAGATGCGGTATTTGGGGTCGGTGCGAGGGTCGACGCCAAAGGCGATGAGGACGTCTTTGAAGGGGCCTGAGGAGAAGGTGTAGCCACAGTAGCCAGCTGCTTGTTTCATTTCGTATTCGAATTGGCCGTTAAATAGATTCATGTAGACTCTTCTTTGCATCAGTGGGCGCTTTCTCAACTCGGCCTTGAGCGTTTCGATTCGTTCTTGCATTTTTGGCGGGAGAGTCTCTTCCGGCAGCAGTTCTGGTGGGCGAGATGTTGGTACATCCGGGTCGTCGGGATCGATGTATGTGCGCATGTGCTTCAATGGGGCCGTGATGTTGACAGTTTGGACGTTACCCGTGGGGTCTGTGACGGTTTTTACGTAGATATTTTGGCGGTACATGTAATTGTACGGTGTGCGATTTGTCGTGAAGTAGGGCGGCGGTCCCACATCTTGATCTGGTGAGAGACCTTTCCGCATGTCCAATTGGAATTTTTTGATCGTGCTGAGGCTGTCGGTCATGATCGTCTCGCGAAGTTTCTCCATTGTATCATTTCCTCTCGTGGCGTATTGGTAGTCTGGGTAGCTCCGAAATCTATGGTTCTCGTTGCTCTGGCCTACAGCCTGGACCGTGAAGCTGTTCGGGTTGTCGACGAGAGATTGATGGATCTTGTCTGCATCTGATTCTTGCTGATTTTGAGAGGCTCCGTTCATTTGAGAATCGTCTAGAAATGGATCTGTTGTACCCCTTCTCCTTTTTCGGCCGGTTCGTTTGGGAACAGTGACTTTGAGGATGATCTGGTTGACGGCAACCTTTTGGGCCATGATGGTTTTGGACAAGACATCTTCTGGACGGAAAGAGACCTCGAATGGTGTCGTGTCATTGTCTTCCAGTGACTATGTCATGTCAGTCTTGTTTCTCTCTGTAGAAACTTGAAGTCTTGAAGGACCTACCACTGACCTTGTTGATGCCATATTCACCACCCAGCGACTTGATACCTCTACTCAAATTCTTGATGATGCATGGATGCTCGAGACATATGACAGAGTCCTGAGGAATGGGATAGAAAGGCGCATTGGGATTTTCATTGCTCTTCTGGTTGAGGCCACTCATGGGCGGCGCCTCGGTCATTTCGACCTCTCTGGACTCCATAATGACCTGGATTCAATGATAGGACTTGATTCAATGATAGGACTGGATTCAATGATAGGAGTACTCTGTAGTATGACCTTGAGCAAGGGAGGCACAGGCTGGACCTCGTGATTCAATGCAGGCGAGGTTGACGATGATTGGTGGTTGGGTGGTTGGTAAGGTTTGCCCTTTACTACGGCCTGAGCGGTACTAAAACGAAGCTGCCAGTGCTCTCGTGATCCCGCTCTAATCTCTCCATCCGGGTCACGGTCGCAGTCACAGTCACGGTGTTGCTTCTTCATCTCCCCGCGCGTTGCCTACAGACGACAACTACTAGTAGTTCTTGGACTTGGACATGGTCCCTGCACCAACCATCCTCTCCTCTCGAAGACGACAACAACGCCGACAAACAATTTGCCCGACATAATTCCCTGGCCCATCCAACCAACACGAGCAATTAGCAAGAGAGACCCCTAGCCACCGTTCAGAGACACCCATCGGCGTGTCCCCCCGCCCACCGCCTGTGAAAGGGCCCCTACTCGCACCTGGTTCCCGTTTGCCCACCAGCCGACTCCACTGGGACTGCATCTCATACCTCGCAGCAACACTCACCTCATTCACGCCAAACAGCCCAATGTATGCTCGTTGACAGCATCCCATCTCTCTTCTTCAGTCCTGTATCCTACGCCTCATCGCGCCAATCATCCTCTACCACCTGCCGCTCGCTGGATCCGACCACGGTCATAATCTCCTACCAAATTGCTCCACCGAACCGCTGTCCTCACTCCGGTGACATTGCCTTTCCTCGAAGCACGCGCAGGACGCCGTCATGAAGGGTTTTCGCCAACGCGTTGTAAGTTGACTGATCTCACAGCAACCCCGCTGGGCACGGGGCCACCGACGCTCACTTGCTAATTCCACCTTGACAGCTTTCGAGAGCCAAAGATCCAACAAAATCGTCGTCATCCAAAAAGGGCAAGGACTCAGGCTCCGACAAGTCTGGCACCGCCTCGCCCTCTGCGCAGCATCCCACACAGTCTCCAGCTGGCTCTGCCAATGCTACTCCGACATCATCGCAAACCCAGCTGGTCGACCCTCGGAATAAGCCACTACCGACTAGCGATCTCGCCGGTGCTCCTCCTCACAATCTAGTAGGCGCAGGCCAATCAACCGTGCCTAGTGCTGCAGGAAATTCGTCGTATGGACAGCAGACAGCTTTGCCAGCCGTGGGCGGCGCTTCAGGCTTAGGCAGTGGCCTCAACAATGCTAGCGCAACCACCCCACATCGACCTGCCCATTCACTTCCGCCCAGCGTTGTGGTCAGTCCAAGTGGTCCTGTAAGTGATTCGGTGCGACGGTGTGGCAACCATTGATGGCCATCTCTTGCTAATTTAACTAGCATGTTCCTGCTCCAGGCCAGACCGAAACAATGCCCACCGACCTGGCACCTCCAAAGGCTGGCGAAAAGCGCCTCTTATTCGATCGTCTGCAAGCTACACCTAAGGATGTTCCAGAGGGGATCAGGACGCCAAAGCGCCAGCATTCGTCACGTTTTGACATTTCGGACCAGCGCCAACGAGAATTGGATAAACTCCCTGGCTTCCACGAAGTGCCACCCAATCGCAGACAAGAGTTGTTCATGCAGAAGATTGATCAGTGCAATATCATCTTCGACTTCAACGATGCAAGTGGAGATATGAAGTCCAAAGAAATCAAGAGATTGGCACTTCACGAGCTTCTCGATTACGTGGCGAACAACAGACAAGTCATCACGGAGCAGATGTATCCTCGGGTTGTGGAGATGTTCAGTAAGAATCTGTTCCGCCCAATCCCGCCTCCCATGAATCCGCAGGGCGAGGCATTCGACCCAGAGGAAGATGAGCCAGTACTCGAGGTCGCTTGGCCCCACATTCAAGTCGTCTACGAATTCTTCTTGCGCTTCATTGAGAGCCAGGACTTCAATACGAACATTGCTAAGCAGTATATTGACCATCATTTTGTTCTTCAGGTATTGCTTGACCTCTTCGAAGACTTTGATCCCTCTCTAACTTTTGACAGTTGCTTGAACTGTTTGATTCAGAAGATCCTCGCGAGAGAGATTTCCTCAAGACGACCCTGCACCGAATTTATGGCAAATTTCTCAACTTGCGATCCTTCATTCGCCGCTCCATCAACAACGTATTTTTCCAATTTGTTTACGAAACGGAAAGATTCAATGGAATTGCCGAACTGTTGGAGATACTCGGCTCCATCATCAACGGTTTCGCTCTCCCACTTAAGGAAGAACACAAACTGTTCCTCACGCGTGTGTTGATTCCACTTCACAAAGTCAAGAGCCTCAGCATGTATCACCCTCAATTGGCGTACTGTATTGTGCAATTCCTGGAAAAGGACGCCGCATTGACCGAGGAAGTCGTATTGGGTCTGTTGAGATACTGGCCTAAGGTCAACAGCACAAAAGAAGTCATGTTCTTGAACGAGGTTGAAGACATCTTCGAAGTAATGGACCCGGCCGAATTTGCCAAAGTTCAGGAGCCTCTTTTTAATCAACTGGCAAAGTCTGTTGCCAGCCCCCATTTCCAGGTATGTCGTTTGGATTAGTCAAATCATTTTAGCACAACCTAATCTTCACCTCAGGTCGCCGAGAGAGCGTTATATTTCTGGAACAACGAGTATTTCTGCAACTTAGTGAGTGACAATGTCGAGGTCATTCTACCCATCATGTTTGCGCCGCTTTACGAAAATTCGAAGGGCCATTGGAACAGGTAAGCCACTTCCGGTTCTCATGGTATTTCATCTCATTGACACACCCCAGAACGATACACGGAATGGTCTACAACGCGATGAAACTTTTCATGGAAGTTAATCCGCAATTATTCGATGATTGCTCGCATGATTACGCAGAGCAACAGAACCATGCATCGGAAAAGCTTGCGAGCCGACAGGCTCGTTGGGATAAACTTTCCGAGCTTGCATCAGCTAAGCAAAACGGACGGGCCCAACCTCCACTCCCAACCACAACAGGGCAAGGCTCCAAAGTGGTTTTGCCAGTAAAGCTGGAGGAAGGCGAATCGTTGAGTCAAGAGAGTCAACGCCGTCTAGAAGGCCTAAAACTTCAAGATGACGTGACGAAACGGGACAGAACCTACTCTGGTAACTCGGTACGTTGATCTTTGTGACTTGGTCTACACTTCCCAAGACTTTCACAAACTTCACGACGAACATATCTATTTGATTGAATACATAACCCTTGTATCACCGACTCACACGACCCGCCCAATATACTTATTTTCATTTTCCTTGCGTCTTCTTCATTCTGGTTTTCGGTCTACTATTCAGCGCTGCTAGTCAAGATCAAGCTAGATTCTAATGTTTGTTCTTGGGTATTGCAGCATAAGCAGCAGAGGCGTTCGGAACCGCCGTATGGCACAACATCATCGGAAACGCGAAAGGTCTCGCGGCCAGCAAGTTCGGGAAGAACACATAGCAATCCCAAATCGTCAAGTGCGCCCCTTTTGCCACCATCTGGGCCTACGCGAAGCAAATCGAGTGGTGCCATAACTCCTGTCTAACAGCAAGGCCACATTCTCGAGGCGTTCTCGCTTTTCCAACACTGTTCGGTTCCATGGCGTTTGGTCTATTTTGGTGGGATCTTTTGGCTCTCACAACATCTGCGTCATCGGCAGCTTTCCCCTCTTGCGCATAGATGGAACCTGGAAGGCTACTTGGAGGTGGAGTTGAAGAGTGCGTCTAACTTTGATGCTTTTTTGTTCGAATGCGACTGGGCTTGCACAACTTGCACAACATAGCGATCGGATCACGCATTCTTTCCCCTTTGGAAGTGTAAGCATGGGTTCGGAACTATGGTGGGCTGGCTGGCATGTTGTTGAGACGATGAGATGGATTGGTGGATGACCTTAGGCATTCTTTTCCGCCACAAGCCATCTCAATGATGATGGCGGCTGGCTCCCAAGGTGGGATGTATTTCTGTTTGGTTTCTTTTGGTGCGGGAGAGTACTGGGATTGTACACCAAAAGCTCGAGAGTAGTCTTAAGAGCGCTGGGTAACTTGTTGAGATTTTCCTATATTCCCTCTGTCCACCTAGATGATTCAATCACAACTTCTTCCGTATTGATATCTTGCTTCTCCGTGTACCGTCTTTGATAAGTGTCTACTGAGCCTGTCTGCAACGCTCTTCGCGATTTGAAGAGGAGAAGAGACTGCTCCGTATAACCCATATTCGCTGCGTCTTCTGGACGAAGAGCCTGTTTGCGAACGCAACTCTCAACAGAGTGCAATGTAGTCTGACCAGAATGGGCGGCGACCATCTACGCTCAATGTAAGGTACCTTTGTGTGTGACATTCAAATATTTTCTTGTCACACGAGGGATACGGTTCTTCCAATCTTAACCCCATTCCTTTTTGAATGCATATCGACGCGCTCGCTCGCTGGCTCGCTGATAAGATGGAGATGGAGATGGAGAAAACTGGTTCGTATGATCGATGTAACTTGTGGACTCGGAGGGAGAGGAATCAAACTCGGAGTAAATAGCAGTACCATTTTCACACTACATACCCTTCAGTGACGGGTACGGGAAGCTGAGCTCGACCAGTTCGTAAACTTGATTCTCCATTCTCATACCCCAGTCGGCGTAGTAATTGGAAGTAGTAAGAAGAGAAAGAGAAGAGAGGAGAGGGGATGGATTGCTACATAATCTTTCCTTTTTCTTTTGGCCCCTTGAAGATTTGAAAATTTCGAAGAACAATTTTTTTTTTTTGGATTTTTCATACATGGTATAGGTAGGGAACAGGCCGTGTAACACTTTAGGAGGGTCTGATCCTCGTGGACCCGGTTAAAATGTTTTTTGCTCTGTTGAGGATGGCTTTGACTAAGGGGGTCCCTAGCTTTGTGGATCTACCTACCTGAGTGTGTCACGTGGACAACGAAATTTTGAGGATACTATCTCCGTACACACTTGCGTGCAACGAGCAAAGCTCTTCTATTCGTTAATAGATGTGGGACTATACCCTTTTCTCACAAATTCATAGATCATGGAGTACATAAAATGATATAGATAGCCACATACGTCCATTTTTACTATACAATTATCGCCATAAGCGTTTAATGCCACGTTGAGTAGGTACTTTCAAGGCTCAGTAGCAACAGGACCACCAAGATTTTAAGATATCTGAACATTACGCAGTACGAGCTATGCTGTTCTATACCACATCCATCACCAGCAGCAAATGCGCAAAAGCCCACCCATCCATCCAAGACTACCTAAGCTGTATACAGAGGTAATCGTCTACCAGCCAGCTAGCCCAGCAAGTCTAATCCAGATGCGCCGCCAGCCGTCGCCTCCATATCATACAAAGCAATCGTCCGATCAAAGGCAGAACACCAGGAACCACGCAACATACAAAGACTAAAACAAGTATATAGCGAAAGTGATTACAGCGAAATGAAATGACGCGTGCTGTAGCGGCTGGGCGCCGCAAGCAAGTTTTCAGCGGTCGGCAGAAGAGGTAGCAAAGTTTTGATGGCGCCGCACACGACAATGCCAATTAGTTCTCCTGGGATGCATAACCAAAACGACTTCCATGGTGACTACTCGTAGGCGTCCTAAGGAGGCGTGTCATTTCGATGTATTCATCAGCCTGAGAGAAGGGCAGGTCAGCCCATAGACACACTGAGAACTAGTTGACGATTTATGCCTTTCGCGATCTGGTGGTGGCACCGCTCTTTTCATTTGCGGCCTGGAACCCGTGAGCAACACCTCCATTACTTTGAGACAAAGTTTTTGCCGCTTCCGGTACAGTTGGAACTCCTTCGCTGGCCATGTCCTTGAGTGCAGACTTGGCTCGGGCGCGGCCCTTTGGAAGTGGCTTCTTGTAGGTAGCGGCGTAGAAGGAAATAAATAGGAGGAGGTATGAGGACAAGATGCAGATTCCAGCGATGGCGGCAAATTCCTCACCAGCGCATCGTCCCAAGTTTGGAAGGGACGGAAAGTAGGTGGAGGTGAAGTAGGTCCAAGACGCGAAGTAGACGAAACCTATGTCATGTTAGAATGATGAATTTGTCAAATCAGCGAGGCAAATTCTTACCAAGATCGACCACGAATTGAGTGATTTGCATGACAGTGATGTACTGCTTCCACCAGATACGGATGCCTCGGGCGCTCTGGAAATAGTACCAGTACATGACGACGTGAACCGTTAAGTTGAGAGTAATTGGAACCCATGAGACAGCGGTGTGACCAATGAGCTGAGTGTAGCAGAGGAGGGCAGTTGCTCCATGGTGGTAGGTATGGAGGAAGGCTGGAAATAGGAATTAGTCATTGGCGGCGCAAGAATTTCGAAACAAAGTAACATACTGAGAGGCTTTTTCTTTAGGAACAGGAAGCAGGTATCAAGCAATTCCAGGAATTTGGTCAGATAGTTGAGCTAGGCTTATGTTAACACTGTTTTTGCAAGACCAGCACATGTGAAATCCAGAAAAACATACGTAGTACAGAATAACCAGCTTGTCGGCCCAGCCGCCATCAATGTGGCAGATGCAGTAAAACAGTCCATTCTTATATAGGGAGGGAATCATCTGCTCGGCGAACAGGGCAAGGAGACCTCCACTGATAAGCGTGAGGTAGAAGTTGTGGAGCTTGAAGAAGAAGCTGAGTTTGATGGGATCGCGCGAGCGCATGAACTCCCGTCCGCCAAAGATGATGAGGTAGTATGCCACAAGCACGGAAAAGGTCGTGCTGTATGTAGAGAGATTGGTCTTCGCCTGGACGAACTTGAAGTCCTCGGCGTGGTATCCATTGATAGCGACGTAGGCTTTGTCGAAGATGGGCCACAGTGCGAGTCCAAAAGGTCTGTCAATGGTAGGCCAGCCCACCTCAAGCCAGTCTGAATGTTTGATTGCTGCCATTGTGTGCGATTGCGAGGATGATTGAGGGATTGTAGATGTAGGGAGCAGGAAGGAGGGAAGGGATTGTTGTTGTTGTTTGGTTAACGGAGCCCGTCGGAAGTGACAAAGCACGGAGGAGGATTGGACGGGGTGGAGGGTAGATGATACCTAAAAAAAGGGTGGTCGCGATACGACTCTCAACAAGGGACGGCAACTCACTATGAAGGAGAGACAGAGAATCGGATGGTTGGAAGAACACAGTGGAGAATTCCGCTCCTTTTAGATGGGCTTCTCTGAGGCTCCCACGCTGGTTGGTCAGTCGTCGCATAGGGGCTAACCTAGGCTCATCTCTCAAGGGGAAATGAAGACGCTACCATAGTAGAAATACTAATGGCGATAGCGGAAGCTTGGCGAGGACCACCGCATGCCGCATAGGAGATCAAGTTGATACAAAGACGTCGACGTCCACACCACAAAGGTCTCATCCACTCCACAGCACGGCACCATTGAACTGCTTCGAAGTCACCAGTAATTCCCTCGACCGGCTTCTGGTTCAAGTCCCCCTGTCTCGCCCCGGTGCATTCCGCGCGCGCCGTTACACTGACATGTGAACTCCTGAAAGAACAACCATAGGGGCACTCTGCAAGGGCGCGAATGAATGACCCCAAATCTGCGTGGTGACTACAAAGAGCCGTCAGCCATGGGTAACCTGACATTCCAATGTGTCCTACGCCTACGCCAGTACCTTGACAAGTACACAGTCATGGCAAGTACACGGTATAAAAAGGACCTCTTCCGCGCCGTAACGTGCAAGGTAGACATGTTCACTCGTCAGGCTTTAAAGGCAAAGTCATAGTACTGTTCATCATGCCTACCAGACCTTCGACAATCGACCCCAGCATTACACTGGCCAGCCTCATGCAAGACTATGAACAGGTACTTGCCGACTACGTGGACTCCAGCTTCAGAATGTCTCTCCGAGGAAAACTCCTTGAAACAGACATGTTCATCGATGCCTCCTTCGCCACGGGCATCATGAGCTTCTCTGCGACCAGAGACCCGGCCTATAACAACGTTCAAGCAGCAAATGGGCGTCTTATCGCCCTCTACCAACTAGCAATGTTCATCGACACCATCGAACTTTCTTGGACGTGGAAAGAAAACCAACAGTACATCCAGGACGACGATTTTAACGATTTAGACAAGGAATTTCTCTCTATACTTGGCCTTACTGTACTCAACACAAGGCGTGAATTGCGCAAGATTGTCGAGGATAAAGCCAGAACGCCCAACAGGACTTTCTGCTTCACTGGTCACCTTGAAAGTCTAGCCACAGCCTCTTTCCTCAAACATTTCTCGCCAGATCTTTACATAGGAAGAGAGCTTGAGGACGTCGCTCGCCAGATAAATCATGTTTGCGATCAGTTTTGTCCGACTCAATGTACGGTGTTCATGATGGACCGTTTCCAGCTTCGACCTTATCAGAGATCTGAGTAGGTAGCTGCTCCCTCTCACGCTTTGGTATATGCTAACAAAATTGCACAGACAAACAGAACATACCTTCCTCACTGGGGATCGAGCGTACAACGTTAAAGCTTATCGCGACTCCGGTATTATAGCAAACCTGTACAACCTCGCTGGAAATCGACACTCTTACCGACTACCGGAGTTCGAGATACGGTCTTTTGTCAAGCCCTTTGATGCAATGGCCGTCCATTTTCCGATTGAAAAGCTTCAAAAAGAAAGCCCTAGTGACTGTGAAGGTGAAAATCCTTCATCATAACAACATGCGCGATTCTATTAATTGCATGTACTGTTTACTGTGTCCTTTCGATCTTGCATTCCACTAGTTCCTGGCGGTTGGCACTCATCACTAGCAGAGTCACATCCCCCTTCAACCCCTCAGCCCCTGAATCACCTCCACCAAACTGTCCTTGAGGTCCCCTTCCTTGTCAGCCATCATCTCGATCTACTCCTCCGCCCACTTCATTGCCTCCTCAATCCCATACTGCCCCTTGAAGACATTGTCCACCTACTCCCCATCCTTCTATAAGCTCTTGAAACTAAGCAGACTCTTCATCTCCTCCACAAACTCTGGAATCTTATTGACAAGATTATCACCTCCGCTCTTGTTGGAGAGACCCTTGAAGAATTCGATGATTTTCCCGACGATGTCGACCGCTTTGACCGATGTGAGGAGGCCGTCTGATTTTCCTCTGAGATCAGAGCGGCTGCGAGGTCACGAGGTGCGATGACATGAGGATGTTGAGGAAGTTGGGATTCTGTAGCAGGAAGATTTCGTTCTTCGATAACATGGCCATTCTCGATTAACGGACCGCGAGTTGGCAAGCCACCGGTGAAGGCGAGTTGAGATGGTCCTTTGATGAGCATTGCAGAGATGGTCCTTTGATGAGCATTGCAGGTTCATTCTGCTGCTTTGTTGGAGCGTGAAAGGAACTTTGGTGGAATTGAGGTGCTACAGCTACATAAACAGCGAGGCTGAGTCCGATGACGAGGGTGGTCTTCTTCTTCTTGACTTGACAGAAGATATTCCTGAATTGGAAATAAGAGGGTGAAGTGCCATTAAATCATTATCATGGCGATGGCTGCCAATAGCACGTCGTTGCAATATTGCCACAACGATATCTCAATAGCATGCCGTAACAACATCGTAATGGAAAAGTAACTGCTTGTGACTCCTTCATGAGACTGTGAGACCACATGAGCAATGGGACTGAGGGGACGGCTTTTTATTAGTCTTCTTCTGGTCCACTCCAAACGTTTTTGCAATTAACTGCTAGTGGTATCAATCATGCGCAAACCTTCTCCTCCGAAGGCCTTCATGATCTGAAGGAGATGAGGCAATATGGTCAAGACTGCAAGCATGCACTATGTTGGGATATTTCTAGAGTATCACCCGCTATGTTGTGGTGCCCAATAATTCCCTATCGCATGTGTCGCATATGTCTTACTCGTAAACGGGCAGCACGTCTCATCATCCCACATTTCTCATAAGATCATGCACTTCTCACTTTGAGGACAGGTCGTTTTCCTTGCCCCATCTCGTGCTTTCATCACCGCCTTCCCAGCTTCTTTCCGTGTAGCCAAGCCTCTTCTTGACCTCCTCTACGGTCGCTTTGTCGCCTGTGTTCTTTCCGATGTTGTCGCTGATCTTGACTGCGGCGCGGCCTTCGCATGAGGAAATTTTGATGACGATGTTGAGTGGTAGAGACTTCCTGCCAGTCGAGAGATGAGTGTAGTCATCTGAAGAACGATTAGTCAAGCGAAACTATGACTGGACAAGGGCTATCACTTACTCGTTAAAAAGGTTCCAATCCCAAAACTTGGCAGGAATCCTAGCCCCTCGGCCTGCTTCTTGTATTGTAGACACAATTCGACGTTAAGAGAGTCGGAAAAGACAATGGCTTTCTTGTCCGTGATGCCTACTTTATCGTAGAATTGTCGCATCATTTTCATGAAGTCGGCTGGGTCGCCGGAGTCTTGCCTCACACCCGTGAAAGATTTAGCATATGTCGTCTTCGAATCGGCCTGCGATGTCGTCTGGGCAAGGGAAGTGGTAGATGGCGTGGTCGAACCTGCGACGGTAGACGCAGTGACTGTAGCCGAGCCTGGAGCAGCAATCGCGAAAGTTGGTATGGGTTTGTCGAATGCTTTCAGGAAGTCTGGTGTACCGAAGGTGTCGGTTAGAGCGATTGCTAGCACACCTTGTCCAAAAGTTGCAACCCAGTACCTGAGTGCGGTCTCGTTGGCATGCTCATAGTCATTCGTTACAGCTGCGACTCCCATGAACCACTCGTGTGCGACTGTGCCAATTGGAGTCAATTCATGCTTCATCGCAAAATGTACATTGCTCGTTCCTGATAGCTTTCCTGGCCAGCCATTGTGGCCAGCGTCATCTTGTGCTTGCCGCAGTCCTTGGAGAACCAGATCCTGTGTGTGATAATCTCGTCGCCTCCTGCTCCCAAACTCGGAAATCATGCAGCCGTTTTTCAATAGCTCTGTGCCCTTCAGCTTCGCCTTCTCGACCTGTCCAGCATACGACCAATCACGGTTCATAAACTTGAAGTATGTCTCACTGATCAAAGCCAGTAGCGGTATCTCGTACAGAATGGTCTCTAACCATGTCCCACTGGTCGTTAGCTCTATATCGCCGGTATCCTCATCGCTATCTGCGTCTTTTTGCGGTACGAACTTCAAATCAACCTGTTTCTCTGGGTACATCCGGAAGGTAGAGAGGTATTGTAGGTAAGGTTCGTTGAGGTATGCGCAGTTCGTTCTTAGGAATGTGAGTTCGTCTGCAGATAATGACAAGTCGGCCAGTTTCTGTATTTGCTTCGACAGCCACCGCACTGCTTCTCTCGTAAACTTCATATCCGGCGTCCGGTTCGTGTACTTGTACGTGACTTTCACGTCTGGGAAGTATTTGAGGACGCAACACTGCATGGTCAGCTTGTAGAGATCGGTATCCAGCAGGGAGATGATTCCCTCTGGGAGCTCTGAGTCAAGCGCCATTCCGATATCCTCCTTGGTACGAGGTCTCTACTCTATCGTGATGTTTTCGATATACAAACGAGAATGGATGTTTTGATGTTGTTGTAGAGTCTGAAAGTTTGATGTGTGCAGGTGGGATGAATCCTTGAGCTTTGGTCAGGGTCACAAACAACCATGTTCTGTCGGCGAATAAAACCCGTGACAAGGCTGAGCCGCGAGTGGCACTCAAGGCTTCAATCATACTGATATGAGATGGCAGACACTTTCAAATCGCTTGGATGCATCATTTTAACATGCTTTAGTTATCGTAGGAAGTTTGTCTTCTTATCCTAGTCTACTTGTCTCATAGCGACAGTCAGCTAATTGTTCCAGTGAGGGATGCCAGAAGACGGGCCGCATTCAACATGTCAGACAAAAGGAGTTCGGCTGATTTTGCGAATGGATTTATCGATTGTTACTAAATGTCAAAAAATGCCAACCAGCGTCCCGTGTCTATTCATCGTGTGTATCGTCCTCCTCATTCGTCCCAAATTCTCTACCAACCAAATTTCTCAACCATAACATGAACATTCTTCCCTCTTCGCAACAAGTCCGAGCAAGCATTTCTTGCAGTTCGATTCATTCCATCAGGACCACTGACAACAACCCCAATTCGTTTGTCACCTCCAGCGTATTTGTAAATCCAATCATCCAAAATCTGAGGGACATTGGGCCGACCATTTTCAGCAGTCGGCGCAGTAACAAATAGATCCAAACCCCATTCCCGCAATTCTTGGAGTCGTTCCTCGGATACCCAAGAAAGATGAGAACGGGAATGAATGACCCACAGAAGGCATACTCTTCGTTTGCTTTGAACAAGTTTCTGCAGAGCGACAACATCGAGGTTTTCTGAAGCACTGTCTGGCTGCAAAAGTGCCCAAGTGAGTGGGAATGCGACGGCAATTCCACTTCCACCAGCAACAACAATGGCAAGATCCGAATCTTCGAGAGTCTCCAGTGGTCTGGAGGTGCCATAAGGACCGTCCATTCGCACTTGAACGCTATCATTTTCGTGAGCGTAATTGAGCAGGTCTTTCGAAAACCCATCCCTGCTTCGAATGAGAAGCGATAGCCATGCATGGGAGCATTGATCTTGCACCACGATAGGCGAAGAAGATGCGATGGTAAAGGGGTGCGCCTGCAGCACTGCGGAGCGACTGAGCGTCGGGATGGTGACAAAGATGTGATCAGTAGGCTTCCATCCTGAGATGGTCGATTGAGGTAGCAACCATTTTCTCCTTGACGTTGTAATAGCCCACTTCACGGAAATCATAACCGTTTCTTTGTCTTCGAGGACTCTGGTGGAAGCTTGTAGTGTCGTAGATCGGAGCATCAAGCGAAATACGACTCGATCGACCATGATGATACCAAAGGAAACAGCAACATATGGCCTGGCAGTGTGGTAGTGAAACCAGAGAAAAATCAAAGCAGCGAACTGCAATACAACATGCGAGAACAAGAATACCTCATACCATCGCTGGCGAAAGCTTCCCAGCGAGGTGAAATACAGAGTCTCGTAGGATACCAATGCTCCAATACCCAACAACACCAAGTTGTTCGTGAGAAAATGCCACAACGTAACACGAAAAAGTGGTAAGAGCACAGTGTACCATACTCCTAAAGTCCCAGCAGCATGGAGGAAAGCTAGGAAGCACATCAATTCTCCAAGTCGCCGGTGGAAGATGTTGAGTGACTCGTACGAATGGCCTGTGAGCCATTTTATAGGCTGATTTTTGGCTGCCAGCAGATACAGTAGGGGCAAGTTGACCATGAATGCACATCCAAATCGATCCGCAAAGACGAACAACATTCGACTCTCCAGAGGTATGCCGTACAGACAGTAGAACAGGTTGGTTCCGAATAGTGTAAGCACCGCGAGTGTGGTCCCGTTGTCTGGCATTGTCTTGTTGAAGACGGGTATAGGACGAGGCTGATAAGCAAGGAATGCCCTCCACTTTCTAAAGAACAATATCCATCTTGAGGCCTGCACATTTTCCGTTCGGTGTAGCAGCGGCTGACACTCGTCGTCGGCCTTGCTCTTGCCATATAGAGGTGTAGCATTCCCACTCAAAGTGCTACTTGAATCCGAAGAGCATCCTTCGCCTGAAAATACATCGGTGTATCGATCTTGTGCCTGCTCTTTCTCTGCAGATTTGACACCTAGTCTGCGTTGCCTAGCATTCCATCTCTCCTTCTGTCGAGCAGCAGCTATGACGAGTATGACCAACAGCAAAATCACGTTGTAGGTGTGTATGAACTTCCTCGAAAAGTTCACACCTTCCAACAGTGGTCCAAACGGCGAATGAGTACCGGTAGAACCACGGCCTGGTGCATTGTTCGTGACCGAGATAGGTGACGGAGAAGCGATATGAACGAATTCAGAGACGGAGACTTGAAAAGGACCCATCGACTGGTACGACAGGCCAGTAGACCTGTGCAGCAAAGCGGTACGAAGAGGTTGTAGTGATGCAATGATAAGATCCATGGAGGGAAGTCTTATCAATCTAATCTCCGTATCGAGTCATGCAACCGCACATTCACGATTCAGACTCTCCTCTCCAAATCCATTCCACCAGTCTTCAACAATCTTTTCCTCACATCCCCATCAGGCTCCAACATATAGTATCAGACCTCCACAAAGTCGTTCAAAGCCGACCTTGCTTTGGCACCAGTCCTGCGTTCTGAGAATCAATGAAGGACCGCGGCGCGCCTAGCAAACACGTAATGCCCTACTTTGGGACGCGATATCCATGGATTCCTTGATCAAATCTCTTTGTTCAGCTCTCCTGTAAGATGCTACGTGCCAATCATCACCAATCCTTCGCTCTCAGCTTCTCAATTTGGAACTGGCTCGCCACAAAATGTGGCTCAGTGCTAACTTTGCTCCAAACCCCTGACTTCCATCACTCGATCCGCCTCTGCCCATAAGATGTGGCACTGGCTTGCTTAAATCGAGTTTGGTATCTTTCTTGCCCGTTCTTGTTCCATCATTCCCCGCAATTCAGCAACATGTTGCGCCTCTTGTCTCTCGTTGTCGTATCACTTTTTTCATTCTCCTCGGCGCTTCCCAAGTCACTCGTTACTAAATCGACAAATGCGGCCTGCGATCTGGATGGCGTCTATCGTATAATGAACAGCTCTTTGACGGAGTTTATGGACCTCTTCCACTCTCAAAACCGACCAGATTGCTACCACTGGTGTACAAACGGATGTTCAAAGTCCCCAGACTCTTGGATAGGTGCCGATCCACTCACCAAGATATCTTTCAAGCCGGCCTGCGCGCGGCACGATTTCTCCTGGCACAATCTGAAGGCAAGTGGACAGATTCAATACAAGAAACCGAGTTGACCAGAATGCAGAAATTTGGTGCTTTCAACTCAGGCAATAAACTCAATGCGGACAACCATCTTCGCGCAGGTATTAAGGAGCTATGTGGCGAACATGACACCTGTGGGAATGAAGTCGCGGGTCTTTATTACCATGCAGTTCGGCTGAACCAGGATCCCGCAGAGCAACATAACAAGTGGGGCCCAGAAGAACTGGCTAAGCAACTCGACTGCACAATTTTCCCGGGATGTTGTTCAAACCATAGTGATGCGAAGAAATGTGGAGAAGAAAGGCTACCGGGACAGTTCAAAGGAGATCAGTCGTGCGTTGCTCGATAGCATTGGTCTGTCAGTGTGACGGGCGGCTGAAATTCCAACATATCTACGACATGAAATTTTACGATGTTCAGATTGGCCTTTCGCAAGATAGAAATTTGGAGCACTCGCAAGCTTGCCATCTTTTGGGAGGGGCTGCTCACACAAAATAGGATGGCCTAACGATCGAAGGTTCGAATACAGCCGTGGCAGGCAATAATCTCGACAATGACCCTTACATTCGGCGACACAAAATGCCTGACCGGTGAGCAGCAACCGATCAGAAGAAGCATCAATTGAAAAGCCACGACCTGATCGATCTCCCATTGTCTCTGTTCGCGAACAATCCTCCATCGATTTGGCCAAGAAATGATCAGCCCTTGCATAAGAAAATCTCCCTTGCCTCGTACGCCTCAACTCAGGGTCTGAAAGCTTGGATGGAACATGCTTAGACTATACTGCCGAGATGATGCATCTTCTGTCGATTGTTCTGAATTCTCATATTGCCGTCCACCAATACAAAGGAAACATCTCGGCCAACAGGACCGCCTCCGTGGCGCCCAGGCGCGCACTTTTTGCTTTTTTTTTTGTTACCTCGATTACCAGCCTCCCCGCGAACAGTGAAATCATGAGACTCATCGAGTTGAAGGTGCTTTTGTGTAACAATAAAACGGTGGTCAGAATACCAGGGCGAATAATTGACCTTGCTCGAGATGGGGAGCGAGCAAGGGTACAAAGACTGTGTCAAAGCGGCGTTTACTTCAATTATTGCATACAGATCGATAATCTGTGGAAGGTTTTGAGATACCCCGCCGTTTGTGCAACTTTTCCTGTACTTAAGTAACCCCCGCAGGCCACTCAGGGTTGAACTTTGAGGTTTGCCTTCCAGAAAAATTCCCACGCTACAGCTGCTGATTTTGAATCATGCGTTCATGCTATGGAAGAGGTCGACCCCTCAGAGCTGCGATCCAAACATGTTGTCTAGCAGCCTTCCTCTTCTTCGGCTACGATCAGGGGAATTTCGGTGGGATATTACAGAATCCGGATTGGTTGAGGACTTTTGATTATCCTGTGAGTCCTCTTTCCAAGACAGCTCTGTCAATTTCTAGATGCTAAGATTAGAAAGGATGAAACAACCACTGGCATAATCATGAGCTCCTACTGCATCGGCGCTCTCATTGGCTGCGCAGTGAACTTCTATATTGGTGATATATTCGGGCGTCGACGTATGATGTGGTTAGCTATGGCTTTTATCATATGTGGCGCTACGTTGCAGACGAGTGCTTATACGATTTCTCACTTGATTGTTGGGAGGATCATTTGTGGCATTGGTACTGGAATTGATAGTTCGACTGTGCCCATGTATCAATCCGAGTTGTGTGAGAAAGAGAAACGTGGGAGGTTGGTTTCTTGGGAGGTACTATTTATTGGTGTTGGTGTTGTTATTGCGGTAAGTTTTTTCTAAACGTGTTATTGGTGTTGATTTTGCTGACGATGGTAGTATTGGATTGATTTTGGCTTTTCGTATCTCAGTGGTTCTGTTTCGTGGCGGACACCTATCGCGTTGCAGCTTGTGTTTGCGATCGTCGTGGTCGTACTGGTGTGGGGATTGCCCGAGTCTCCTCGCTGGTTAGCAAATCGTGGCCGCGAACAAGAAGCTATTGAAGTGCTTTGTGCTGTTTTTGATAGGATGCCCAACGATCCATTCATAATGGAGCAGATCCTTGAAATCCGCGAGGCAATCTCCACTGAGAGACATGCTGGAGCGCAGAAGATATCCGGTCTGTTTAGAAATGATCGTGTGAAGACTAGGAGAAGAGTGATCTTAGCATGGTTCATGCTTTTCATGAATCAGCTCAGTGGCATCAACATCGTAAGCATCCCTGATAGTCCTTCGAAATGACATCAATCACTAAACTCACTCAGATCATTGCCTACATCCCAACTGTCCTCGTCAAATCCGTCGGCATCGATCCAAAAACCGCAACTGTGATGGCCGGCTGCGTCGTCGTCCTCTTTTGCATCGGCGCCCTCGTACCCTCCCTCCGTCTCGACCACATGGGCCGAAGACCAGCAATGATGTGGGGCAGTGCCGGCCTAGGAATCTGCATGATGATGGTCTCCATCCTCCTCAGCTTCCACAAACGCAGTACCTCCATCGGCGCCACAGCCTTCTTCTTCCTCTTCATGTTCGTTTTCGGCATCAGTATCAACGCTGTTCCCTGGGTCTACGGTCCTGAGATACTACCTCTCGTTGCTAGGACCAGAGGGACGGCCATTTCGGTGTCTTCGCATTGGCTTTGGAATTTCTTCATCTTGATGATTACGCCTACGCTTCTTGCGAGACTTGATTGGAAGACTTATTTGATTTTTATGGCTACGAATTTCGCTTTTGTGCCGATTGTTTATGTTTTCTATCCGGAGACCAGTAATATTTCGCTGGAGCAGATTGATAAGTTGTTTATTGATGCTGAGAGCCATGATGGGAGGATGGAGTCTGGTGAGGCTGGGATTGGCCAGTCTGGGAAAGGTGGCACTGATGCCAAGGTAGAAGCGAAGGAGATTTCGAGCGTAGATGGAAAGGCGCGTGCGTATTGATATTCTATGAGTCTTTCGCAATGGACTGCCAGCGTAGATGAACAGGTCACCGTTTGTTATTACCACAGTACAGAGGTGATGGAAAGTAGGTAGGTAGATAGATGAAGTGTGAAAAGGAAAGTATTGATAGTTCTAATCCTGGACGAGACTCATCCAAAACCCCAACACCCCTCTCGTACGCGACCAGAGCCACTTGCAACCAAAACAAAGACCAGAATGCATGTCCAGGCCTGATCCCTATCCTTTCGGGGGGGTTTCCATGGAGTTACATCCAGCGGCGCGGCAAGGTATCCTGCAGGACAAGCCGATCCCGGCGGAATACAACTTTCGCAAGCTGCTTCCGGGCACTGAGGGATTGTCATCGCGAGCCGCAATGATGACTCCACTCTGCTTGAATATCAAGTATATCTGGTTGCTTTCTGTGTATCCTTAGTCGATATATCACTTACTCTAGCTATGGCATCTCCAAATGACAAACCTTCCGAGACCTCCCCTCTTCTGCCCAAGCCAGACCAAACCCGGCGCGATGCCTCACACCCTCTAGATACCAGTGGGGGACTTGTGCCAGAGGGCGCGGACCCGTACCAAGAACATGATGGTCAGGAAGATGAAGAGCAGGACGGAGGAGCCGTTGAACGGCAAGAGAGTGGACCGAAGACATACCAAGGCATACCCGAAGTGAGAAAGCAGATGAAGTACCTCATGCCAGCATTGGGAATCGGAGTATGCTTTACGCCGCGTGCCACTCTCATGAACGGCTGAATCTAAACAATCTCCAGGTATTCCTGTCAGCAGCCGACCAAACAATTATTGTGTCGTCGTATGGGAGAATTGGATCAGAACTGCATGCTTTATCCAGCACGTCTTGGATCGCTACTGCGTAGGCACGACAATGGACAGACCAACCACGGTATCTAATTAGTGTGACAGGTACTTCCTCACGCTGACTGCCTTCCAGCCCTTGGTACGTATTGGCTCCGGACTTTCACTCTGTGCTTCCTCACATCTAACCATGTCACAGTATGGAAAGCTATCCGACATCTTTGGGCGCAAGCCATGCCTTCTCTTCGCCTACATTGTATTCGGGCTGGGCTGTCTGTTCTGCGGCCTAGCAAAAGATATGAACCAATTGATTCTAGCCCGAGCTTTTGCTGGCATAGGAGGTGGAGGCATGACTACAGTGGTCAGCATTTTGATGTCAGATGCCGTTTCTCTACGAGAAAGAGGTCAGTGGCAGGGATACATTAATATTCTTTATGCTAGTGGCGCTGCTACTGGGGCTCCTCTTGGTGGCATTCTGTCTGATACCATAGGCTGGCGTGCGGCATTCTTAGGACAGGCTCCACTCTGCTTGCTGGCTTTCATTGCCGTCGGCCTGCTCTTAAAGATGCCTAAGAAAGATGAGAGCCACTGGAAAGAGAAGCTTCGAAGAGTCGATTTTCTAGGTGCTCTTGTTCTTCTACTCGCTGTTGTGGCATTGTTACTAGGCATGGATCGTGGCAGCAACGTCTCTTGGAGTGATAGGTACACGATTGCATACGTATGCGCGTCTATTCCACTCTTCACACTGTTCATCCTGGTCGAAACCTATGTGGCGGCAGAGCCCTTCGCCCCGGGACATATCATCTTCGAGCGTTCCCATCTCGCGGCATATCTTTGCAACTTCTTCGCCTTCGGAGGTTGGCTTGCTGCACTGTTCTTCGTTCCGCTGTATTTTCAGACAGCAGGCAATATGAGCGCCACACAAGCAGGTCTACGACTCATTCCTAGCATCATCCTTGGTGTTTCAGGCTCTCTGAGTGCCGGATTCTATATGAAGTGGTCCGGAAGATACTACTGGATCACAGTCATCTGCTACTCAACGCTTGTCCTCGGTATGGTTGTCGTGCTGCTTTTCTCTGGCTTGGCTGTTCCATCGGTTGGCGGCATGATAGTTGGTACCATGATTTGCGCGTTCTCCAATGGCACTGGCGTCACGACGACCTTGATTGCTCTTATCGCCAACGCAACCCACGAGGATCAAGCTGTGGTAACTGCTTGCTCCTACCTCTTTCGCTCACTTGGGAGTGTGATGGGAGTATCTTTGTGCGCTACAGCAGCGAACTCAGCTTTGAGGGCCGCCTTGACGAAGGATCTGGGTAATGGTCACGATGCAGAGAAGATTGCTCGCAAAGTTCGCCAGAGTTTGCAGTATGTGAAGACTTTGGAGCCCGAGATTGCGGAAATTGTTATGGGCTGCTATGCGAGGAGCACACAAGCTGCGTTCACCGTCGGACTGTTTCTCGTCTGTGGAAGTGCGGCGTCAGCCTTTTTCTTGAAAGAAAAGAAGCTCGGTCGGTGAGCGCCAAAAGATTGTTGCTAGGTAGGGTGGTTATCTTCGACATTTTTGGAGCACTTTCAATACAAAGTATCAAAGACTCGAGGAGCCCTCGTCGTCAAAATAATAATCTTCACTCACACTGCCATGCAATCAAAAAGTCTTTGCCTTCCACTTTGGGCGATATATAGTGAGCTGAAACCTGGAACGGTTATCGAGTACAATCAACCGGTCCGTCTTTTTATCAACCCTCTCCATTTTTACAATTTCTGCTTTCGCCAATATTGCCCGGGTGGACAGGAAAAGAAGTCTTCATTGCCACAATGCTCACGATTTCCTGACCGACTCCGTAAGCCTGCACAATATCTACACTTTATCTCCTTCGGGTACGCAAGAACACCGAGATGTATCTTTCCTTCCAATACCACTGATCACTGATATGGGCTGAAATCATCTAGCAGAAGCCAGACTTGAAGCGAAAGTAAACGGGTAAGGAAGACGTGACGGGTTTGCTAGAGAAATCTTGTTTGATGGAAGGATATTGTACGTGATGGGGTGTTTGGATAGAGTTGAGGAAGAGGAAGAGGAGGATAGTGTGTAGTTGATAGCTTGGGTGGGGAATGCGGTTATATTTGCTCTGGGATTGTGCACATGAGATGGATTGACGTGGGGGAAGTCATACTTGAGATCTCGAAAGGCGAGGGAGATGTGATCTTGAAGAAATTTATGAACTCTATCGAGATCTCCGAGAAGCGTCGATCGGGAACCGGTGATAGCTTATGTTGTACTCAAAGTAGGCGATATTTTATTAGGTTTCGAGATGGGCTTGGGATGAGACGCATCGATATGAGATGTGTAGATTACCTTGCGGAATCAATTATACTATTAGCATTAGACTGGCTATAATTCCTGAGTTGACCCCTTCTTCCCCGATTTAGCCTCCATTCTATCGCTCAAAATATGCTTCATCAAAAATACAATGCTAATCACCAACCCCAACGCGGCCAATCCACAACCCACATACCAAGCGCCCCTATACCCCCTCAACAGATCCTCTTCATTCCTCCCGCCCCGATTCACATTCACCTCTACTGTCCCCGCAAATCCCAGTCCCAAAGAAATACTATAATTGACAATCGTATTCACCAAACTTGCCGCGATACCCTGATGTTCCTTCTTCACGGCGTTGCTGAGGATCAACGTCGCTGCGGGGAAGGACATATCCATGCCCCAGGGGATCACGGAGGCGCAGACGAAGGTTTGGGCCCAGTAGATTTGGTGGACGGGCGCAGTCATGATTATGATTGTGCCGGTTGTGAAGAAGGTTAGGGCTATGCACATCAAGACACCTGGGCGGACTCTGCCGAGGAGCCAGCCGGTGACTATGGCGGCGATGGCGCCGGAGACGCAGACGGGTGAGATCTGTGAGGGGGTTTGTTAGTTTGTGTTGGTGCGAGATGGGATTAAAGGAAGGCAAAGCGGGAGAAGGGATAGACGTACCCATGCTGAAGCGAGTATTGGACCGATCCCTCGGAGAACCTCGACGTATTGCCATATGTAATATGCCCAGATACCGAAACAGGCCCAGCCGCATGCGGTACATGCTAATACAAAGCCGACAGTAGCAGTTAAACATTCCTTTGGGATGAGAGGGTGCTTCGCCCATCGCAACTCAATGTAGAAGAAGACTGGTATCATGGCTATACCTAGGATGAGTGTGACGATGATGTAGGCCTTGTCCCAGCCTACTATTGGCGCTTGGTTCCACGCGAAATTAATGAGGATGAGGGCGGTGATACCCACTGACGCGCCTTCAAGATCTAATTCTCTAATTTTCTGGCCGAGAGGCATTGTTGCGAGGGCATCTTTCGGTGGTTCCGGGATGGCGAAGTAGCCGAGTACTGTTGTGACTGCTAGAGCGATGGCGAGGGCCCAGAATGCCCATGGCCACCATGCCAGTTGGGCGAAAATACCGGCGAAGAGGGAGCCCGCTATACTGCCGTTGGGGGCCATGGCACCGAAGATGGAGAAGACCATGGCTTTTCGTTTGCTGGGTGCGTAGGTCACACCGAGGATGGCGAGACTGTTTGGTAGAACTATAGCTGGGCCGATTCCTTGGAGGACTCGGGCGAAGATGAATAGGACATGATTTGAGTATACGGCAAGTCCGCAGACCATGGACCATACTGAGAACCAGGCGAAGCCAATTAGGAGGAGGCGTTTGTGACCGAAGGCGTCTCCTAGGCGGCCTGAAATGAGGATGAAGGTGCCGGCGGTCAAGGAGTATCCTGCAATGAGCCATGATAGCACACCTGGATCTGTGATTCCGAACGAGTCGCCGATGATGTGAAGAGTCGAAAGTACTTGTCCGAGAGCGGCCTCTATAAATTGGTTAGCACAATGACTTTGAAAGGGAGAAACGTGATGACGAACGGGTCATGAAGTTTGCCATACAGATGACAGACACGAAAGCTATTTCCCGCGGCAGGGACAAAGTCTCAGCAATGGACATGGCCGATTTTGTCCTTGTGAGCTCGCCGTCTCTCCAATCCTTGCTCAAGCTCTTTTCCACGTCCCCATGATGCCGTTCCCTTTGTTCCTCATTCGAGATGGGCGCTGTGTTTGCAGAAGATGAGATTCGTGGTGTCTCCTCCTTCGATTCCATTGTTCCTCTGTCGTCGAAGTTCATGGTTGCAACAATGGCAATAGCAATGGCAATCCATCAAGGACCGGGTTTGGCTTTTTATCGAGACCCATACCCATCACGTTTGTGCTCCACTGATTATAAGCTCCAACACGGCACGCACGCTTCCATCTGCAGGGGAGCCGTATTCCACTTGCCGCCATGGTTGAAGCGAGAAGGTCGCCGGTATCTGTCACTCAGGTTGGGGGTTGGACTGTTCGAGTGTAGGAGTATCATGATCAAAATCAAATTGCTTGAGTAGGATGTGATGCGTCTGATCGGTTTCATGAATCAGGAATGTCTCGTCTCGGTGCAGTTGGTTGGTTGGTTGCTATCTGGCATAACTAGGGACCCTTTCGGGACTAGGCCTTAAGTGGCTTCGCACTCTCGGAGACTCCGAAAGCGCGAGCTCGAGTGCCGAAGAATTGGCTCCACTTATATCTCACAAAGGTCACGAGACACAAAGCATGGCAGTGAGGCTCCGAGTCAGCCTGAGGCCGTGACGGTGTCAGTTCCAAGCCAGTATTACAACCACAGAGTAGTATTATATCCTCCATCAATGGGCACCTTCCGACCTCTTCCTCTGAGCCCCAAATCTCTAAGCACTCTTTGCAGGCACAAAAGCAAAGCACAGCCTGCTTTGTGCGAGCATGAAAGAGCTCGGTACTACCTTACTTGATCAAAGCAGGAGCAATGGTATCCTTCTCCTCTGCGAAATCCTTGTCGGGTGCTGCCTACCTGGTCTTGAAGTTATTGGCGACGGGAAGCTTGTCCTACAGTGTGCACTCTAATCAGCGAGACTCTGTCTCCCGTCTATCCTTTGCAACCGGACTTGTTGCAACTACGATTGTTCCTCGTATCGCAGATCATCAACTACGGACCCAGCAGAACAAGAGCTTGAACCACAGAAAGAACCACAATGCGTTACTACTCACTACTACTGAGCCTTGTAGGCCTCTGCGTCATACCAGCCCTCGCAACTAAGAGCACCACAACTAAACCCCAATCGTATTCCTATGCTGCGCCGGATCCAAAGAGCACCCAGTACGTCGGGCTTCTCGTGCCGACAGCCACTTCTGCCGAATAATGTGAGTGGTTTTCTTGCCAGTATAATCGCTCAGGTCGCCTCTCGCTCGGCTGATCTTCCACAGATGCAACATACACTTGCAGCGACAGCAAATACACCACGTCTGGCAAGTACTTCAAATGCGACAACGAGAAGACCGCCAGCAACTGGCCAACTTCTTGTGGCGGTGATAAGACGAAGACGCTGTACCACCCAAGCGGAGTGACAGGAATATGGTATAGATACTGTTTCCAAATCTCGAAAATCATACAAACTGATCACTCTGGTATAGCGAAGCCAAAGCAATCTGTATCACCGACCTTGTCTACGATGACAAGAACGACAAGAATCCTGTTTCGGGTATCGCATGTACCAAGACATCCAGAGCACCAACTTTTACCTTGTACCGCAGCAACCCTCCAGAACTCATCAATGGAAGGCCTTCGGAAGCATCGAGTTATGGAGGCCAGTATGTTACAGTTGGCGCGCTGTTCGCGGGTTTCTTCACTCTGGGCATGGCGATTATGCTCTGAGCGGGATGATAGAAGCTGAATGTGCCGGTATGACTCTTGTTCGGCAGGAAGGTCTCAGCTGAATAGATGGGTCTTGTGTTCCCTGGGTGCACTTGAGGCTTCTGTCCATTGGATTGCTTGGTCTCAGAGTGCCGTTCTTTGTATCTCTCTACACACCTTTTCCTTCAACCTAGTAGTGATGATAATGAATTTTAATGCCTCACATCTTTGCTTTACCGATCTTTGCTAGTGTCGAAATTGTCTGGTCTAGGTGTTGATATGGGAGGCTTATACGAGTAAGGCTAATGTCCCATCTCCTCACAACGGCGCATCCAGAGCGACAGTCTCGCTTGTCAAGCTGACTTCCTTGCCTGGAACAGCTCAAACTGTCTGATCAAATTGGGTCGCTGAGGTCCATCACAATGTCTGTATTCCTGAATCAGCATCAATCGTCTCACGTATGCCAGAACATCAGCGATATGCACAATGTAAACTGCCGTCTTCCTCTTTATGTTGTGTACATGTTTCGAGTATCGCTTCGTAGCATTTCTCCTCACTCGCCTCGCGCATAGACTTTTGTATTATGATACTGCAATGTTCGTTTAGGGTCGTTTGGGTGGAGCAATGTCCCAGAGCGTGGGTCTGCGGGGTGGGAGAGGATGGCTGCGCAGAGGGTTTGAAGCGTGGCCCCTTGGCTAATCGCTGGAGTTCGGAGAGGGCCTTTGAAGTCTTCGTTTGGGCGGCATTGCCACGTTTAGTGCGGCGGCGGCGGCGGATGTGAGGAGGTATTGGAGGGTTTGGTGGAGTGTTCCTCATTTGGCTTGGTGTTTGAGGGGAAGTGAGTTGAATAGGCCTTCCTATCGTGGCTGACAAGCTCCTCGTACCTTCGTAGCAGTGCTCTTCTTTTGTTTTCTGCACGACCTTCTTCTTGGGCGGCATGATGGGTTGTTTCCTTGATTCCACCTACGACTTGCCTCGCTGGCTCTTCTTCTATACTGAAGTCCATGACGTTCTCACCCATTACATTTCACCGTTAGCCGTTGAGAGTTTTCGTTTTGTCAGTACCAGGTACTGCGTGTTGACAGCAGCTAGCACATCGAGAAGGGAGGTTTTTGATCCTTCAGTTGACACGACGTTTGTGGGAAACAGAGCATATAGGATTCGATCGCTTCAATGTGTCGCAGCACCGGACTTGCTTGCTGCTGCTGTCGGGGGAGCTTGACTTGACTGAAGATGATGTTCTAACGCTGGTTGTGAGCGGATCAGCGCGTTAACGAGATCGAATTTGACAACGACGGAAGGGCTGAGCTGGAATACCTAGGCGCTCAAGATTGTGGTAATGGTAGGCTCTGGCGTCGAAATGTGCAGGCAATCAACTGTCGCGCCGAGATGCTACTTTAAGATTCCTTACTTCAGCCTGCCGCCACTTGCTAAAAGACTGAGTCTCCGTCAGGAGGCTGAGAATGGCATAAATCTGCGACCCAATCCCACCTTGAAGCGTCGACCGGCTAAGCAAGTAACTATATGCAGTGCGAAGGCTTCAGTTCTGCTTGTGCAAATGTAACTGGTTGAGTGGCGAGTTGTTCGAGACCGAGAGGCTTGGTATCGCGATTTCTTCTTCGCTTCCCCGTCCGCAGACGAGGAACAGCAATGAAAAAATTTGTAGCTTCTCTTTGATTGAGCGTGTCATCCTTAGTGCAGGGGCCATGCTAATCTTCTCTGTATCGTTTCAAATTGACCTAGAAGAGGTTAGTGGAAGATCTTGTGGAAGTTGGATGTGTGTGAAATACCAAATGTGCGAAAGCACTGAAGAAAGGAAAGGGAGGTCGGAGGAGGGCGAGCGAGTATATATGGACGAGAAACTCGAGCTCGGACCAGGCGATAGCCGCAGCCCTTTTGCCAAGTCTTGAGATTAATACAACAGAGCCTTGTGATTGGCCATAGATCACGTGTACAGAAAAAATACCTCAGGCGTCATCTTTTAGCTTGAGGGGAGTCTTTCTGCCAAGTCTTACAACACGAGCTTCTGATTGGCTGTGGGTCTCGTGACTGCAGTGCTGCCTTCCATGGATCTCACGTACTAACCGGAAGTAGCTAGTCCACGTCAGTAGTGGTCCCGAGGTCGCGTACTAGTCCAAGTGGTGTTGCCTGAGAAAGTGATATCCAGCGTGTGCAGCTTTATGTGTAACTCTGGAACTTCATCTCCCGATGACTGTCTAAACACCCGCAACAACTTTGAGCCCTCCATTTCAGGTCATATTGACACAGACCTCGAGCTGCATCAACATCCTCTCCCAATCTGACGCCAACAATTTGGTCTATTCATACGATTCCCGCATACGATGGCTCGCAGCCCAATATTATCAACACCTCAGCATACCTCTCGAAGTCCTCGAGATCGACATGCGGACCATCTCCGCCTTCCTCATCATAACGGGGACTATGTCCTTCATTTCTATAGATCAGCTGGCCATAACGACAAGTTGTACCGACACTTTTGCCAAATAAAATGGCGCGCCGAGAGAACGAGGTCGATTCTGCCACGCTCTTGGATGGTTTGACCACTTATGATTGAGGACGACCTGGGTTTTATATTCGCATTTGAGGGAGCAGTACTGTTGCGCGTGCAAACTATCCGGAACGTGGACGCTTCGATAGATGGACGCAGGATGAAGAGCGCCGGCTCTACACTTTGACTATGCTGCGGTGGAGGACGAGAGGACGTCTTGGAGTGTGCTGGCATACACCGTTGATGAGTCAATGGAGATCAATCCATTGCTTCTGCTGGTTATGGATGGCTGGGTTTTGCCGGTGCGAATGGAGTCGAGGTAGGTGCTAAAGTAGAATTCGGATCATTGTTCCGAAAGAATGTTCTGGTTGACCCAGTCTTTGTCTTGAAGCCAGGCTCGATGCGTCCAAATATCCTAGATACTTAGCCGCCGAGGATTTCGCCCAGCATGCCCAGCATCATGGCACTCCACATACTCGGTTTCACGACATGATCGACAACATCATACCCGCTTGTTCTCTTATCGAAGGATGGTCATCACCTTCCTCATTGGGGTTCCGCGCGATACCACCTCGTAACACATCTACATCCTCTTGGCTTACTTGCCGCAGAGAAGGGACTGACTCTATATGTTGTACCGGCGGACGCGACAAGGCTGTCTTGTGCGCTCTTCACGTCACTCGGACCTTTCTTCTCCACATCTTAATGGTTCGATTTCTGTTCAATCAAAAATTGAAGCTTCCTACCACACGCAATGCCTGCTCTCCCCAACGAGGATGCTGCCATCATGGCAATGGCGGAAATACCAAGTGATCCTGCCAAAGGGCACATGGAAGAAACCAGAAGCGTCGCGACGGCGACGATGACACCTGCACACGAGGAGGAGCATGAGCACATCTCAGATGATGATCTGAGAAATCTTCATCGCATATCTGGAAAAATTCCTTGGGTGGCTTTTACAATCGCCTTCGTTGAATTGTGTGAACGATTTAGTTACTACGGAACAGTAAGAACAATGTAATTCATGAGGAAGCCATAGCTAAAGAGATTAGACTGTTGTTTTTGTAAATTTCTTGCAACAACCACTTCCGGAAGGCTCACCAGCTGGCGCTGGTTTCGATGGTCAGTCGGGTGCTCTTGGAATGGGCCAGAGGGCGTCAACAGGTCTCACCACATTTAATCAAGTATGACAACCTGGAACGGGTCCGAACTACGGATCTCATGTGCTGACTCCAGAATTAGTTCTGGGCTTACCTGACACCACTTCTTGGAGCCTATATTGCAGATGCGCACCTGGGACGCTACAAGACCATTCATGTTGCCATTTTGGTCGCTATCATTGGGCACATCGTTCTCACAGCGTCTGCAGCCCCAAGCGTCATCGCAAAGCCAAACACCTCCATTGGTGTATTCTCCGTGGGTCTCATCATCTTTGGAATCGGGACAGGTTTATTCAAGTCCAACATTTCTCCCCTCCTTGCTGAGCAACAGGTTGTTTCGAGGATAAAGATTGAGACAACAGCTAAAGGCGAACGTGTCCTTGTGGATCCTGCTGTCACTACTTCTCGCATATTCTTATACTTTTACATGTGTATCAATATCGGCTCACTTGTGGGTCAGATCGCCATGGTTTATGCTGAGAAATATGTTGGATTCTGGCTGTCTTTCATGTTACCGACAGTGATGTTCTTGATTGCTCCGGTTGTGCTAGCTGTGTTCAAGAAGAAGTACAGACTTTCACCTCCTACCGGATCTGTCTTGTCGAAGTTTTTTCGCATGTGGACCACGGCCATGAAGGGAAAATGGTCTCTCAATTTCGCGAAAATGAGGAGAGAGTTTACATGGGATACTGTCAGACCATCATTGATTCCAGTAGCGCAGAGACCTGCTTGGATGACTTATGACGATGCATGGGTCGATGAAGTCCGCCGCGGACTCATGGCTTGCAAAGTGTTCCTATTCTTGCCTCTATACTGGCTTGCGTATGGACAGATGACCAACGTAGGTTTCCGTAGCTGATATAACAAGATGTCTGCTTACACTACCACAGAACCTCACAAGTCAAGCAGCTACAATGAATCTACACGGTGCACCAAACGACCTCATTCAGAATCTCAACCCAATTTCTATTGTTATCATGATCCCGATATTTGATTTCTTCATCTATCCTGCTCGTAAGTTCTCCATGTTACTGTCTGTATAAAGCACTCTAACGACTCCCAACAGTCCGAAAAGCTCGCATCCAATTCACACCCATCAAACGTATGGCCTGCGGTTTCATCATGGCTGCTCTTGCCATGGTCGCTGCATGTGTAACGCAATACTACGTCTACAAGCTCAACCCCTGCGGCAACCAAGCAGCAACCTGCCGCGACGCCGATGACAACGTCCTCTTCTCTGAGATCAACGTCTGGGTCCAGACAGTCCCCTACGTCTTCATCGGTATCTCCGAAATCTTCACCTCGATCACAGGTCTCGAATATGCCTTCTCCAAAGCACCCTCCAACATGAGGAGTTTTGTCATGGCAATCAATCTTGTGATGAATGCATTTTCGTCGGCGATTGCTCAGGCTTTGGTCGCCCTCGCTAACGATCCGTTGTTGGTTTGGAATTATGGTGTCGTTGCCGTTATTGCCTTTGTTAGTGGTATTGCGTTTTGGTTCTCCTTTAAGAAGATGGATGCGGATGAGGATAAGTGGAACATGATTCAAGAGACTGGGTACAAGGGAAGAAATGGCAGTGTGACTGTCAATGATCCCGAAGTTGGTGCCGTCCCGGCCACTGGTGTTAGGAACAGCATGGAGAAATCTTCGTTGTGAGGATCTGTTTTGGGAGGCTGAATAGAGCTGAACGTAAATATCTAGATAGAAGTTAAGGACATGTTACCCTCGAGACCTCCGCTCGAATAGGTATCCAAGAACAAGTCTTCATGCATCAGACTTTCGTTTTTTCGATTACGTCTTTCAAATTGTAAAAACTATCGACGATGGCGCAAGGGTCTCGGACGAAGTCTGAAAGCACGATTGATCTATGACCACGAAAACCCGGTTTAGATCCACTTGGTCGTCGAAAGCCGATGAGCCTGAGGGACTCTGAACGTTTTTCGCCGATGTGTCGTGGACTATAAAGAGTTGCAATGCCGATACTGGAGGCTTATCCATTGCCCTTGTAGCTTCTTACCTTCCGAGTGACCTTAGAGAGCACAGCGGACTCAAGGTCAATTACAAGGGCCTGAGTTGTGCAGACTGCTCCACTTGCTGATGATATTGTACCAAAGTAAAATGGGCTTAGGCTTGTGATGAGATCATATTTCCATAGCTTGCCAAAGGCGTTGTTATCTGGTTCCATTACTTGGGAATCGAGATTATAATGTTCGAGACTTCATAGGCCGGTTCTTGCGGAAGAGTCGAGGACTGTTTCCGAGGGCGCTCGAGGTGGGTGGATTTTTGGACGTATTCAATAGGTAGGCAGGTAGACCTCGAAGCATCGATAGCGGGTAGATGCACTGGAGAGTTCTGACAATCTGGCGAGTGAAGCTTGCCAATATTCTGCGCCCCCTAATTTGGTTCAGGGTGTTGAAAGGGATTCGGATTGTTGATAAATCCCGTTGTTTTGATTAAATGATGCCGCTTGGGCCACACTCGTGATGGCGTGTTTTCGTCGGAAGAGTAGGCCCGTTCGGACCTCCTTCAATCGCGCCTCCTACACAGACAACGCGTACACCGATGGAGGCTATACTCAATGGCCTCAACGAGCACCAAAAATGCGCAGTTACGAGCCCCTCTACGGCTCTGCAGGTGTTGGCCCCTCCAGGCTCAGGGAAGACGAAGACCTTGACCACTCGCGTCGCGTACTTGATCGCGAACCAGGGAATGAAGCCATCGAATATGATAGTTTGTACTTTCACGAAAAAGGCTGCCACGGAGATGAAGGAGAGGATACGGAACTTTATTGGAGAGGAATTTGAGTCCAGACTGGTCCTTGGAACGTTCCATTCGATTGCACGACGTTATTTGTCCAGATATGGCCACTTTATCGGCATTGCCAAGAACTTTGGCATCGCAGAAAGCAACGATTCCTTGGCTATCATCAAGAGAATCATAAAACGACATGATTTCAACCTTGACCCCAAAACAGCGCGCAGTCGGATATCAAAGAGGAAGTCTGAAGCAGCAGTTGGGGATGAAGGAAAAGCTAGGACCAAACGGGATACAGAGCAACAGGAATTCGAGAACATCTACGAGAAGTATGAGGAGGCTCTGAAAATCTCAAACCTACTGGATTACGATGACTTGCTCCTACGATGCGTGGAGCTTCTTAAAATCCATCCGGAATGTGTCGCCAACATTGAAGCCGTCCTGATCGACGAGTTTCAGGACACAAATCATGTGCAGTATGAGCTCATGTCTTTGTTTGCTCAGCACCGCAATCCGAAGCCTACACGGAGAATTCCGAGCATCACGATTGTAGGCGATCCAGATCAGAGCATCTACAGCTTTCGGTCTGCCGAAATCAAGAATCTGAAGAAAATGTCCAGACAGTATGCAGATACACAGATTGTGCTACTTGAAGAGAATTACCGTTCTTCTGGGTCTATACTTTTATCGGCAGTGGAAGTAATCGAGCAAGATGAAGCTCGACCGCAGAAGAAATTGCTGGCAACGCATGGCCGTGGTGAAAAGCCAATTTTGCGTACGCTGCCCTCTGCAGCAGCAGAAGCGGCATGGATTGTTGCAGAAATTCAACGAACCGTGGCCTTGACCGGGAGTCTGTTCAACCACGCGGATTTTGCCATCCTCCTTCGAGCTGCTCAGTTGTCTCGACCTATCGAAGCCGCGCTCGGAAGAGCCGGTATTGCCTATCGGATGGTCGGAGGCAGCAGGTTCTTCGATCGAGCCGAGATTGGACTTCTAATCGACTACCTGCGAGTTGTGAGCCAGCCAGAATCGAACGATGCCCTTGCTCGAGTCATCAACCTTCCAGCACGTAAAGTTGGCGATGTAACCATCAAATCTTTACTCGAGGAGGCTGAGAGCAAAAAGCAGAACCTTTGGAACTTGGTCCTGGATGCTGCTCAAGGAAGACGAAGGCCGAGTACGAGAATCACTCCTATGTGTCAACAAGGCCTTGACGCCTTCATAAATATCATCCTCACATCTCAAAAGAAAATGACCGAAGAGCCCTGCACCATTGTCGATCTTCTCAATCACATCATGAAGAAGATCAAATTCGAGGACTACCTGAAGACAAGATTTCCGGAAGATGTGGAGACTCGAATGGCAAACGTGCAAGAATTGATCAACTTGGCAAGCGATGGTTCTCCCCTGCAGACGAGTGACGATTCCAGCGAGGAATCCCTGGTCGAGATTGAAGGTGTGGAACAGCAACTCGCTTCGGGTCCTGAAGCAGTCCTGATCAAATTTCTTGCGAACGTTGCACTTGCTTCTGCGGTTGATGCGAAACGAGATGATGAGGACGCGCCAAAGCAAGTCACGATCTCAACCATGCACGCTGCGAAGGGTCTCGAATGGCCAGTCGTTTTCATACCATCTGCGTATCAAGGCTCAATACCACACTCGCGGGCAGAGGACACTGATGAAGAACGCCGCTTGCTGTACGTTGGTATGACAAGAGCAAAAGCTATGCTTTACCTAAGCTGGCCAAAGAAGAACACTTCCGGCGAGGCAACGACTCTTTCGACATTCCTTTCTGGAACAAGAATTGCCCCTCGATTCACGACTCGAGGCCCAGCTTATGGTTTCGAGGCAGCTAAATCGCTGGCAAAAATCTTGGGTCGCGCGTGTCCCCCCGAAGAACTCATCATTGATGCTATGCTCAAGATTGAGCACCCAAAAGACGACTATTGGCCAGAGGATGGCGAAGATACAGGAAGGCCCGACAGCAATCATATATCCGGCTCACATTTCAGCAGTGATTGGGGGTCCAATTACAGCAGTGACCCATTGACAATGGATAATTCTCTGGGTTTCAAGAGACAAAAGCTAGGACAGATATCATACTCGTCAAGATCGAGCGTTAATGTTAGCATGCCGACCCCTGGCGCATATTCTGTCAACAATACGACTCTTACCTCCGGCTTCAAGCCCGCCGGTCTAGTCCGCAAAGAGCTCGAAGAACAGGCTGCCAGAGAGGCAGCACAAAGAAGTGTTGCCGAGAGCCAGCAGTCACAGAAAGCAAAGCCTGCTCCCAAAACTGGACGCGGGAAGAAGCAACTCGTCGGCCAAGGTAACATCCTCAGCTTCTTCGGAAAGCCAAGGCTTTCAAATACGCCCTCAGATACTGCTGGAAAGGAAGGCTCACCGCCTCGACCTCTATTGCAAGACCGAAAACTCCCTCCAAACCGTCCACGAATCTCACTACGAGAACCTTCGAGCCAAAATCCCGCCTCTCCGAGTTCAAAAACACCAACCATCCCCACCTCCCTCACAACCCACAAACCACGCACCACAACCTCAACACGTCGCCCACCAAAAACAATCCACGAAGAAGAGTATCAATCAACAAGATACGTCATCCTCTCCAGCTCACCAGTAAGAGCAGAAGAAGAGACACCACCACCCGATACAACCCCTGCAAGCCCTACCAAAGAAAACCCACCTGCTTCTGCTGCGAATGACGGGGGCTTCGTACAAGCGGCAACGTCGATGCACACAACCACGATGGCTAGATTGAATCGGAACCAAGGACCCAAGAGATCGCTAGGGATGAGACAGGGGTGGAATTCTGGGAACAACAGAGTCAACAAACCGTTTTCTGCTCCGAGGCCTGGGGGAGGAGGGAGGGCTTGAGTGGCCACTGGGGTGAATTGTGTTTTGACGTGTACCATTTGTTTCAAAGGAAGATATGACGCGATGAATTCCCGGACAGATTTTTCTTTTAGGATGGGCAGGCATGTTGTGATGTACCGATTCTGTGGTTTCTGGATCGTTTTTGTGGGAAATGATTCTCTCTCTCTCTCTCTGTTTCTGGGATTGGGATTGGGATTGGGATCGGATCAAATCAGAAGAATCGAGAAACAGATCTTGTCCATAGGCTTACGCTGCAATACCCTCACATGCTGTGAAAATACTATTCTCATTGTCCCGAATACTCAAAATGCCTATTCCAAGGGGTATCATACCAAAGGGAACCCAATACACCACTCAAAAAACCTATGCTATGCTAAACAACCTTCATATCCCTCCCCTTCAACAGCCGTCTCAATAGCACAACCTCCTGCCTCAACCTCTCAACCTCATCCTTCAGCTCTTCACATCCCTCACAATCCACAGTCGCTGCACCATAACTACCCATCCTCCCATGCAACCCCTCACTCCTCCGCTCATTCCCACTAATCTCACCCAAAACATTCTTGCCCTTCGCTCCACTCTTCACAGGACTAGTCGCAGGACTAGACGCAGGTATAAAAGCCAGACTCGCTTTTCTCGGTACATATTTATGAACAGAGACAGGCCCATGAAACGAATGCGCGAAACCGGGTGGTAATGTCGCGGCAGAGTCAAGTCGACCCCTAGGACTTCCCACCGTTCCAATTTCCGCATCCTTTGCCTGCTCGACTTCTCGCGCAGTCGGTGCACTGCGACTGTTCCTTCGCTGTGTGGGTTGGTGCCGAATATGCAATGGTGAAGACTCTTCTCCCGGATTCGTGAGAGGTGGCGAAGGAGCACTAAATCGTTTACCGAAATCCGTCTTCTCGATTTGTTCAATTGGTCCGGTAATCCTCGATTTAGTCTTGGTTCGTGGAGGGGCAAGTTTGATTTCTACTACTTGTTTGGGATTGAGTTCACGCCGAGGTCTGCGAACAGTATCGTCTTCTTCAACATCGTCCCAGATGGTGTTTGCTTTTGCTTCCCAGCTGACCTGCCTTTGATGACCACTTGTGGTAGGCTGGGGCATCATGTCAGGCGAGGATTTTGGTAGATCTTCATCATTGTCTGACTCGGCTGTTAACCAGATGTCTTCTCCATTCAACAAAAGGTTTTTCTTCTCTGGTACGACTGGAGCGGGCGAGGATGATGACGGAAGCACTTTGGACTTCGCAGCAGAGCGTCCTCCAAGACTTGACCGTCGAGAAGACACTTTTCGAGACTGAACCGGCATGTATGGTGCTAAAATAGCGCGGTTGTCCTTGCTACTACCGAAAGCTCCCTTCTCGCCCAAGCGTCGAAGATCTGCCAGAATCTTCGAATTGGCTGAGCTGGTACTTGAAGTGCTTGCTGGTGTTGTCGCGGTGGTGCTATGCAAATTTGACGCGGGAACTTTGATACCACGCAAAAGAGGAGAAGTATATGCATCGTGTACGGACTTTGAGACAACTCTGCGCTTCTTTGGTGGCAAAGATTGCCCTGCTGCTTTCGATAGCCCGGCCGGTGAATTTTCTGGAGCGGGTTTGCTAGAAGCCTTGGTTACATAGTTTGGCTGTGGCGGACTTGATCCTTGATACACAAACGTCGAGCTAGATAGTCTTGGGCGCGACCTTGGGGTTGTTCGCCGTTTGGGAGGCGAGGGCCTTGGCGGTGTTGGTTGCCTTGCAGCTTTTTTCACAGGTGAGAAAAGGTCCATGTAATCATTGCTCGAAATAGGAGGGAGGTCTCGCTGTACTGGACCTTCCATCTGGTTATGCTTGACAGTGCTGAAAAGGTCCATCTCAGGCTGTTCAATCTCGACGCTGTCAAGAGGGCCAGATAATAGCTCATGAGACTCGCCAGGAGATGCGGTGGTGCTACCGTCTGTCTCTGTGGCCCGATGAAGCGCAATGTTCTCCTCGTGGCTTTCTTGCGGTCCTTGGGAGGTCCTTGACGATTCTCCCGACATTTCACTTTTCCGACTGCGCAAAGTTCCTCCTACGGCAAACAGCTCGATCCAGGTCTCGCTCGTGAATTGGACTTCTGCTGACTCTCCCAAGACCCGAGGGCCAGGACCTTTCACCCATTCAACATCAACTACTCGGCCAGAGTAATCATCCACCGGCAAATCGCGAAGTTTTGCTCCAGAATTGTCGAACAGAACCACCTTGCCGTCGATGCGACCAATAGCAAAAACTGTGCGAACAGCACTGGCCATCGACGTAGGCTTTCGTGGAACCCCATTCTTGGACGCCTTTCTCACTTGGCCTGGTGATAGGATTGTCAATGAGGTTGCTGGACCTCGAACGTGCCAGGTGCGCACGATTTGACCCTTTTCAAAGTCGACAATTTTACATTTCCCGTCGGCACCAACCGTCACAGCGCGGCTTCTGTATCCTGGTACAAAAGCAGCTCCAGTTATCCCGGCGCTTATCAAACCCGAGTCCTCGACTGCATCCATGTATAAACCTCCAGCTGGGTTACGAGTGGCGTGCGTTGCAACATTATGGAGAGACTTGAAGAATGCAATCTCCTGGCCCTCAGCTCTACTGTTGCCAGTTGAACACCCCGACGGTCTCATTACCTGATTGGCATCATAGGCAGCAAGGGTTCCGTCTTTGAATGCCAGCAAGAATATATTGCGCCGTTCTGGGTGGAACGCGGCGCATGTAACCGGAGAGACGGAAGCATGAGGCTGCAAGAATAACGGCTGCGTGGCTAGTGTGAGGTTCTGCAGATAGACTGTTGGTGGGGATTCGGAGGCCGTAAGCAAGAGGTGTGATGTAGGCGAAATGGCTAAGACTGTCGGGGCAGAGGAATGCGTGGGTCCTGGGTCGAGGAGGCGTGCTTCGCGCAAGGAGTAAGACTGGACGGCATTGAGAAGAGTCGTCGTAAAGTAGAGGGTCTTCGAGTCGGGAGTAAAATGTAATAGACGAATCTGGCCCTGTCCCAGAATTTAGAAGGAGCCATATATACCGTGTGATGGATGAGCACGCACGTCGGTTCCTTTCAGTCTATAGCTCTTCTCCAGACCATGATCCACCCTGTGTAGGACTACAACCTGGCTGTCTGCTATTGCGAGGGTCCCACTTCCATCTCTTGCTTCCTTTGCAGCCAAGATACCGTGGGAGCCAGACTGAAATATTTTGTGTAGGCCGCTTTCGTCGTAGGATAATACATGGCGTTCTGTTGTTATGACCAGATGGTGGTCCGGAGGAAAAGCGAAGCTGGCTGAGGTAGACATTGATATTGCATTGTTTGATATACCGGACAATATATTTGAGGCTGTTCTATTCGTTGATGGCGCAAAAGGTGTGGTTGTTTACTCTAGCCTTGCCGTGTCAACAAAGGCGCACCACGTGACTTTGATTATCAAATCCATATTAGTACCTAGTTGAAACGAGAGGAAAGAACTGTCCGTATAGAGGACTTTAGTATGAGTGTCAAGATCCCACAGCTATACCAGCTTGATAAGCTTTTCTCCGCCAAGATTGAGGCCGTACATGTTTCTGGCAATTTGAGTAAGTAAGAACCGTGATTGTACTACCAGGAAATCTCGCGGCCTCAGGCTGGTCTTCATTTTCTTTTGAGACTGTGTATCGATTCTCAAGATTACAAGGTCCCCATAGAAATTCCTCTTCACTCTCTTCGATCTTATTGCCGGTGGTATAGTAGGAATAATTGGAGTCGAGTACTTACTGCAGAGGGAGGTGTAGGTGTAGGTATCATATTCCCACCTCAGTGACGAACTGCCCGAAGCTTGGGCGATTCTGCCAGGGTCAAGTAAGCTTCAAGCTCCCACCCGACTCGACGACCAAGAGGGACTGTCGGGGACAAAATCATAAAGACCAAAGACCAGAGCAATTATATGCTTGGGCTGCGACCGAAACTGAAGCCCCGTCCCTCACTACTCGACCTCATAACAAAACACAACGCACAGGGCTATCAAGTGCCATCCCTGCCCCACTCGCCGCTTAGCCCAGACGAAGAGGTACCTCCAGCTTTTATCGCGCTGCCTACGTCTCCAACTCCAACCCAACTCGACCCTCCCGACACACCACTCTCCACTGCCACAGAGCCAACCGCAAACATGGCTCCATCCAAGAAGCAACAGCGGGAAGACGACGATGAGCAGAAGGGCCAGGTCTTCTCCGTCTCCGGCCCCGTCATTGTCGCTGCCAACATGCTGGGATGTGCTATGTACGAGCTTGTACGTCAATGCAAGAAGCTTGGGTTCGCTCTGAGATGCTAATCATCTCAGGTCCAAGTCGGTCACGATAAACTGGTAGGAGAGGTCATTCGAATTGATGCCGACAAGGCAACCATTCAGGTCTACGAAGAGACTGGTGAGTTCGAGATGATGGCATGGCCACTTCACGATGCTAATCGCTACTACAGCCGGTGTCACCGTCGGCGACCCCGTCTCTCGATCCGGCCAGCCTCTCTCTGTCGAACTCGGTCCGGGTCTTATGGAATCCATCTACGATGGTATTCAGCGACCTCTCAAATCTATCGCCGAGGAGTCCAACAGCATCTACATTCCCCGTGGTATCTCAGTCCCTGCTTTGGATCGCACCAGGAAATGGGATTTCTCGCCGGGCAAATACAAGGTTGGCGACCAAATCACTGGTGGTGATGTCTTTGGCAGTGTCTACGAAAACTCGCTCCTCAACGACCACAAGATCTTGCTTCCTCCACGAGCACGCGGAAAGATCACACGCATCGCAGACAAGGGCAGCTACAAGGTGGACGAGAAGATCCTCGAGCTGGAATTCGACGGCAAGAAGACGGAGTTCAGCATGATGCACAAATGGCCCGTCCGAGTCCCAAGACCTAGCACCGAGAAGCTATCTTCCGACCAGCCCCTTATCGTCGGACAGCGTGTCCTCGATGCGCTTTTCCCCAGTGTACAGGGAGGAACCGTCTGCATTCCTGGCGCTTTCGGCTGTGGAAAGACTGTCATTTCTCAATCACTCTCCAAATTCTCCAACAGCGACATCATTGTCTACGTTGGTTGCGGAGAACGTGGTAACGAGATGGCTGAAGTCCTGATGGATTTCCCAGAGGTCGGTTCCCCATCTTGCCCATTTTTTGACGACCAATACTAACCTCAAGCAGCTTACTATCAAGGTCAACGGCAAAGATGAACCCATCATGAAGCGTACCACCCTTATCGCCAACACCTCCAACATGCCTGTCGCCGCTCGAGAAGCCTCTATTTACACTGGTGTGAGTATTTTCCCCCTAGTAGTCCCTAACACTCTCCCTGGGGACCAAACTCTTTTCTGTGGTCACTAACGGCCCCCTTAGATAACGGTAGCCGAATATTTTCGCGATCAGGGCAAGGACGTTGCCATGATGGCGGACTCGTCTTCTCGGTGGGCTGAGGCGTTGCGTGAAATTTCTGGTCGTCTGGGAGAGATGCCTGCTGACCAAGGTTTCCCTGCTTACCTGGGTGCCAAGTTGGCCTCTTTCTACGAACGTGCTGGTCGTGTCACCGCTCTTGGAAGCCCAGATCGCAAGGGCTCTGTCAGTATCGTTGGTGCTGTCAGCCCTCCCGGTGGTGATTTCTCCGATCCCGTCACCAGTTCGACTCTGGGTATCGTACAAGTCTTCTGGGGATTGGACAAGAAACTGGCGCAGCGAAAGCATTTCCCCAGCGTCAACACCTCGATGAGTTATACCAAGTACGGGACATCTCTGGACAAATACTACGCCAAGAACAATCCAGACTTCCCACGTCTCCGTGACCGCATCAAGGAGCTCTTGACGACATCAGAAGATCTTGACCAGGTCGTACAGCTGGTCGGAAAGTCGGCCCTTGGCGACTCGGATAAAATCACGTTGGACGTTGCGACATTGATCAAGGAGGATTTCTTGCAGCAGAACGGTTACTCCGATTACGACCAGTTCTGCCCGCTGTGGAAGACTGAATGGATGATGAAGGCCATGATGGGTTTCCATGACGAATCGCAGAAGGCTGTTTCGCAAGGCCAGAGTTGGGCCAAGATCCGTGACTCGACCAGCGAAATTCAAGCTGGCCTGAGAAGCATGAAGTTCGAGGTGCCCAATGAGGGAGAGGAGAAGATTGTCAAGAAATACGAGGAATTGCACACGAAGATGATGGACAAGTTTGCAAGCGTTGTTGACGAGTAGATTGCTGCCGGTTACTTGTATAATTCATCTAGCTTATGTGATGGATGTCTGAAGAAGTCTTGAGATCGAACAAGCATGATGAATTTGTATATACGCGCGTTTGTAGATAATGAGATTGCTTGGTCGAACCCAATGAATGCGGGACCCTCGCATGTCCTTAAACTGGTATAGCCGCCAATTCGATCATACTTACCCCTCGATATAAGATCGCTATAGCTACCTTCTACATTTCTGGCAGATCTCAGAACTCAATTGCCAGAGACTTATGCATGGCAAAATAAAGCTGAGAAGCTTAGATATCAGGTCTCACTGTGTAATCCCTGGCAGGTACTACAAGTCCCACTAAAGTCACGAGGTGTGACAGTTGAGGTTCGCTCACCCGGAAGATTGCCTTCTTTTCACCACTTCAGACTCTTGGCCACGTTTCTCTCCGAACTCGTCTTAAGTTACTCACCTTGCCAATCAAGCGAGCTTGGTGGTTCCAATTGATATCGAAAGCAGCGCCTTTATACGATACTGGTCAGTCATACCGTTGCATATGCCCCGCTCAACAATGTATGATATGAGAAGCGTTCTACAATCACTATAGTAATCTCTGACGAGAATCTTCTAGCCAGCCTTCGGAATCGAAAAGACAAACCCTCACACCTCCATCAACGACACTACGCAGCCTCGAGCTTTTCACCATGACAACGTTCCTAGACAAGCTACCCATCGAGCTTGAAGAGGCTGTCAGCCGCTATCTTGACATCGAGTCGCTCGTCCAATTCCGCTTGGTCAACAATCATTTCAACCAAGTCTCACTTCCTGTTTTTTGCGACCACTTCCGAGAAGTCAAGACGACGTGGTCTGCTGCGGGACTGAAGAAAGTGGTCGACATTTCCCAAAGCTCACTACTCCAAAGCGTCGTTCAAAACATCTGGATTGTCGTATACAGTCCCCGCAAGTCCATCCCAGACCATGATCTCCAATACGACTTTGAGAATCATTCGCTAGGCAGCACCATGGTATCTTTTGCTATCTCGAAGCTGCATAATTGTAATAGCGTCCGACTTTCTGCTGCCAGAGACGCGACATTTCATCATACGAGAATCGGGGAAGTGCCAATGGGCGCGAACGAATGTCTCACGGTCTTATCGATAGTTCAGCATGCCTTCAATCTTTGCGAGAGACCACTGCGCACGATGAATCTCCAATTTACTGGCGAGCTCGAATACTTTCACACTCTACCATCAATACAACGCAGTCTTACGCACCTTCACATTAATCTTGACGAGTGCCGGGACTTTGACCGAGACGTTGGCTATCCAGAATCGGGGGAACGCGATTTCGTACTCAACATGAAGGCATTGAACTGGCTCATGGTGAAAACAAGCGATGAAGAGTCCTTCTTCGGATTCTGGAGGATAGCCCACTTCCCGGACCTGGAGACTGCTCGTCTCTACATCTGCACCGATACCACAAGACTTTCAGCTTTCACGCGTTTCATCAAGCGCCACAAAAAGTTATTGCATTTCACCGCATCCGTTCAGGGCAGCATTGAAGAAGACACTGCAAAATTTGTCCAGTACTGTCGTAAGCAAGACCAGCTCGAGAGCTTTTGGATCGATATCAGACAAAATGGGAGATACCTCGAGAGTTTTGACTGCAGAGATGAATACGAGATCAAACAGCTGGAGTCCTTTGTCAGCGAGTCCGAAGAACTCCTCGACTATATAGCCGGAGATGAGTTTGAAGGTTTTGGAGACGATGATGATGACTAATCTCAGTCAAAAGATCCTCCAATCCTGACGCCGACTGCTTTCTGGCAATGTGCTGAACGGAATTGCGAGAAATTTGCGACATCAGTCTTGAACCGGAGATGATGAATTCGTTGAGCTATGAGGAAAATGACTGTAGATCACAAGCCCTAGGCTAGATTGCTGGGACTGCAGAATCCAAAGAACTGCTTTGAAATGTAAGACCAAGACGCTACCGATGTTCTTGTCTCGTAGTGCTGGAAACTGACGCAAAGCAAGACAAAGGACAAAGATCATCCCATCATGAAAGACCCTTCCGATCCCCTCGCACCAAGATCGAATTCTCTGCCAAAGCTCGAAAAGAAAGGGTACCAAATATAAAAGAACAGCTCAAGCCGTCTCCTATGGCTTCCGAAATATCAAATTCATGAACATCTTCAATCCTGCAAGTGTCTGTCATCGCATCCAGGTATCATTTTTCAACGCCAAAATGAGAAAACACCGTCCAGATGTTAGACCACCCAAGCCTCCTTCTCACATGAGACCCACCAAAACCATGATAGTACCCCAAGCCCCCAAGTACCCCACACTCACAACACCAGCACCACTGCTACTCGTCGCCTTACTAGCACTGGCACTCGCCGCCTTCGAAGCCGACACACTCGCGCTCGCCGTCCCCGTCGCTTTCGTCATAGTCCCATTCACCATCGTGACACTCTGTCCCTGGATACTAGACGTAAAACCCGTTTGCACTGGACCGTGACCTGTGAACATTGGTGTATGCGTCTCCATCGGCGGCGTGGGTGTTTGATCGCGTTTGATTTTGAGGTCTTCATGATACTCCATTGATTCTGATGAAGTGGGAGATATCGTTGTATATAGTGATATTGATGACGGTGGTAAGAGGGGTGGGAGAGTTGTTGATGTTAGCGTTGTTGTTGCGTGTGTGGTTTGTGTTATTGTCTTTGTGACGACATGGACGTGGTTTGCGTGATTTGCATGGTCTTGAGTGTCGATTTTTATTTGGGGCGCTTCGTATGTAGGAGGAATACGATTTTGCGTTTCCACAACCAAGACTGGAGGTTGTATCCCGTGATGAGCGCAGAGATGCGCAACACCCAATGCTGGTAGGACGGCTACCAGAGCTGTAGATGAGAAATACATAGCGATGGCGATGCTCGATTTGTTCCTGAGAAGTTTCGTTTTTCGTTCCGTTTCAATGTGGAAAGAACAAATGGGAAACAACCTCGAAAAAAGAGCAGACAATGACCAGAATCATATACCCCGATTATCCAATCTCGTGCTTCTTATTATCCACGCAGATATTAATTTAGGACACGAAACTCAATCTTTGACAAACGACTTAAGTATGGTCAAAGCAACGGGTATATTATTGGGGATCTTGCGGTTTGGAATGGAGGCGTGGAGTTTCATGGGTGCGGGAATGTTGAGGTGGGCCAATTGGACATGGTTTGGATGTTGGGGATATATTGGGGAATGGACACCTCGCCCTTAAACCTCTCACGCCACCATTTTGCTATGGTATACCGGCAGCTATTTATTGAAGCTGGAGGTGGACGACGATTAGGTGGTGAGTTGTTCTGGTAAGCTGTTTCCAATTTCTATCGGTCTTGAGAGCATGGCTGAGCTGAGTTGTCTTTCCTTGTTTAGTAAGTACTAGTGTAATGGAAGTCGATAGGATTGATTTTCATTGTTGCAGGCTGATGGTTTGCTGCAAAGACATTCCACCAGGTTTGTTCCCTTTGTATGTGTGAAATGGAATCTGCTACTAATACAGGGGAGTTTTCATACTGCAGACCAGTCCGTTCAAGGAATGTCTTCGTCGAATTCGAAACTACTAGATTCGAGACTATCAGGTTGCAGCACCATGTATGAGACTGAAAAGCGTTCGAAGTCAGGATGCTTAGGTACTTCGATGATTATTGATGAATAGTATCGGGCACTTTGGCTTTTCCATTGATGTTCAGGTACTCTGAAGGTTAACTTCATCTGAGGTGCGCATACTAGTAAATCTCCATTCCATGGTTTGACAGTTTCCGCCTGGCGAGGAGAGAGGTAATAACCAATGATACTACAACACCATGATCGCATCTATTCCGTATACAAAGTGCGACCCGACCGAGACATATCTGTCCTCGAACACCAGCAAGAGTTGGTCGTCACTGTCCACTCCATTTTGTCACTCAACAATGTCCTCGAGCTCAAGGGCTTCGAGGTGCCGAGGCCAACCGATTCAGACGCATCCATTTTCGAATGCCAAAGGACTTGGATGTCACTGTTACCGGAAAGTGTCTTCAATCCTATAGCATTGTCTGTTAACGCCTTCATGCAAGCAACATCTCAACATTCCTATGCACGCGTTCACGATTGTATATACGCTTTCATCAACACCGGCAACAAAGGAGCTCGCTGCCATATATTCACGATGAGCCTACTACATGGACTGTCATCATTCAAACATACATTCTACATCAGCATACCAGCCTTACCATCACCAGAAATCTACAGACTCTTATATCTTCCTACTTGCCTCAACTCTCTTAACTACAATCATCACCGATCTATACCCTTCGAACTCAGCAATGGCCGCCAACAAGAACAACGGAGCAATCTATGACGCCAAAAAGGCCCATCCTCGCGAGATATTTGTCACCATCTTTGCGAATAGTATCGATGCCCCAACAGCAGTCGAGGTACACAAAGACTTCCCTCTCTCCGTATTGATGAAATACTCGGAAACAGCCAGTGAAGGGTTAAAAAGCAATTGGAGTGCTGCCCGCATTGGGCGCGAGAACCTCGACTGGAGTCTGAAGTTTCGATTGTCTGGCAGCACCATCGAGATCAGCGGTCTCCAGACGGTCCTTAAATGGATCCTTGAAACCCAGCCAGCAACTGGCTACCCAGCTAGCTACAAAGGAGTGAAGCAATTCCCAGACGACCGACTGCCTGCTGATCTTACAGACCGCCTTCACCTGTACTACGCCATGTTCCTCCTCCGCATCGCCGCGCCTTTGTCCCACACCCACCTACGAAGCGTTATCCGAGACCAACTCGACGATTCAACAAACCCAATCACCGCGGGCGAACTCGAGCTTCTCATCAAGTTGTGCTTTAGCCACCCTGATAGACTTGGTTTGGTCAAGCTTGCGCTTCACCGACATTGCGAGTACTTTCTCAGGGCTGGAACTGGGTTGCATTCTCAAGCATATGCACGTTACCAGCAGATCTATAGGCATGGTGGTAGTGATCTTCAGACCGTTTGGGCTGATATTCGTCACAGAGAGCGTCGACAGATTGCGGAAGCGGCGGCGGCGGCGGCGGCGGCGGCGGCGGCGGCATTGGCTGCAGCCCCAGCGCAGCAATCTGGGCAACCATAGTTACGGAGCAAGACGATGGTTGAAGGAGGATTAGGAAGGAATTGCGGCCTCGAGAGAAGACTGCAGCTATAGGACTCGAGGGTTTCTTTATGGGAGAGTGTTACTACGATGACTGACCTTCGTGGTCGTCTCAATTAGCGGAGGGCGTTTATAGAGCTTGAATTTGTTTTGAATGATGTCCATTCTTACACTGAATTTTGCTAGTGCTGACATCAGGTCCGTGAAGATTTAGTGCCCGCTTTTTTGTATCGCCCTTTTGCAGTTCTGTCGAGCATCAATCATTGATTGATTTTCTGGTTCGTAGAAGAAGTGAATCGGCTGGCCAGGAACTTGAAGCAGTGATGACATGCTGAAGAATGGGGATGGAATACTTCAGGACTTCGAGAGTTCGAGTTCGAGGTCACCACGGAAAGAGTGGAGCCGATCTAATTTTAGACGAGATCTAGTACTAGTGGGTTCCGCCACGTTACCGCCATCACGACTTTTAACCACCACAACTTCAGCCGCAAACACCAAAATCGACTAATACTCATCCCTCAGTCGTGCTTTGGCTTGTCTCTCATTTGACCGCTTGACCGAACGTAGTGGAGGAAAGCGATGTGCGTTCAACAGGCGGTCTTAAGAACCTTTGGGCGCAGCACTTTCGGACTTCTACTAGAAGGTAGTGGTAACTCTTACTTACCAGCTGACACTGCCACTGCCACTTCTTTTGACATCGCCATGGCTAAAAAGAAAGAGGATGCGCATTGCGGCTCGTCTAGCCCTACTCGGCGCTTTCCAATGACTGCGGAGAGACTTTGGCGGCTTTGGTTGGACCTCCTCTGTCCGATACCATCGTGGCTGGAAATCGAACCTGTAGGCTAGGCTGCTTCTGCTTAGAACACTGCGCGACGAATGCTCTAAGAAAACCAACAATGCAGCTAATGTGCCAGCTTCGTGATGTTTTGCTTCATCTTCAGCTTCTAATTCAATCGCTTCTTCATGTTTTGCTAATATCCGTCACGTTCTTTTCTTTTCTCTGCTCTCTCTGCGGTTTTTCTGATCGTCTGGGGATGCTTTCTATCCCATTCACAAGTATGGACAAGATAGATAAAGCCATTGGAGTTTCTTCCTTCGAAGGTAGCGCAACTCCCAAAGCAACGACAACAGACATGCTAATCCGACTTTGTGCGCAGTTCCTCCGTCCCGTGGTCGAAAGCAATACAAACCGTTCATTCTCCGTGTACCAGTTTTGCTCTTCGTCTGCTCCGTCGCCCTCGCCTTATTCGGCATTCTCGAATATGCATCAAGAACTTTACCACATGCCAACAAGGGCTACAGTATGTGGAAAACCGCACAAGCAAGGAATGTGTCTTCTTCTAGCTTGCAGAAACGCCAGCAAACAATATCCTCTACCAATTTGAGCTCGGTGACCATCACGACATCGACTCCAGCCTCAACGACGAGTCAGCAAACAGTAACCGAAGCTACGAACCCCAATGCATTTGTAGCCACTGCAAGTACCTCCACGACCACTGCCCCAATTGTTGGAGCCACGAATCCGAATGCATTTGTGGACACTGCGAGAACGAGCACGACCACTATTGTGTCAGGCACAACTTCAGGGGCCTTTATAGATACTGCTAGGACAACTACGATATCCTCGACTCCAACAATCGCCGCGACCACCAATTCCAATGTATTTGTAGCCACTGCAAGCACCATCACGACCACTGCCCCAATCGTCGGAGCCACGAATCCGAATGCATTTGTGGACACTGCGAGAACGAGCACGACCACAATTACATCAGGCACAATTCCAGGGGCCTTTGTAGATACTGCTAGGGCAACTACGATATCCTCGACTCCAAAAATTGCCGCGACCACGAATCCTGATGCCTTTGTTGACACCAAGATCACTACCTCCGGCACAGAACTTCCGACGTCTTACGCAACGAATCCAAACGCATTTGTCACCACCGTATCTACAATCTCCGGCGTCGTTACCTCAGTCACGGTTCCGAATGCTTACGTTCCCACAATCACTAGCGTCGCAGTGGCTGTCTCTTACTTGACAAGCAGTGATGGGTTTGTAAAGACAATATCATCTTCATATACAACAACCTTTCTGGCTTCCTCGACATATATCGATCAGACAAGTATCATGACCTATATGACCACGGAAATGGGAACCTTGACTTCCTCCTTTGTAACAACTGACATCAGTGGCAAAGCTACAACCGTTCTTTCTGCTATCCCATACACCACAGTTCGACAAACTACATCAGCAGTTACGATACCAAAGGCTGTAGAGAACAATAATCCACGCGTTTTCGTCAAGATCGAGTCCTGGCCTCTCTGGAAGATTTTCATTGGCGGTTATTGTCCAATTTTTCTTGCTGTTATGTTCAAGCTTTTCTGGACGTCTATTTACGCCAAGATCAAGCTTATTGAGCCCTTCATGCGTATGGCCCGACCAGAAGGAGCAATTGCCTCTGATACTCTACATACCTATTATCTTTCGAGCTATCTCATGCCGGATGCCATATTCTCGATGATGAAAGGCCATTGGCTTGTATTTTGGTCGGCACTTGTATATCTTGCCGTTGGACTCCTTGCCCCTCTCGCTTCAGAAGTGCTATTTCTGGACACGAATTGGAATTGTCCGGCTCCGAATTACGATGAGAATAACAGAAGCAATCCATGCTGGCCACCGAAGTTGTCCGTGGACCCGCTGATGATCCGCTTTCTGCAAGGTCTTTTGGTCTTCGTCGCCATCATGACCATTAATTTGATGGTGATGGTGATGCGGACTCCGACTGGATTGTATTCTGACCCTTCGTCAATAGGCGCTATAGCTTCATTGACGCACCATCCTGAGGTTCTGGATGACTTCCGGAAATTGGGTGATGAGGTTTTGTTGAAAGATGTGCGCAGGCAGCTCGGTACACGAAAATACAAGCTAGATGACTACCAGCGAGGCGATGGTACCTGGAGATACGGCTTCGTGCCAATTAGCCCAGCTATTGCTATATCGTATGACTGGAATGAAGACAAGGGACTTGACTCTAAGAAGCTGAAAAGGACGAAGACGTTCTCGGAGGGTTCTAGACAACAAGCGATCTGGGACGCTGTGTCCGACTGGTCCTTCACATTGCTCCTTCTAGCAACAATGGGGATTCTGATCGGCTACTTCAAAGACTCTGGGGACACCGCCTTCAATCGATTCTTCAATTCCAACAGCTTTGGCCCACGTTTTGTTATGGTAAGTGTCTCTACAATTATTTTTTTGGAGCCCTGAAGCTAATCAAATGCCAAACCAGACAATTGCAGGTAGTATCATTTCTCTGAACTTCAAGCGTCTCGAGCGAGACGCCCACACGCTCGCACCTTACCACGCCCTCTCTCGTGCTCCACAGCCAGCCTCCAGTACAATTCTCCTCCAACGTCGTTCCCTCCCTTACTCTGCTCTCTTCAGCATGACATATAACCGTCATGCCCTGGCATCCTACCTCGCCTTCATTGCCATCTTGAGCGATATTCTTGTCATTGCGATAGCTGGCATTCCATACTCGCCTGGTCAAATCTACGTCGAGTTTCTCGCCTGCTTCTATGTAACCATCGTAATTCTGGGCTTGATGGTGATGGGCATTATCATGACGATGATTTGGAGGAGATGGACGCCTGATTTACCGAGGACACCGGACACGATTTTGGCTGTAATGAGTTATGTTGCTGATTCGAGACTACTGGATGATTTTGATGGGTGTGAAGGGCTTAGGAGCCGCGAGGTTGAGAATAGAGTTAATGGATTGGGAAAGAGGTATGGCTATGGACGTTATATAGGAGTGGATGGGCAGACCAAATGGATGGTAGATGAGGACTGTAATCTTAGTGCATAGCCATATGGACTGGGAAAGAGAAGTGTATGCATTTATGATTGACGAACTTTTTCTTTAGATTAGTTTGTATCTGAGCGTTGTGTCAAGCCGTGGTAGCTTTTAAAAATCAATCAAAATACCAATACAGTACAACATTATCGATATCTATTCTGTATCTTATGATTGCAAAAGTGCGGTACAGCATGGTGTACAAAGCATGAATAACATAGAACGTAAAACCCCCCACCCAATGGACCCAATAATAGGGAAAACGATAACTAGCAGCCATCAAGCCTAAATACCTCGCCGGATTACAATTCAACCCATGATAACCTGGGAGCGCAATACCCCCAACAAACAACGCCAACGCAATCGCCGAATAAATACCAACAAGAAAAAAGGCCCAAGCGAAGGACCAAAAGAATATTAGATAGCAAGTAGGGTAATCTAGATGGTAACAAAGATCAGATGGAAGGCAATCAGGGTAGCAAATACATGATTGCCTATATGAGAGCTTAACTCCTACCGTACTTAGCTATCAATAATTCATATTCAGATCATTCTACAAAGAACCCTGTTGGCGTGGATCAAGCCCAAGACCAAACCCAAGAAACCACACAAAAAGCAATCGCATCGTCTCAAGAGCGAACGCCAGACTCGAAGCAATAAGAAGAAGAATCAACATAACACCCCAGCGACACAACAAGATTCTCCGCATTCCCTCCCCAACGCCGCGCGAAGAATATAAACACTCGTAACAGCCTCAATACACAGCAACGAGATATACGACATCATCCTTGATACACTCGTTTGTTTAGCCAGCAACGTGGCGAAAGTGAAAAGAGGTCTCTAACGCGTACCCGTAACAGGACCAAGACTAAAAAATTAAAAGCGTGACGATGGAACTTTGGGAGAGAGCTAAAGATATCCAACGGGTATTACTATACCCATCCTTGTACTTGGTACAATACCGTGTTTCGCCATAGGTGGATATCGAGGAATTGTCGCAATCTCAAAATATCGGCCCAGTTTGGACTTTGCACTGCATCGGGGTTTGGTTTGAGGGGCTTTTCGTGGTCGGGGGTGGTTCGGGCAGATTACTTCGCATCAGGGGGCCTTAGGCGGGTAAATTTAGGCGGGCTGTTGAGACGCCTGGTTGGCAGGGTAGGTCAGGGGGTTTGTTGGTCTTCTATCATTGTTGAAGTTGTTGGATTGACGGGTGGAGAATGGTTCGTTAGAGTTGGTAGGAATGAAGTCTTTAGTACTGTGAGCTAGGGCGAGAAAGGTCGAAAGGTGTGAGAGCTTTGCGAAACAATCTGTACTAAGCATGGAAAGTTGTTTGCAAATTCCTTCTTTTGCTGTGAATTCAAGTCTTGACTTGGACTTTCCGAGTAGGCCAATGTTAAGAATGGCGCGTTGACTGGCCACCATACAAGCTAAATTATGCAAGCTGGGAACAAACTTTGGTCGTTGTTTTACCCTCTTAATGGTGATAATGCATTTAGTTCTTAGATTTGGTACTCATTTGGACACAACCTAGTGATTTTTAGACTAGTCATCATGTGGAATGACTACTATATTACGGAAGGGAGTGAAATAGAAGGTAATTCGCTACCCTGCCTCTACTCTCAAACTATCCTCCAGTAATCGTGGCAAATTTGGACCCAGATCTGAATTCGCTTTCCAAAACCTCGTTTTCATCAGCGTTGTATAGTTTCTGGTGATGTCTGTCGTGTGAGCAACTATGAAAAGTGGTAAGAGAAGAGACCAACGAGCGGCCAATGGTGCTTCCCGCGAGACGATACTCCGCTCATCTTCCATTTTTCGTTACGTGACCGAGGTTTTTTCAAAAAATGAGGGGCTGGAGGGGCAAGTGAGGGACGAAAACTCGAACACGTTTATTGGTTGTTGACTTCCAAAACTGATCTGCGGCTGCGAACAGTCTATTGATTGGACTGCTATGACCTCGAGACCTCCATCTCAATTCCATCTCTTCAGATCCTCCGCACCACCATGCCATACGCAAGATGTACACATGGTGCATCTATGTCGTCACGTCCCACTGGTATTTCTTGATCAAGATCTTGTACTGGTTGGCAATGTTTGCCTCCTCTGCATCTCCAGCCGTCTTCGTACCAACCGGCATCAAATTATTGTAAGCTTTTGCCCAAGCCTGATACAGATTGAGTTGCTGGACAAGACTTTCATACACCAACTGCCGTTCCCTCGTCTTGACTGAAACCGCCCAGTTATCCCCAATAGCCTTGAATGCTGCTGCTTGAGCACGAGACAGGGCCGATGCCGCGGCGGGCACTGAGGATCCGGCGTCGACGTAGTTGATGGCTGAGTTTGGTGCAAACCGGTTGGTGGTCTCCCAAAGCTTGTTCGCGATGGCTTTGTGTGCTTCCCCGACGCCGCAATTGAGTAAAAGACTGGGTGGAGGATTCAAGGGATTGGAGCCAGAGACACATTTGAATGCCGTTGTGAGCGAAGTGTATGTCTGTTTGACTTCTCCCCAAGCTTTTTGGATCAGTGGACCCGTGGCTTTCTGTTGAATCTGGACTTGACCTTGTGGCGGGTTAAAAGCTGAAGCTTGTTGTGGAGGGCTGAAAGCTGGACCTTGTTGTGGAGGGCTAGGAAAGCTGGACACAAACTGCCTTTCTTCGAGGGTTATCGGTGTTGAAGTTGCCGCTCCCAGGAGACAAAGGACTGGAACGAGAGGTAACTTCATGTTGGAGAGTTGAGTTGTGGAATGTGGTTCAGTAACAGAATGCTGGGACTTGCCTTATTATATTAGGCCAATATTCAGTTTGAGAATCCCGCATGCTTAAATATTCTCATATAAGCAACAATGACGGGTCTCGCGAGGATCCTCAGATCCTGTTAATACATCGCTGTGTACCATTGGTTCTGTGCTGCTGTCGCGCCTATAGCTGGGCAAGGAACGTTGTTCGTGGTTACCCGTGCCCAATAATAGTGGATCATTAATATAGTTCGCAATGTCGACACCACAAAAACGTAAGCAGAGCCCTAAGAAATAATTCCGACCGCGGCATTTTGGAGGGCGGCCTGATCTTCTTCGTAGGTACTTCGCAGTAAAGGACTAAATTGGGAGTAATTACTGTGTAGTATGATAATCTCACCGCCATCTAAATAGATTCACGGAATTGCGACTTCGTGTTCCATTGTCCTTCTCAGATCCCAACCGCCTAGATAATTGGCATCTTCCAGTGTTTCAACACGCATGATCGTCAGCTAAACCGATACTGATCTTCTCGACCCATGTTCGTGAGAGGTTCGCGAACCACGAACGTGCCCATCGTTGCATGCGGTCCTGTCATTTGAATATGACAACCATTGGAAGCTTGAGTGAGGCGAGGTGAATTCAGTTCCCAGGCGTCAAAGCCAAGCGATGTACTAAAGTACGTGGTCCTCACCTGTGACCAGCTGGGTGCCATGAAACATGGCAATGTTGGTCGACTTGTCCAAGGAAAAGCTGGAAAAGTTTGGAGGGAGGGGTTGCAAATGTTGGCTCCAATTGTCGCTCACCAACCGTCAAGTCTCAGCCTCGCCCTTCGTCACTACCACCAATCAACAGTTCGTCGGTCGCAATTCAAACCGCCCCGATCCCCAGAATCTACATCACGGAACAGCCGGAACAGCCGGAACAGCCGGAAAGACAATGACGTGGAGTTGCTTCATTGTGGTCGGTTGGTCGCCTTGTCTGTTTGCTCCTGGCGAACATCCCTTTCTTTTCCTCTTTTTTGGTATGACCGCTGCTGACTCGGATCGCCCGTATGACCTCAAGGAAAGTTTCATCTATGTTGTGTCTTCTTTTCGCCGAAGTTTCTAGAAATGAGCATCCAAAGGACTGCGCCAACGCTATTCCTTCTGCAGGGTGATACCAGTCAGTAGAGAGCGAGAAGACACCGCGGCCCGTCGTTTTTCCATACCTTCTGTTGACACCTGTCTTTCGGTAGACAAATCATTCTTATTCCCCACCAAGATCATGGGCCAAGAGTTTTCTTTCTTTACTTGCAGAATTTGTTTATGGAAGGTTTTCATCTCGTCGAAGGAGTCTCGCGAAGTGATCGAATAAACTAGGATGAAACCTTCGCCTGTACGCATGTACTGTTCCCTCATTGCCGAGTACTCTTCTTGTCCTGCCGTGTCAAGGACATCGGCCAACGCCATCTCATCATCGATGACAACCTGCTTGCGGTAGCTGTCTACAAGGTATGACTCAGGCAAGAACTTGTTACCAATTTCACCCTGAACTCACCTTCAAGTGTAGGATCATACTCGTCGACAAAATGCCTGTTGACAAACTGGACAGTGATGCAAGTCTTGCCTGTGCCACCAGCTCCAACCACCACAATTCTGTATTCCCGCAGAAACTGGATTTTAATTAGACTTTGAACATATGAGGGAAATAATCGGAGTAGCTACCTTGGACGCCATCTCTGTTCGCGAAACCGAGACCACTCTTAAGCAAACCACAAACGATTAGCTACCGGCGACGTCTTCAAAATCAGGGGAAATCGCGAAGGACTTGAAGACAGGACACCGAGATTGCGGAGTCTGGGAAAACATCCTAGATAGGGGAATTCGTAAGTCGTGTCAGGGGCGTCGCGGCAAGGAGTGCGGTTCGTTTTGGTTGGATATTGGCCTATGGCGAATGATCAAGGACAAACAGATACTCTATGCCGCGCCCAACGCATGCTCCGGTTAGTTCACGCGCGTTTCAACTGTTGCAAATGACTGTTGCAAGTGCAACAGCCATCACGAACGAAGGATGTTGGTCTTTCCTGCTATTTCCCATCCTTTCCCCAGATTTGAGATGATTTGTGAGATAACGGGATTTTAAGAACCGAATGGGTTATACCCGGCTACCCGTAACAGGCTTGCATTGTATGAATTAGAAAAAATTGAGGCTGTTTCTGTTCAAAGGAGGTTACAAATGCTCGCAGTGAAACCCTGCGGGTGAGATCGCGCGCGGTCCGTTATTCCTTAGCGTAGATCTAAGCGGGACATGCTAGCCACGCGAGATTCCGACTGAACCTCGATTTTTGAAGGATACCCCACAGCCTGGAGAATCAACTTTACAAATACCGAACGTCAGCCTGTGGACTGACCAAAAAAATGATTCTTCTACAAGAGATGGGGGTCGAACCCACGACCTTCGCCGTTTCACCATGAGGATGAAAGCCTCAATGTAAAGGCGACATCATAACCACTAGACTACTCCTGCTGGTGAGTCGGCTGGTTCCCTGGCAAAACAATTCTTATCCCGAACAAGTACCAAGCCCAACAAATTGTAAACGTGGCAGATTAGTGATCTCATATCAAATCCTTTTGCGCCACCTCGTTGAACCTGTCCACTAACTCGCCACTACCGTCTCTCTGTCTCTCTTTGATCGTTTTAACTCCAAGTATCTCTTCGACTTCGGTTACCAACTTCATGAAGCGCAAAGCAACAACCTTGGTACTGGCTGGGCATCAGGGTCAAGAGTCGACGCCCAAGTCTTTCAGAAGCGATGCCGAAAGGGGGGAAGAAGAGATAGATGAAGACGATTTATGTCCAATCTGCCAAAACCTCCTTTATAAACCAGTTATTACGCGATGCAAACACACACTGTGCGAGTCTTGCATGGCGCATTGGGCCGATGTGTCAATCACGTCGCAAATGACAATAGTTGGACTAGAAGATGAGGCTGCGATTCTACTACCCAATGAGATCGAGACTCGTTGTCCAATGTGTCGATCCTCTACTACAGCATCAATTGATGGATCGCGGGCCTCAAAATTGGCATCCCAATATCCAAAGACCTATCACGTCCGCGAAGCAGAAGAACGAAGCGTCGAGAACGACGAGGTGGTCGAGGCTTTGACTTTGTATATTGGAAACACCCATAACCGCATACGAAACGAAGACACAGAATCGAGGAACAAACACGAATGGAAATTCTTCATTCGGACATCGCGGAATGATCTCATCGAAGAGGTTCACATATTCTTGCATCCCACTTTTCGCAACTCCCGAATTGTTCAGCACTGGCCGCCGTTCGAAGTTCGACGTCTTGGATGGGGAACCTTCGATATATACGCGAACGTGATTTTGAAGGTCGGGTATAGTTGGGTTAGTTCTGAGGCCGAGGATGCGGGTGATGGCGGCGAGAAAGGTCTTCTTCCGTTGCAATGGCTGCTAGACTTCAATGGACAAGGCAGCCAAGGTCGATGCCGCCTGAAAGTGAAGAAAGAGAAGGAAGGACAGGAAGCTGAAATCGCGGCGCAGCGAGAAGAAGTGAGAAGGCTTTGGAATCGGCAGAGAGAAAGAGATCCGGACTATGTTGAGCTGGATAGTTAAGCTCTTCGTGTTGAGATGTAGCTATAAAGCATATCTACCTCGGGTTTTACTGTGTATTCATTTTGGACATATATACGAATAAGATCTTAAGTATTTTATTAAGGCCGATAAGGGCTAATATTTACTACAATCCGTTTACAACCCTTGTCGGCTATTTCTGAAACGAGAAGTAAACTTAAAATGCTTATATGATTTGCTACAATGACTAACAACGTAGATTCCCGTCAGACTATCTATGACTACCGTAGTATATAAGTCCGAAACAGCTCCGAAGATTACTATCAATTAGTCGGTCTCATAGCCTCGCATATTTGCTTGCTAAGGATCCGTTCGGTTGGATTCGACAATTTGAATTAGGAAGGGATCGATGGAGAGCAGGATGTAGGTGCTTCCGAACCTGTAATTTGCTTACAATCGATCTTGTAGTGAGTGAACGGAAGCTCTACATGGAAGAAAGAGCGCTTGCAAGTCATAACAGTCTAGTTTAAGCCAATTATTCCCTCCGTGAATTCCTCTCCTATAATTTTCACACACCCCAAGAAAAGAAAATCGTTCTCTTAACAATGATCAATTACTTCAATAGATTCCTCGATGTTTAGCATCAACCCCGAATGCGCTATAAAGAGTGAAAGAGAAAGAGAAGCTAGATACATAGGAATAGTACGAGAAGAAAAGATCCGCCATCGCTAGATCTACCGCGAGAGCGAATGAAGACCCATTGAAGAAGAGCTATTCGTACCTAGTCGTTGTGTCAACTCATGAATTATATTTTCCGGACGAAGAAAAGAGATGGGAATTTGAAAGTCTTTACCGACGACCAACCGCTCCAATTATAATTGTTCAACGATATATAATATATTACAACCTCTTAAGATCCATCCTGCCAAACATCTTCTAAAAGATGCAGCTATGAGCGTCAACCTCCTCATGTGCCGCCTATGATTGGAAATGTCTTGACTTCAACTTCCGCTTACATTTCAAACCTGGGCTGTCTGTTGGCTGGACAGACGGGAGAGGCTGTGAAGCTTCACTGGGTGTGGTTATCTCAGGGGCTTGATAAGCCTGAGAGGGTTGACTGGAAGCTGATACACTGGCACTCGCCACAGAAGATGTGCTTGGTGCCGTAGAGTTGGTCACGATTCCTCCTCTTGAAGTCGCCGCAGCAGTGGGGACAGCACCGCCTCCGTTCGCCAAAGGCTTGATTGGTCTCTTCCCTGGGAAGAAATAAGCCGGGATCTTTGGAATAGGAATGAGACTAGTTGTGCCGAAGGAGTCAGTCAGATCCCACGGCATGGTGGCTACCGAGTAACCAGCTGGCTTGGCAGAAATGGTTATCTTATTTGCGGCGTAGCCGCTTCCAGTTCCGGACTTCAGGCACCCTCCAGATCCATAGGCATTCGCACATGTGTTGACAAGGGTGCTACCAGTGTCTGTCCACATGGAGAAATCAGAGATTATTATGCCAGTGCAAGGAGCTCCTGCTGCACAGTTGACCTTGATTGGACCACGCTGAGCACCGTTTGCTGCCGTACCTCTCCAACCCTAAATAAAGGGTAGTAGGGCCCATGATAGAGGGATGGATACATACCCTAGCTGTGATATTTGACAATTGGACACCAGAGCCTGATATTGTCTTCATAGAGGACCATTGTTGATCGATATCAAGGGAGTATGCGTTAGAGCGGCCAATGAAGTTTTCCAGGAGGATGTTCTTTGCGTAGCCACTTCCTCCATTGGACTTGATCATCATCATCTGGTTAGAATGTACTGTGTACACATTTCTGTAAATCACGTCCGAGACTGCCACACCGGAGCCTAAAGAGCCGATTGCAGATCCTCCGCTCCAGTTGCAGTAAATGTTCTCGATGAGTATGTTCTTGGAAGGACTCTGATCTCGGAGTTAGTGCTACAATCTTTCCGGGCATTGAGAAGCACAATTACCTTTACGGTTACGCATTCGTCTTTATTCGTCACCATAACCTGTTTTTATCAGTAGGTCGTACGGTCTCATGCTCTGTTCCTACAATCTTACATCGTGAACCCAAATGTTGTGAGACCAAATATCGATGCCATCAAGTCCGCCGAGATTTCTTCCCCGGATAGCCAGATTGTAGAGCTCTCCGTTTGCACAAGTGTCGAGAGAAAAGTGGAAGGCTGGTGCATCCACTAAAGCCAAGTCATGGACGGAGAAATTTGTTGTTTTGACGATGCGCAGAATGCGAGGACCATTAGCCTTGCCCATTTTGTAGCCGTATCCTTGGAAAGCCCCTTTTCCGGTTGAACTGAAGACTTCGACATCGTTGGCGCCGGTGATCAAAATCATGTTTCCACCAGCAGTTCCGGTTCGGTAAATGGTTCCATCCCACTGCAGAGCCCAGCCCGAACCGCCGTTCAAAGTCACCCAGGTCGCAAGGCCATAGTCTCCAGCGGGGATCACGATGAGGCCGCCTGCCTTGCAGGCAGTGAAGGCCCTGGTAAGAGCAGGGCCAAGGTCCGAGGTAGCGCTGGCCACGGCGCCATATTTGGTCACATTGCACACCAGCTTCGCCTTCTTCGCGGCAACTGTGGTCGACGGTCCGACCTTTCCTGACAGTTGACCAGCAACTAGCAATGGAAGTAGTAGAATCTCAAGAACGAGTGTGAGTGCAGTGAACTGCATTTTGAAACGAGAGAAAGAAACAAAAAGAGTGAGTGTCGCGTAACAAATGGTTCAACGACCATGGAGCAGACGTGACGAGGTCATACTTGCCCACGAAGCAAGATGGTTCCTTTTTGATTGGAACAAGCTGACGGTGTCGATTCCCGCACGGTCATGGCACTGACCTCGTTGGTTTCCACCGAGCAAGGGCATGGAGCCCGTCAACTGCGAATCTTTCTGTCTTGGGAACGATTTCTGACTGGGACCTGGGTGTATGAGTGGAATGTGCGGGATTCATGAGAGGGTACAGCACCAACAAGGATCGGAGAGCATTCGACAGCGGGTAGTAACCCGGCCTCCTGTCTCGTAATTGTCCATGGCGGCTCGCAGGCACATGTGAAGATCCTTCACGAACCGCGAGATTGTTTTGGATGAATGGTGATCATCAACGGCCGATAGCCGTTGTCGAGGCTGAAGTTTGCCGAGTTGACCTCACGTGCCAGTCTCAGTTATTCCGAGCACACAGAGTACCGTACCTATCTAACGAGATAATTCATACTGGAATTTATATATTTAGGCACGTCGCCAAGTAGGTAATTCGCTAGCATTTCACCAGTCGCATCTCACATCTCTCCATGCAAGGGCAAAGAGTTCAAAGTTCATTTCGCCTACTATTCTAGTGCTGCTCCACCATGTTTCAATGTTTAGGTACCACGAAACAAATTTCCCGCTAGGCCCCTTTTCTACAGTACAATCTCCGAATTTTCTTTCCGTCGCTGGCTGAATACATTCTTCTCATTCAAGGGCCCATGTTTGCTTGCAGGTACAGTACCAGCTTTGTGGTATAATAATGCGATTGCTGGGAGTGATGTGGACATTTCCGAGGACCAGTCGTCACGACGGTTTGGTGGAAATTCAGTATCATGTTGTGCATCAGGCACACACGCATTGCCTTGTTCATCCAAGATCTGCATGCGCCAATGACCGGCCATGCAGCACACTCTTCAAGGCAGACTCGGCATTCAGTCGATCGGAATTAGAGACTGCAGGCGCGGGCAGTTCGGCGGCAGCATTGAGAGATAATTGATGCGACGGTGTGGAATGGGCTTTCAGGAAGATGGCGGGACATCCATTCAGGTTGCCTCCAACCGTCCAATTGCTTGGTAGCATCATTCTTTTTGATGTTGTCAGGGGACTCATTGCCGGTGCTGAACCTGCCGAGCTCGATCTGCCTCTCGATATGATACTCCTCAATGAGCCATATGCTGTCGTCTTGACCTTGCCTGACCCTGCCGTCGACCCTGCCCTGCTCTCACCTGCCAGTCTCTCACTGCTCGACGAGGCTTCAGCCACCGTTGTCAAAGTTCTTTCCAAGCCCGTCGTCCTTATTGCCAGCCCACTGTAGCGTGATCTGGGGTTGATGATTTCTCCTTGAGGAGGCATGTGTGAGCCGTACTCATCAGCCAGACTCAATCGACTCCGAGCATAGATGTCAGCAATTCCATCGATAGCCTCGTGTACCTCGGACTCCACCACTCGCAATATACCATCGAAGGAGAAGGCTTCGATCGGGGGAAGATGGGCGCCCGCTGGCATGGCAAGCATTGCTGGGCTCCGGCTTGCAGAGGGAGGTCCCGGGCGAGATCGTTCGCTGCTTGTATGGGCTCTAACCAAGACCGGCTGTGCTGAAGTCCTCGAGCTCGTCGATTTGGAGGGTCGGTGTCGGTGTCGAAATAAAGGTGGGACGAGAGTCGAGGCAGTCAAATGGCTTCCCTTCCCTCTCGCAGTTGTTGTAGTAGCAGTAGACCAGACATTGGCAAACAGACTCAATGAGGCAGAGTGGAGTTGGCCATGGTTAGTAGTGTGCGCATCTGCCTCTGCCTCTGCCTCTGCCTCTGCATCTGCATTGGCAGCAGCAGCCGCAGTGTTAGCATCTCCAGCGACCGGTTTCGCGGCCATGTTGTCCCTAGCCATTCCTCATGCCATGCACGCAAGACAAGCACGGCACTTCTGACATGCGAGAATCAAGGGGCGGTCAACTAAGGGCCAGGCTGGTCACTCAATGGCGACAATTCAGTGGAGGAGGATGCTACCGGATGCGTGGGCGAGCAACGAGGGCAATTGAGCAACGCGAGCCTACTGGACTAGTCCCATCGCTGCATGCCTTGATGAGCTGGCAAACTCTGTGCATATCCTACCTCCCACCATACCACCTATGACATTCAACATCACGCCTGTAATGGTGTAGACCGTTGACAAGACACTTGTGTATGCATTGCACGGCATTGGAGGTCGACGTCGACTAGTACCATGGCTGCTTTGTACTTCCATGTATCACGACGTTAACGAGCACATATCGACCCACAGAGTCGGAATCTAATAAGGTCTCTGCTGTGTTACCTCCCCACGACTCGGAATCAGCTGTCTTGTTGTTCGTTTTCACTGATAAGGGGCGTTGAATCGGGTGAAGCATGCAGCGAGATTGTCACTGACTTTGAGGTAGTACCAAGCATTGTCGCCTCTTTGAAAGAGTTGCCCGTCTCCATATAGATGTGACGATAAGTTTGTTACTTCGAGATCGAGCAAGAAAACGATCAACCCCGGACACGTAGACCAATTCTGTCTTTTGAGACCTTGGTCACAAACTTGGGTAGTATAGCATCGCAACTGATCGATAGTTTGGTGTCCCTGTGCACATGAAGCGTGTGTATACCGTCATTCTAAATGACTTTCTCCTCATTCTTTGAGCTCTCTCCCTGTGTCCAATTCCTTCCTTCTGCCTCGCCATGCCAAGGTTGCAGGACCAATCAATCCACAAGCTTCAATAGACGTACCGGAATTGCGGATTCTACGATTCGTCAGTTTTTGCACATCTCGTGTTACTTCAGAACTGCACCTTACCTTCCTATCTGTTAAGTCATCTTCGTAGGCATGATCAAACGCTTCATTCGTACCAGTCCTATCTCTCCTCCTATTCTCCCAAATGCAATAGAAACGGTAGACCATAGACAGACAAGCAGCAGCACAAGACGTGCTAACACATGCGATGAATCCAGGAGCATATTCTGGAGCATCATTGACCTTGAACAGAAACGGACCAAGAATATTTCCTGCTTCACGTTAGCAAGACCACGCAAAGAGCTGGGAAATGCGTACCAAGACAGTACCCAACAAAAAGGCCGGACGAGGTGATCGATCTCTTGGTATAGCCAGCAGTGTTCGCAATTTGAAGTCCCATCATGACTGCGTATGCACCACCAAAAGAGGGAAGAAAGTAAACCCCGAAGAGAAGTCCACATTTTGCGGATCTAGGCAGCTGCCAAAGCAACAAAGATGCCATTATCGTGCCACACTCGCAGACAAAAATGATGTACGTTCTTGCTCTTGGGACCTTGTAGGCGATGAATGGAGCGACCAACTCAATTGTCCCACTGACAAACCCAGCTGGCATTGTTAACAGCAGCGAATTCAACCCCGTGTACCCAAATCCGTTGATGATTATGGGCGTAAAGGAAGAAACAGGCCCATTAGCCACCATCAAAAGAAAGCTCATCGAGAATGCAAGCCAGAACTTCAAATCAGTTACCGCGTCCCAAACCTGCGCCCATTTAAAATGTGTGTTCCTCACCCCGGCATTATTCGTCTTCATCCTCGCCACAGAAATATACCTCTCCCGATCATCAAAACCCTTCGCCCTAATCGGATCCGGTGGCATGAAGAAGTAAATCACGAACCCCCATAGAATCGTAACAGCACCAGCAACAAGATACATATACCGCCAACTACTCAACCTCCCACGAATATGTCCCAACCCATAATTGATCAACGGAGAAACAATACTAACATACCCAGTGCAACAATACCAAGCGCCCATCCTCAACGCCTGTTCATCTTTCTTGTACCAACCTCCCACGACAAGCATGAACATGGGTGAGATTCCCGATTCCAGGAAACCGAGGAAGAAGCGCTGGGCGTAGAGACCTTTCCATGTTTGCACGGACGCGGTACACATTAGTGTTGTTCCCCAAATGAAGATTATAACAGCGGCGACGCGTTCGATGGGATAACGCTGGGCGATTAGGATGGCGGGGTAGGCGCCGCAGATGAAGCCCATGTAGAAAATTGATGAGGCGACGCTGTAGCGGTTTCCGGTTGTGAGGCCTAGGTCTGTCCGGAGTCCGAATAATGCCTTACTTCATTATTAACATCTAACCCTCCCATTTAAGTGGGCTAGGGGGGATATGGGATACACATACCGCTTGCGCAAGCATTGCTTTATCGTAATATTGCAGGCCATAGGTTATACAGAGGACGGAGAGGAGTTTGCGATCGATTTTCATACGGAGTTTCTTTTCTTCCTGTGCTGTCCATGCTTCTTCGCCGGCGTATTGAGCGATTACGCGGACGGCTTCATCGTTGTGGATTGTGTCGACTGTAGTGGACGGCTTGAGGTCGTTGATCGAAGGGGCGTTTTCATGATGGATTGTACTGACTTTTTCGTCCATGTTCGAGTCCATGGTCGGGTATTGTCGAAGAAGAGAACAAAACTGGTAGACTGCGAATATTTAGAAGGACAGGAAGATAATGCAGAGATGGATGAATAAGGAATCCAATAACCACTCTTTCGGTTCTTCCACACAATGCAGGCGAGTATGAAGATCCCATCCTTCCTATCTTGACATTGACAAAATGTATACCCATGAACCGAAAATCGCCGGGTTGTTGATGATATCCGCCTCGTGGTTACGATACATTGCGGGGTAGTGGGGTAGCTAAAAGGGGAAATCTCAGAGAAGAGCCAATAGCTTGAGTCTACAAGCGAGGCCAAGATACACGAGTTGGAAGCAGCAACTTGAGCAGTTGAGAGTAAGCCGGTTGTGGTTTTCCAAGCGGGGTGAGGAGAGGATGAGGTAGGAGATGGAACTTAAGTCATACGGCCGACATGATTTCGTTCTTGGGGAGTTGAGATTATCTGCTGCGTCCCGAGTCTTATTGCGTCGAGCTTGAATCGCGAGTCAAAATGAGAATCATTCGCCAGCAAAAACGATACGAAGTACCCAACCTAGATCTCCTCACCTTTCTATTCGGTAAGCACCAACCCCATCCCAGCTCATCATTCAAGATTGTAAGACAAGGCTGAACAAAGCCGCCAGACTCCGAACACAGCGCTAGCCAAGAAGATGCCGTTCTCACGCGTCAGCATATCAACCTTCACACTCGATCACGAAAGCCCAACTACGGCTTTATTCTGAGCAAATAGCCTGTGGGCTGCGACATCATTATTGCATCGGCGCTGAGGGTCCTTACAAAGATGTCGTTACGGTGTTTTCTTCGGGCCAGCCGTATGTTCCAGCGGTGCTTTTTGGCGTAGTTGCTGCTGGTGGTGTGTTCTCTGCCGCTAGTCATTCTTTTACCCCGAGAGAGTTGGCGAGACAGATTGGGCAGGGGAAGAGTAATTTGTTGATATGTAGCAATGACTTGAAGCATGTCGGTCTCAACGCAGCGAAAATCTGTGGATTATCGTCAGACCGGGTGGTGATAATGGGTGCAAGTCCATCATGGCGTTTCAGCTCAGCCGATGGCCAAGTCGCTGTCACAACGAAGAAAAGACTACCCTTCACTAGAGTAACAGATAAGGAAGAGTTGAAAGAAAGTTTGATAATGCTCCTCTGGAGTTCAGGCACAACAGGCGTCCCAAAAGGCGTTATGCTCTCCCACCTCAACCTCGTTGCCGAACTCTACATCCCCACCGCCCAAGCCCGAGAATGGGCCGCCCCAAAACTAGCAGCAGCAGAAACCTTTACCGCAATGAGAGCACTCGCACACCTCCCCATCGCCCATATCGCAGGCGTTCTCGGCTATCTCACCGGTCCACTACTCGTCGGCGGAACGGTTTATTGGCTGCGCAAGTTCCAATGGGATGATTTTTTGAGGTATAGTAAGGAGTATAAGGTTACGGCGCTGTACACTGTTCCCTCGATTTATCTTAGGATTGCTAAGTCGGAGGAGGTGACGGATCATTTTGAGTGCGTGGAGTCCGCGAGTACGGGGGCTGCGTTGATGGATGAGGAGTTACAGAGGGCTGCTAATAGAAAGCTGGGGAGGGGAGGGACGGTTTTTATTGGGCAGACTTGGGGATTGAGTGAGACGACAGGTGAGCGTTCCTGCGAAATTCTTGTCTTTTTTTTGCAATTGCTAATTGGATCTTACTAGGTGCGGTCACCATCATGCCGAAGGGCGACATGGATGACACAGGATCTATTAGTCCGGTGATGCCTGGTATGCAGATCCGCTGCGTTGATGAAGACTTCCACGATGTCGAGCCTGGAAAGCCTGGAGAACTTGTCGTGCAAGGTGATATCGTTACGAACGGATACTACAACAATCCGAAAGCTACCCAGGAGAGCTTTCGGGATGGCTGGTTTTGCACGGGTGACATCGCCATCGAAAGGAATGGGAAATTCTATATTGTCGATAGAAAGAAGGTGAGCGTAGATGGCAGGAAAGTGATAAAGAACATTAACTTACCCTTTGCCAGGAAATCTTCAAGTACAAAGGTCTTCAAATAGCGCCTGCAGAACTCGAAGGTCTTCTAGATACGCACCCGCTCATTGAAGAAGCCGCTATCGTCGGACTACCACAACAAGGCGAGGGTGAGTTGCCCAGGGCGTACGTGGTAGCCGATCCTTCCAAGATCAGCGAACAAGAGATTAAGGCCTTTGTGGCGAGTCGAGCAGCGCCTTACAAGCAATTAAGAGGCGGAGTCGTGTTTGTGAAGGAATTACCGAAGAATGCTATTGGTAAGATACTGAGAAGAGAGCTCAGGGAGCAGGCGAAGCTAGAGATGCGGGCGTCGAAATTATAAGAGCGGATTTTCTTAGGGTTGCTCGCTAGGAAAGTTTGAGATTTGTGATTATGGTGTGGAGTAGCTTGAGTATACGAAGATATCCGAAACGGTACCCTCCTCTGTGGGACGGTTCTCGTGATGGTAAGTAGCTAGAAGCTTGAAATGATCGGCATTTTGGTAGAGATCAAGACAAATACATCAATCGAGATTCGAGAAGTCAATCTCAGCAGATACGAATCGGCGAAAGGCTGTGTGGAAGTAAATTCGAGAGGCGGTAACACCTCGAAACGGGGATTGCGGAAGTCGGATCATTGTGCATTGTGCCGTAAGGCGCTGATAGATTTTGGAATTGGAGGCCAAAGATACTCCAGTGCTTAAGATCCAAGAACAAATGCTTGTGAATCAAGATTCCAATGCTTATACGAGATCGCGCTTCGAGATCTCTGGGAACTCAATGGAGTAGAGGATATGCCAAAAGACTTGGCGGACCTTTTCAAGCCTTGTTTGAGTGTAACCCATTTTCACGCGTTGGATTCTCGAAGTCCGTCAGTTCCTGCTTCATCCTCAAAGAATGGCTTCAAGATCTTCAAGAAATGCATGGCCATCCTTTTGCCACCATTTGAGCTCGGCTCAACCCGGGCAGTGTAATCTTCAGCATTCTTTCCATCTAACACATCGTATAGCGCACATGGGAAGACCTCGGTGCCTTCAATTTGCAGGCTCCTGGTAGCGTTTTCGTACATGGCCTTGATTGCGGCCTGGAGTCTCACTGGATTCCTATTGTATCCCAGTACTTTCAACGGCAAATCAGCCCAGCTGGACTGATTTGAAGTAGACGTGGCTTCCAATGGGTAGTAAATCATGCATATGACGACGGCTTTAGGCTTCTGTCTTTCCAGAATTTTTCCCACGTAGTCTTTGACCTGATCTTTGAAAAGGCGGTTGAAGTGACCCAGACACCATGCATTGCCCTTCACTAACGAGCGCAGTGGAGTCAGCCATGAAAGTTGAAGCATGCGTATTAGTGTGGCGAGAGTTGGTTTCATGGCAACGTCGTTTCCCCCGACCGACACGATGAGTATATCTTCAGTACTGATATGATCACGAATGAACTTGTCGTGATCAAGCAAATCGCTGTCTCTTTGTCGGAGCATACTTGCTTCAACGGCCAAGTTGAGCGCGGTGCCTCGATCTAGAAGGAAATGATTGAGCCAGAATGCGACGTCTGGCCTCGGAAATGGTGTCTGCAGGACTTCTCTGTATATCTTGGGCACTGCGACAGGCAAATGTTCTCCGTGGGGACCTGTTACGGGAACCCAATATTTGTTGTCCAGGGAGGAGTCGCCGGCCAAGTAGATGATAGGCTTGTTGGGCCGTAATAATGCTGCCTTGGACCGAAATGCGGCCATATCTTCGATTGGGTGACCTGCCCACTGGTGATAAAAGCGTGAGGTTTTGATTTTGTCGTCCATGGGCGCGGAGCTTTGTTGTAGTTGGGCAGGCAGTTTCAAGCAATAGTTATCTATGATCTGGTCAGCGAAAATTCAGAGAGGATGTCTGCGCGATGGTTTGTTGATGTTATCTATGGAAAAGGAGAGAAGAAAAGTGGCGTAAGCTGGGGCTAGGATACGGCCCGAGCTCTGCTTACAAAGACCAAGCTGGCTGCCTAAGTGCGGGCTAAATTAATTCCAGTACTACTCCTACACCACCAACAACGCGTCCAGGAAAATTTTAACACACTACTACACGTGTGATTATCAACTCTACTGTTCGCTCACGAGATCATTCATCAGAGGATACCCTTGGATGCCGCACTCGCTGACTACCGGTGTAAGCCGAGCTTTAGTATCCTTGAACTACACGACAGGAGATCGACTATATATGCCCTCCTGCTCGACCTTTATCTTTCTTCCCTCTACCATTGATCTTATCCCACCTATCGGATACATAATTTTGACTCACAAAGGGCTACACTTGCATACAGTAGATCTAATCGGGAAGTCTCTCATTATGCCTTGTATAACACTCTGAATGACCAGCCGCTGCGAAATAAATTGATACGCCTATTGTTGTAGCTGCAAGTTCGGCCTTTCTCTAGTTCTTATCTCAATCTTGCTGCAAGCATTCCATGTCAGCGAGAGATTAATGCTGACAAAGAATAGGACGCGACCTTAGTCGAAAATTCCGTCCAATGTTCCTACCAATTGAAATACTCCTTCCAGTGTTCGTTCCATGGTTTCTTCCAAAGTTCTAGATAAGTTCGAGCAGAACTCGGTTCTAGATCTGTCCACAAAGTGAGCCGGTCCTTAATAGGGCTTCGCATTGACAAATTGACCTACTCATGAGAAAGGCTGCATTAAAATTGCAGTCGTCGCTGGATATATGCTTTATTTTATCAAAACTTCATAAAATACAGATTCAAGGCCTACGAGGACAAGGAATTTAGTAGAGAATTCCGTAGATCCCTAAATAATTGCTGAGCGCACATCGAGGCACCTAGCTGGTTAGTCAATACTGATTTTGATCGTGGCTTCTAAGACGAGAAATCGATAAAAAGTAATGATCATGATTCTGATACCGGGATACTACGGAGGAAAAGGAACAGTAAGTATCTTCTTCCTATTGATCCCTATTGGAAGAAAAGTATACTATAGCCTAGAACTAGCTTTCTAAGCATTACCCGGCTTTGACTTTATATTTATCTAGTAGATCTAGCCCGGGTAGGTAAATCTGGGTAAGTAGTTATCGTAAGATACTCATAAAATCTCTTCTGTAGCGGGTAAGTAGAGAAGAGGCTATTTGAGAAACCCTTTTTTCCGTCTCCTCTTGGTCTTCTACTTACTCAACAAACCCCCAAGAACGATGAACCTCGAGGCTCATATACGGGCACGCGAGGCCCAGCAAAGCAAGCGCTGGGCAGAGCTCCGACATCAACACGAGATCATTAACAACAAGCTTCAGGAGGACGTTAGAACCTTGCGGAAATTGGACTCGGAGGTACGGACCGGCCAACAACGCCTGCATGACAAGGTAGATCTTCTTCTCGTTTTCAGGAACAATTTATTGGCTGACGGGACATGAATAGTCGGAAGAGATGCGAAAATTCGAGAGCGACGCCATCCAAGAGCGCAACAGTCTACAGAGCCTTAGACCTCCTGGTCTTACAGCTGTTCAAGTCCGTCGCTCTAATAGCCGAAAAGAGACGGTTGATCTGACTGGAGACGACGAGATGCACGTGAAAGTGGAGACGGTAACAGAGGTTGGTCTCGTCACCACTTTCTTAATTGTCCTATACATGCTGATGTCTACTAGCATGGACCTACCCAGCCTCTATTGACTCCGAATTTGCCACCTGCAGAATCCTTACTGGAACCTTATGTCTCCGCCTCGCCAACTATCGCTACCTTGGCTGCGAGTACCGCCGTAAGTAGTCGGCTCAGAATTGAGGGATGTGGAGGAAGCGGAATAGGCACAATTATCCGGGTCACCTGGTTTCATGTGCCTCTCAATGATTCGAAAGTCAACATTGGTTTCTTCCCCGGCATTCTCATACCTAGAATATTAGGAAGCATAAGATGAACATGTCTTACGCGAAGAAGAGATCGATGTGTCTCTTGTCCCATATTCTTGCTAAAGCAGATTAATTGTCCATGAACTAACCTTTGGTAGCCATATTCAAAAGCAACATATACTCAAACAACAACGGTTCTCGGTTCCCTGGAACAACCCACCAGCCTCCAAACGATGAATAATGCATTCGAAGTCCCCTCCGCGCCAGCAACCAGCATCCCAGTACGTCAAGATCTCGAGACTAGACAAGTAGGCTTCGACACAGAAGGCAGCACTCCCTCTGACTCGGTGGCGACTCCATCTTCCAATTTTCCACGGCTTCTGATGCGATCTAGCATGCGAAATAACAACACTCGCCAAGTTGGCTCAAACTTCTCGCTTGCTGCACGTCAGAATTCGATACAGGAAACTTTCAGCCTCAGGAATAGCTCTTCTTCCCACCCTTCCGGTCCACAAGCACAAGTAGCCTCGCCCTGGATCTGTAGCAAGTGCGACAAGGTGTTTCGATCTGCGGTTCGTGGAAACCATACTAAGCATCTGGAGAGCTGCAAAGGAAAATGCACCCGATGCAAGGAGAAGGGCATCCCTTGTGAAAAGATTGGTAGCCAAAAATGCAAGGCTTGCAAGGATGCCGGGGTTGTGATCAAGGATTGCGACAACAGCAGTAACATGGAAAAAACAAATCATCGGCGAGGATGATGACTCTGACAGCGATCGTGATCCTGAATTTGTTTCTGGAGACCATGAGCTTGAGTATTGAAGAATATTGAGTTACAGGTCTGGGTAGAAGGGTGGATTGTTAATCTTCTTGGGCACTTGGGCTTTGATTTCTAGAGAGAAAAAGGAACGGTGCAAAGTATGAACATGGAGTTCGACATGGGGAAAAACATTTTGCAAATTCCCGAGGGACTGCTTTTGATCTGGCAAGTACTTCTGTCCGTCTTTACTACAATTAGGGCTCAAACAGAGGCCTAGGGTTTCAAATCAAAAGCGATTCAGAAATAGAAAAGATATCTTGCCTCCCTTTCCATATAGCAGACATGATACCTCATATACCCGCGCTAACCAGAATCGGTAGGGGATTGTTATAGACGTCTAGGAACTAGACCCGACTTCTATTTGATTTCTGAACATATAGAGACTTCAAAAGGACACCAATGATGCTGCGGTTCAAGAGGCAAAGAATTTGTAAGAGAGGACGCAAAAAGAGCCCACTAGAATCAGGTATTTTGTTTTGCCTAGGGGCTATTTATAGCCGTTCTTCGCAGAATTTGTTGTCTTGCTAACACGAATCATTGTAAATACCCTTCTACGTACCGAGCCTTTCATTGAAAATCAGATGTGTCAGTCCCCCTTCTCGAATTTAGAGTTGAGAATTAGATTCCCCATTCCCAACTGACTTAATACTTACTCATGTAATAGGTCGTTGAAGAAAATGGGAATTTACTGACCGGGTAATTCAGAGAGCAACAAAACCTGAATGAGGTAGACGTAACCCCAAGACATCTAGCAAATCTGAAAGAATGCGAAGGCGATTGTTTTGAAAGAAGAGAGGCAACTTGGGAAGGGTATCGCAGCCCCTTTTAGACGGTTGCTTTCGGGTTTGTTATCTAAGTTCCATAGGTTTACCTCCGTCACGTGTTCGCGAATATGCTTGCAGACTGAAGCCGTAGCAGCATGGAGACCTCGGTGCCGGTCCAACACCGTACGTACCCGGCGCCAACTTGACACTATTGAAATATCGATAAGGTAGCTTTCCAGAACGCCTACTACGAAGCAACAACAAGATCAAAGATACTTGGCAACTACTCTCCCTTTTTCAGAACCGCTGAAAGTCTAAAAAGCTTGATTCAGAGATGATTATACAACATTTTATAGTATTGTACCCGGTGAGGGGTGCTCAAAAGTTGCTACCATGATGCTGGAACACATAGCATTCATTATAAGTTACTAGCCAGTGATTATCTACCACGTGCGGTCGAGTTCCTGAATATCTTGCAAAGCAAATCGCCAAAGCCCAAAAAATCCAGCTGGCGAACCTGTTCGCCCGGACTCGTCACTAGAGAAAGCGAAAAAGCCTGTATATCTAGTGCAAGTCTATGATACCAGCGTTTTCATCTATCCCAATCCCATTCCCAAAGTCTTTAATCCAAAGATAATCGTGCTCTGTTTCACGTCGTTTTAGACAGTAACAGAACCATGAGCCACCAAATATATCGCCAGAATCAAGACAACATACCCCAGGAAGAACAGACTGGGCGAAAGTTAGCCATTGTTGACATGGTGCGATACTCAATTGCAGTTCTATCTAAGAAGACAATAATCAACAATATACCGCCATCGAGAAGTCTCAAGCAACGTTCATAAGCTGCATTGCCAGAAATCGATCAATGTTTGACTGGAACCGGCATATAATGTGATATACTGGCGCATGAAAAGAAAGCAGAGGACTAGACGAGGCACTTACGACTACAAGATTTATCATGCAACATACATGAAATTAATGGTCGCTGTTCCGGCGGCGCAACCAAGAGTTCGGTGTGGTCTCTTTGGGCGCAGAAGTTGAATGTGCTCCGGTGAGATCGACATGTTCTAAATTCGGCATGATCAAGCCCGAGGTGGACGATGAAAGCTCAAGACCAGGCCGAAATTGTCCCACACTATACTGCGATGGGTCGAAGTCATAGTGAAGGTATTCGGGCAAGAGAGGAGGATTTGGCGGTGACGTCTGCGCGGCCAGCCCATTCTGCAAAGCTCCGTTGTAGGTGGAAGGATCCGATTTCCTAGGCGTGCGTGGTGGCACCATCTTGAGAGGAGGGGATGCGACGGCCCCTAGGCTGACATGCCGCGAATCGGCGAAGGAAGTAGGGCCTTGTGCAGCGAATGTTGAAGTCGCCGCTGGCAAAGTACCTTTCTTTTGAGCATCAATGTCAATGTCTGGAGGCTCATCCGCACCTTCGCTGTCTCCGCGAAAGTGGACATCGCTGTTGTGTGAGCCTCCGCTAATGTCGCGAGCTTTCTTAGCGCGTCGGTCATTGCTAATCGCATTGTTCCTCGTGCGCTCACAGATCTTTGTTGGGCCATACACGATCTTAAAGGTTTTGGCGCCGTCGAGGGCCTCACAGCAAGCCGATTTGAAGACCTGTTGAAATGAATCAGTCGATGTTTGTCATACGGCATTTTGCCGCATTGATGTAAAGTCGTGACTCACTTTGAAAGTGTCGCAGATTGCCTCGATGCGATTTTTAAAGAACAACTGCCGATCTTCATGAATAAAAGCCTTTGCGCCTTTCAATTCGTAGGTTGGATCGGCGAAAGGCAGCAAGCAGCAGCCATGCCGGTGTAAAGCTGCGGCCTCATCCTGCAGGATATTAGCGACCAAGATAACCGGGTTGTAGGCAAACGAGGGCATAAAGAAATCGAACAAACCACTGGGAGCCCGAGCGCCATCCATCAATTCAAATTCCAGTATCTTTCCCCTCCCCAGAAAACGAGGTTGTCTCTATTTAACCCAAGATCGGATTGCTTAACAAAATTTGGAGTTTGGTGAGAAGGCGGAGTTATGAAGACCTCTGGTGTGGCTTCGTGTCTGCTGGGTGTTCCACTTACAACTATGAGCCAGGCCGTCGCTTCAAGCTGCTCTGGCGGGTACTTTCCATTGAGAATGCGGTTTGCCGTATTCACCTTGTCGTAGAATCCACTCAAAGTGTCAACCATGGCATCATACACTTGGATAACATAAGGGAGCATCTCCATAGCATACTCTGGAGTCTTTCGGTGAGGATCTTGAGGAGGAGTCCACTGTAACATTGTGACCCGAGCTCGAGCTTGGTCAGGATTGCTGAAAAATTGGGAATAGGCCCCATAACGTGGATTTGTGGTCTGCAAATCGCGGTCGCCCACTTTCTGCGCATTTTCTCCCTCCGTGGACTCCCGCTTTGCACGCTTTGGCTGAGACACTACACGAATGCCACTAGAGTCTTGACGCTTTCGATGTCCAGACACATCAGTTCCGTGACCAAAGTTGTTAGACAACCCTGCTGTGGATAGACCAGTGCCATTATTTGGATGCAAATGTACCTGTTCAGAGCCAGTGCGATACAGAGCCATGCTCTGTGAGTTGAGCGGATAACTGGGGACCGCATGTCCAAGCTGCCCATAACCATGCTGATAATTTGGCATCGCCTGGGCAAACTGGTTGAAGGCCGAAGGAGCGGTCGGCGCAGTGCCACGCTGGTACTGGTAGTTAGGAACGTGGTTGGTGCTAGCCTGATTGTTGTTGTGCAGGCTGGGCCCAGGGCCATGCTGGGAGCCATAGGCGCCTGGATACGTGGAGGCGAGGCTGGCGTTAGCCTGTTGAGCGGCAGTCTCATTGGGCGGGCTATTGTCAGGTGTCACGCTGAAATGGTGATTCGGGTAGTCGCCTTCCATAGTGAGTTTCAAGGAATTTCGTAGAAAGGTCGGTAGATTCGATGTACAGGAGATAGATGGTAAACAATGGATGTAGAAAAGGGAAGACAGTGATTTTAGGGAAAGGTGAAGACGGGGGATAAATACTCGTTTGCTAGAGAGGTGTTGATGAAGAGTTCAACATCACTTGCTTGTCTACTGCCACTCGGTGGACCCGAGTACCGCATGGGCATATCATTCGAGACCATCAAGCTAAACGTGCCCAATGGCACGATTTCCCTCGATCCTGATTCGACCATGGAGAAATCTCCGAAGAGATGAAGGTCAATCTCCTGATCACCAGGAGTATGTGCGGTTATTGCCATCCAGGTCCTGCCGTATCAGTGCGGATGCATACAGGTGGTATACGGTAGTAGAAGGGCTTTGCTTACCTCAAGAACATGACCGAACATGGCCGAACATGGAACAAGCCAGGTCAGAACATGATTGCACAGAAATGGAAATAGCTAGAAAAGGCAGGCACGGCTCCTATAACTTTCATCTCAGTTTTGAGGTCGTAGAGCTGACTGATTTTCTGACAACTCTGGCGAGAATGGGGCCAAGGCAGTAGGATTTCGTATATGCCGTTTTTCGAGAAGCCCATTGTCCATAGTTTAGCATCTCCCATGACAAGGTGGTACGGATGGTAAGTTGCAAAACTGTGGTAAAGGGACTAGCAGATCCCAAAACTGTTAAGATAAAAAGAGATCTCTGTACCTTCACGAACGACTTAGTCAACACATTCATCCTCCATTGAGTTTGATGCAGTCCCGATTGACGCTCATAGCACTTCCACAGCGACGTTTCAAATGGACATAGGAATCAACCAAGGTCCATCCTGCTGGATTGAGCTCGCCAACTCAGGAGAACTCAATGTAATATGATATGGAAAATTCGCGTCGGCAAGCACCCGTTCCAACCCGATCGCATGCTCTGGACGTCGCAAGGATGTGAGATATGTATGACCGTATTCCCGAAGACCCGAAGCGCGCAATAGTGATGCAAATTGATGGGTTGTACCTTGGAGAGTTTTCGTTGATGAAAAGTGACAAGTGAGCCAGATTTTCTCGAAGCAACGCTTCGACGATCATTACCCTGTTTTGATCATGTCACGTGTCTAGCCTCTCCAGTCTGCGATCTGAATCAAAATACTGAGCACAATGGTCCTAAATATCGAAGTAAGCGTTCTATATAACGAATTGAATTAATCAAGAACGGATTTCTGCAATGAAAGACGTATTGACCTATGCTGATCACCACGTTGCGCGATGCAATTCTGTCAGCCTTGTGCAATACCATGGCATATCCAGCCAAGCATCAACAAGATCATGTATCGCAACTGTGGTTCTATAGTCTAGGATATTACACTTTTCAACTGCCTGAATGACAATACTTGGATAGGTACTCCACGGCTAAAGCTCGCCCTTCTCACCCTAGCCATCGGTGCCTTCACAGTCGCGGCAAAGAACTGCGAAGACAACTACAACTGCCGCGGCTGGGACTTACTCAGAAGAGGTCCGGTTATCTAACCTCTGCCCCCGCCCTTATTTAACCACGCTTACTTACATCTCAACAGGTGACTACAGAGACTACATCAAAGCCGCCCTCTCCGAGGCCAAAAAGCCAATCACAGAGTACAACGTCGACAACTCTCTCTTCCAATACGAGAACAACAAACAGGGGGATGTATCGTTCTTGAAATTTTGTGAGAGGATTTACAAGTATGGAGTGTCTGGGAAAAGCAATTCTTTCTGTAGTTAGTTCGTTGACTTATTTGAGGGAGGGGAGGAGTGGGGAGAATGTATAGTGATATAGTTCAAGACAGGAACAGAGGTGAGGGTAGGATTAACGAAGTTGTTCATGTACCACGCTCATTCAAAGGACGGCCTTATATGCTAAGTATAAGTGGTAACTTGATGCCACACGCCTTTCTATCTCTGTCCTTGAGTGAAGAAGTGGACCTAAATCATGAGACAAAGGGATGAAAATTGACTCGAGTTCGAAAATTTGCTAGTAAACCAGGATCGTACCAATCAAAACTTCAAGTAGTTCCAATTTCGAAATACCAGAGTCACATAGCCACGGAGCTCAAATCCTATGATGGGTGGCAAAACGTTAAAAAGCACCTGGCCTCTGTCTGCCAGAATTTCTCGTGCTCGCTCGCGATGAACACCTTCTTACTGATTTCCTCATCTCGGTACTCCCACAATAATGCAGCGATCTACAACTTTCCCATCTACTAGCTGATCCATTTTTCGCCCCGAAAATATGCACGGATCACTCATGTTGGTCTCCCAGGCGTGAAAGCTCCTTGAGGAACAGCTGCCTGGGGCTAAGCCATCGGAGGGCTAGCAGGCTCAGGAATTGCGGCGACCGGCGCTTGTGGGGTCGGAGCTTGCGGCGTAGACTGGGCTTGTGGAATAGCCTGAGGAGCTACTTGCTGCGGAGGGCTTTGAGCTTGCGGGACTTGAGCTTGGGGTTGCTGACTTTCTGGTTGCTGAGCTTTCGGCTGCTGGACTTGCGGGGTTTGCGGCCGAGTGGCTTGTGCTTGAGCCTGAGGGGCTGCTTTTGGAGCGTTATTCGATGGCGGGGATCCCGGAGCTGGTGATTTTTCACCTCCTCCTCCACCAGCTGGTTGTTTGACAACCTTGGTAGAAATAATCTGTCCAAGACTATTGAATACAATATTAACCAAAGCATTCAGTGGGCCGTATGAGTACTCCTTTTGGATGTTTCCGCCCGCTAGAGTCTGTTGCTTTTCAGTAAATGTCATGTTGGTCTGATAGTCTCCCACGATGTTGCTGACAACATTCCCTGCCGTCCCCACCACTTGCTGGACAATATTGCCCAGATTGTCGATCAAGAACGACAGATTCGTACCGCCATGCGTAATTGATCCGAGCAGTCCGTCAACGACTCCTACTGTCGTTTCGACAATTGACGTGATGTTGTTGATTGCGGTGATCAAGAGAGGATTCAGGTCCAACGAATCGAACACGCGATGTACGATATCGACAAGATGACCAAGTCGGACAATAAGCTCCAATTCGGCGTCAACGTCGGAAATTGTGATGTTGACCTTCCGGATCGACACGGAGACACCGGCGTTTACAGAAACCAGGTTTGCTACATTTGCGTTTAGGTTGATGTCTGCTGACAAGTTGTCTACGTCCGATTCGATGCGACCAACGGACAATTCAGGGACCTGAAGTAGCACATCTGGAGGAGTGCCCGTGCGAGAAGTTGTTGGCCATGGTTTTCTGGCATGTTTACCCAACGGTGTGTAATTACTGTACTTTGATGAGCTGATCGACGAGAAAGTTGGTGTGGGTTGCGCTGGCGTTGCGGTACTGGTCGTCGAGGGAGAGACTGTAGAGGGCGCACCCAATGGAACTGCTGGAGGGTTGACTGGCGGCGGTGCCTCTGTGGGAGCAATGGGAGGTTGATTTGGCGGTACCTGGAGAGGACCATTCGCAGGCAGTTGTGGTTGATTCAGCGGTTCGGGCAGGGAGTTTGGAGCTGCCACGGGCACGTTCGAGGACGCGGCTACAGGTCCGATAGTGGGCGCACCGGCAAGCGTACCAACCTGTGCATCGGTGAGTTGGTAAAGGAGGCACAGGGTCAAGAGAGTCCTGTACAACCCATGAAATGACAACATTGCAATGAAAGCGACGAAACCAGAAAGTTCACAGACGAGACGATGGGATAAGGAACGACATGAAGGAACAGAACTTCGCAAGCCTACGGAGCTCACGACTAAGCTCTGTCACCTTGTACTCTAGGAAATAACACGGGGTATGGCATTGGTGCCCTCCAATGGCTCTCTTCCTGGTTTCCTATCATCCAAAGGCCGTGCGCAGCCTTGCCGTCAGAGGTAGATCCCGGGGAAGATCGAAGATGAACAAGCGATGCGACGCGCGCTGAGCACTATTCTGTCGCATCCTCGCAAAGGAGAATTGTTTGAACGCACCCTTCAAGACTCGAGATATTGTTAACATGCATCCAAAGCTGCACCTGACCAGATCGTTACTCGTGCTCTTTTTGAGCGCTTTCCTAGTCAACGCGCAATCTTCATCCTCGACAGCGAGCCCAGGCGGGGGCCCAAATTCAGGCTATGAGAACTACAATCTCACACAAAAAGGTAATCCCGACGACACAGTGTACGAGACCGCTTCTACGCGAGGAAACTACACACTGGATATCGAACCAGATGTCTACCTCAACGCCAGCGTCCACATTGGCGAGATATTGGTTGAGGTCAACGATATATCAGCAAAGATCAATCTGGATGCGCAGGTTCTCCAGCTACTGAAGTTCAATGCTGGCGTGGACGCAAAGATTGGGCGCGTTCGCCTGCAGATTCTCGAGGTCAATGCGAAAGTGCTGCTTGAGGCCCGACTCGGGAACCTTTTGCTGATGATCAGCGATGTCCTTGATTCTCTCGATCTGAATCCAATCCTGGCGACTCTTGGCAATGATCTGAACCATCTGATCAATTCCACTGGAGCGACACTCACAGGAACGCCTGGTCCTGGAATGGATGGGGCCGCCAAAGTCAGCAACGGAAACAAAGTCAACCACAAAAGAGCTCTGCGGCTGGAGCAGAACGTGCTCTACTCGGTCAATGACTATACTGGCAACACGCATACAAATCGAATCCTTGAGCAGAACGGTGACATCATCGAGCAGACCTTGGACAATGTCGGAAGAATCTCTGCGGAGTGGATTGTTGGTAGCTATGAGAGGGACATGACTCCAAACGGATTTGGCTTGCCTGTGGTCTACGATGGTTGGGAAGCCGATGAGCTAGAGTATGAATACGCGCCGTTCCCCGGTCTGAGTGTGGTAGCCTTGATTTACAAGGCCCGAGATGGCGGGCAGGTTGTGGGCGCGCAAGTGGTCAGCGAAGCTTTTGCAGGCGGTTCGAGCACAATAGAAAACATGGCGAGGAGTACGCAAACATGAGGAGAGGTGATGGGCCGCAAGGGTTGTACTCAAGCAGAGATGCTCAGCGAGGGAAAGAAGGCAGGATCAGGACAGGTGCAGTCAGTCGCAATTTGATGGGCGCTGATGGAGAGGAGTAGAATTGACTGTAAGAAGAAGTTTATGTTGATGGGATGGATGGAACCTTGAGATGTCCGTTAGGTACTTACTAGTCCCAATTGGACAGTCGTCACGTGCGACTTCCGTATGCTCAAAATTTGAGATAGAAATCCACTCCACGCCTTTCCGTTGATCAGAGCGAAACCTGTCGTAACAAGTACCTAGGTACCTTATGTAGATAGAATCTCAGCGTACTATAAAAGGCATCTCGTGGCTACGCGATGCGTTTGTTTATCCACCATAGCTCGACGCGTCGACGTCACACTTCCAGCAGATATTGCGCTTGTTTGATAGACAGCATGTCAGCCCTCCTCCCCCTCACAATCCGAGGTCTCAACCAACAGAACCGAATCTTCTATTCATCCCACCAAACAGCATGCCTCCAAGACGCCAGCCCTTGAAGACACTTGATCCTTCCAAGCTCAAGGCATTGGAGTCTCTCCTCAACGAGCTCCCCGAACATGTCGTGGTAAGTAGAATATACACCACTCTACTCATCAAGGACGATGTCTACTCGGCGAATTCCGAAGTTGACCTTGTTTTCCCCATACACGTATTGAGACAACCCAAACTTCTCTTACTAGAAAATCCTAACAGGCCAAGGACGACATGATTTCCAAATCCAGAAAGCGCAAATCATCCCCCCCCGAAGACACTGAACCCTTCAAACCCAAGAAATCCACCAAGAAATCCCCTTCCTCAGAAGATGAGTTAGAAGATCTCCTCGATCTCTCCTCAATCACCCTCCCAGGCGAAGAGTCCCACGCAGTCGAAGTCTACGACACCTGCAACATGATCCGCTCCAAAATAGCCGCCTTCCTAAAAGCCCACCCAAAAGAAACGAAAGCTTCTCTCGCTCGGCGCATAGACGCTCTCCCCTACGTTAACAACGTCAACCCCCGGAACTTCGGTGCATTCATGGCGAAGAACGGCTACGACGCTGGAAACACCTCCGAAGCATTCTACGCAGCTTACGTCTTCTTTGAGAAATTACGGATCAAACAGGGAAAAGAGAAGAGTAAAGATAGGCTTGAGATGGAGAGGGTCTGGCGTGGTCGTAAAGGATTCAATACCACGACCGCTGCTCACAACAAAGCCATCAGCATGCCGGCTGGGGAGGGCTTCTCGAAGCCAAATAAATATGGTGAGGCGACTTTGCATTACACTAGTGGAAGGACGCAGAAAGTGGCTTTCTGAGGTGCTCTCCCCTCACTTTTGACCCAAGAGCCCCAGCACTCCTTCAAAGCCTGTCAATTAAAGATTATTCTTGAATAAATGCTGGGAATTTCATTCATCTCAACCTCGAAATGGTGAATTCATCTTGGGAGAGGAAATGAGCGACACAGAATCATCGTTACAAACATGCAAACAAACTCCACCTCACAAATTTGTCGTAGAATTCCTATTTCCCTTCTCCCTTTACCCCTCCTACGACAGCTCTCAGTAACAAATTTTCATTCTCATCAATCAAGCACAAGATCATACCTCCGTACACAAATTGACACCTATAACTCCATTCTTTAACTCCAACTCATTACCCATATCTTCAACCACTCAACATGCAATCCTCACAACTCCCCACTAAAAGATATACTTTTCGGGAAAGGCTATGGAAAGCACCCACATTCACGCAACAGAGATCTGAGAAAAGTAGAAATTCACAGCTCAGCCAACCATGGAGTGCGGAAGAGACACACAAAATCGACAACCGTCATAAGTAGCTACCCATCGCAAACGCATAGTCTTCTTGACTCGGCGCCCAGAGCGTCGAAGACAGTTAAAATATGGGTTTCACGCTACTAGGTAGACAAGGAAACTGGAGATGAGTCTCAAAGTGAAATTACAAAAGAGGAAGGAAGAGGCATCCAAACCGAGTAAACAAGGAATCGCAATTCGACAAAAAGAGGCGGTGCTCATTATTCGTATCTTATTAACATACAAAAAGAGGTATAAGCAAGCCACAAACAGGGGGAGAAGCTACACAGATACTGTTCACCAGCATCGATCGATAACAGCCAGAATCGCCTGTGAGCTTCCTCTCGCCATCCCCCCAATCCTTCAACGCAATGGTCGCCGATGTTGCCTCCCTGTATGAGCCGTCTGTGTAAGTACAGGAGGGGAGAAAACCAGCCTCTACGGGTGAAAGGAAGAATGAAGAACACCGCCCCATGCAATCATAATGCGTATGGTCATGAAGTGAAATCACAGACCCCCGATGAACAACCATATGCAGCGCCTCGATTTGCAAGACTTGAGTATCCAAAATTATCAAAACAGCAGAGGCGGATGAAATCCATCCCCATACACACCTTGAGAGCATCTTAAATGGACCATCTGCGTCACGTTAGCAGAGAAGCCGGAGTCCCATGCAGCAGATACTTACATGCGCACTTTGTGGTCGTCGCCGGCTGATGCAAAGATGTTCGGGTCCTTGGGATGCCACGCAACAGCGTTTACACAGCCGCCTCTATGAGCGTCCAGGGTTTCGACCAGAGGTCCAGTCTTTCGCCAGACTCGAATGCGAGAGTCCTCGTCACCGCTAATGACAAAGTTTTGATTTGCGCCTCCAAACGCACTTCGAATCATATTCGTCATTTGCTTTGCGCCTTCGAATCTCTGTAACAGCTCACCGCTATCGATGTCCATCAAATGCAGTATGTTCTTGTTCATACTGACGAGCATCGTCCTTGAATCAGCGCTGATGCTGACCGAGGTCATCTGTACGTCGTCGAAGGTCCATTCGTTGAGTTTCTCGCGTGTAATATAGTCGTACACGATGATGGTGGATGCGAGTAGTACCGCCAAACGTCGACCATCTGGTGACAAACTGATGTCGTAAGGTCGCATTGCCTGCTTGATATCCTCCCATTTGTAGAGCTGGTTGTCTTCAGTGTCCCAGACAGAAAGCCCTCGGTTGGAATCGTGCGAGGAGAGAACAAAGGTTTCGCCATTGGGCGCCCACGCGGCAGAGCTCACTGGCTGTGTGAATTCATGAATGTGCTGAAGCACGGTCCCATCTTGCACATCCCAAACTCGTGCCATGTTGTCAGGCCCTCTCGTACACGTGATGATTTTAGTATCGTCAGGACTCCATGAAAGGTAGGAAACCCCGGCCTCGTGCTCTTCAAGCTGTTGCAGAGGGCTGAAATTATTTGCAACATCGTAAATAAAAACCGACTTGTCCTTGCTGGCGGTGGCTAGTTTGGTGCCGTCGTTGGAGAAAGCGAGATGCCATACTTCGTCGCCATGATCACTGAGTTCGTGACGCATCTTTGTCGGGAAACTGGCTCGATCACATTGGTGGTCCACGTAAAGAGATGGTGAATCAGAGGTATTGTGGTAAAGGCAGCTGTGTATCCAGTTGTCCTTTACTTCATCAATGAGAACAGCCAGTCGGTGTTCAGGAATCATGACGCTTGGAGAAATGGACTCTATGTATCATCAGCTCAAATTCTTAGATCTGCGTATCCCTAACTTACTAGATAGTTCGGTCAGCAAATGAGTTCGAGAGGTACCAGATGCACCATCCCAGCCAGCCTGTGCCTTCAGGCCTTCAGAGCTGCACATCATAAGACTAATCTAAGCGTTAGCACGTGCATCTAGAAGATACACCAGACCGAATTGTTTCCATCTCGTCTCCTTGGATTTGAGCGGCGGAGGGAGACGCGGCTGGCAGCATCGTCGAAAATGATATGCACTCATCAGACTTGCCCGCTGGCTTCGAAATGAGGGTCCCAGTCCGGCTCGTCAAAGTGTGAAAAAGACCGCTCTTACCTCGATAGATGATGTAACCGTGAAGTGTCTTGGTGTAAAGGCGTCAGTTCCTGCCGCAGCACCATCAAGGCACTCCCAAGGTCCCCCTTTTCCAAGAGTTCCAAGTATTTCTGTTGCCGTAACCAAAAAAGCATTTCGTTCTTGTTGGCACCCTCTGCCAGTTTAAGCCCAGAAAAGGTCTGATTATTCCGATAGTCCCAATCTGGTTGTGCTACTGCCTTACCACCACCATTATTGATCCCTACACCTCCTCCTGAGTTGCTCAAGCTACCGCCAAACAAGAGAGCCTCAGCATTTTGCCAGTCTCCCTCCAAAACTGAGTTGCGAAATGCTGCCACTGTTGGTCCCTCGAGCTCAAAACCACTCTCTTGACTCAATGCCGTGGCAGAAGTATGGTAGCCCAGATCAGTCAAGCTTTGTATCAGCACTCTTGCCACCTCTTCACGGTCATGGCCAAACCACTTCGGAGACAAAGGCCGACTTGCTACCGCACCGTTCCTTGATCCCGAGCCATTTCTTTCGGTCTTGCCATTCGCGTGACCATTTGTGACTTTGGAGCGGGAGGGAGAGAAGCCGTTCGAGGAGCCGTTGGACAACCGTGGTGATATTGAGTCATTTGGTGTCTCGCCGTCCGAACGCATAGTGGGATCTCCTCGTCTACGCTTCGACTTCGGCTTTGCAGAGGCAGCTCCTCTGGCAGGAGTATAGGAGGTGTCAGCAGCTTCCGACGAAGACTCGCTATCGCTCCGCCGGCGCTTTGCTGCAGTGGTGGTAATCGACAGCTGTGGAGCCGTGGAATCGGCTGAAAGGGCGGACAAGGTTGTGTTGTTGTGGATTGGGGCAGAGAGTTGTGGGAAGGTAGAGGCTGTGGGTATCGAGGTGGATGGGTGGTCGGCGGCGATTGGGGTGGAGTTCGGAGGTTGAGCGTTGTCTGCCAGGTTGATTTGACTTTCGCGGGCACTGGCTGCTTGGAGATGACTATTAGGACCGCAGGATCCCTAGCTCTCAAAGCAACAGCATTCGCGACAGCCCAGTTAGTACTGGACCTGTAGAGGTAGGTGTAGAGGAAGTATCGAGGCTCTGTATAGCTTTGTAGCTTGGAGATGTGCTGGGCAAGTGGAAAGTCGTGATCCGGAAGGCGTTGACAGAATCCAAGTTCAGTGTCGGAGACGAAGGGTAGGAAAAGGAGGGCGGGTTGACTCGGGTATGCGGTGATTCTGCAGCGACTCCAGGCTGCTATCGGTGTACAGATTTGGGGGAGAGGAACAGAGGAGCCGAAGGTGTCTTGTGAGGTTGGCTTGTAGTGTAGGCCTCGTCGACTTGTTGGCCGCGAGCATATGATTGGCCATGGTCCTGCCTTTCCTGAATGGTGTACTACTCGTATATATATTCTGAACCTGTCACTCATGTCGGTAGATATCTACATACATTTCCCTCACTACATCTTCGCCTTCATCTTCACATGCAAACAGGCTGAGATATTGCTGTCTGTCTGCCTGCAGTGGTAGTGGTCCCTGATCGAAGCTGTCTCCAAGGTCTTCATCGCTCATCATACCCCACCCTTCGATAAGGACTCCGAAAGCCCGTCCAATCCCTCAGGACTTGCATTGAACAGGTTAGCCGCCTGAAGGCCAGCTCAACCAGGATTCAAGGCAATATTGCCCAAATCAAGAACCGGTACTCGAGTGCCTTACCCTCGGCGCCTGAGGCTTCAATAAGGGTATACTGTGGAGGCGAGTTGAGGACTGCAAAGCGAGCTGAAGATCAAGGTTGGTGCATTGTGTTAGCAGAAGATGAGATTCGGATTTCGTCTTCAGAATACTGATAGGAGTGTCAGGAAAGGCTGATCCATACTTCCGCCAGCATGTGTTATTCCCACCATTTACATGTTCATGTCCACGTCTCAAATCTACCCCGGTCGATTCCCTTCAGATTCAGAGAGACCTAGCTTATGAACACTACCTCAAGTATATTCGTACAAGATCCATTACTATCGCTGATTATCGATTTCATCATATCTTCTTCTTATTCAACACATCCGCACCATCATCTCTCGTGGTTGTCAATCTCATGGACCACCATTCCCATATCCACCCAGAACTTCTTGCCCCTCCATGTCACCGTAGCGCCCCCAAAGATAGCCCAGAACCACACGGGAAAAGCAAGGGCCTCTCGACCGATCCAAGCAGCTATCCACTCAGTAAGCGGACGCTTATCGGCACCCTTCCCGGCAGCTCTTGCAAAGTTAGGTGTGTTCTCGTCGACCTCGATAGACATGGCGGAGTGGAGACGCTGATACAAAGTCCAGTCGATGAACGCCCATATAGAGACACTGAGTAGCCAACAAACGGTAAAGGCAGTCCAGGTCTGCGGTATGCCAAGTGTTGATCGTATGAATGTGTGAGAGGTGAGCCCGTATGATAGCATGAGTGAGCAAAAGAAGCTCTCTGTTGTTGGCTCAACCGCAGTCGCGGCTGGGACCGTATATTTTCTGACTCTTAACCATCTCACCCTTCGTGCAACGTATTCTCCTACTCCCATATGTGCCATTGGCTGAACAGCTACATCTCCAAACACGAGAGCGTGGTTGCCCCATTTCTTCGTCTTGTCTTCCATGAGGGTGGCAGGGACAGGTTGTTTCCATAGCAGATCTCCAATGAGGTGATCTTCGCAAATGTTGTGGCTGAAGTAATCGATGCCTTTGTTGTCCGTGAGGACATTCAAATGAGAACGGCGGAACATGTTGGATTTCCCAACGAGACAGGGAGCGATGAGGACGGTGTTTATAGCAGTGTAGAATTTGGCGTGTGCTGTGGACATGAACATTTCTTCCAGTCTTCCTCCCTTGGTTGCATACGCGGACGAATTGTTAAGGTTACGAGTTTCTGTTGCTCGAGTGCTTGTGGATGCAATTTGGACTTCCGAATGGCTCGCGTTGAGCAAGTGGTGTGTCTCCGGTGCCGATAGAATATCCGTGTCTACCACGAGTGGGATTTGGTGTACGAGTTTCTGCGGCCTTGTCCCTTTTCCTCTGCCCAACAGGGTGTCCACCATTCTCCCGCCCACGCCTTTAGCCACCCACACATTGCAGTCCACGATCCATATGATATCTCCTGGCGCCTCTCTGTATGCTCGACTCATGCTTCGGATCTTCGGGTTTGGGCCCAGTGCCGTGCCCTGGTTCGCCTGAAGCGCCGGGTCGGCCTCTTCTATGAAAATACGGGCATCTGCTTCGGGGAAATCCTCTAGTAGCCTTTCCAGAACCGGAAAGGCCAGGTCGTCGCGACTGTCGACGCAGAAGTGGACGGTGAGTTGGTCGTTTGGGTATGTCTGTCTGAAGGTCGAAACGAGGCAATCGTACAGTCCAGGGTCGAGTCCTTTGACAGGTCGAATAATGGTGATATGGGGTGCTTCTTCTTCTCCTGTCTCATGCAGTGAACGAGCATTGCGCGTAGAATAATGTCTCCATCTGAAAAGCTGTTAGGATGGTATTGTTGATTGTGAATAAAAGTATTTGTTCACACAATTGAATGTAACCCAGACCAGAGACGAGAATCACAGCGCTGCCCCAGATGAGGCATACAGTAGCTCCCAGCTCTGCCTCCATGTTCCACAGGTCTTTGCTCTCATAGCGTGGTGTTTTTGCTGAGGAACGAACATTATTGAATCCCTGCGGCGAAACAAAGAAACATATTCCCGGAATCGGAAGCGCTAAGCTACGTGCTCACTTCCTCTCATCACCTCTACTCACGGGCATCACCATCATCAACTGCCTCAACCGAAGGATTCAAAGAGTGGCAACAACAATCTTTCCGAACCTGTTCATTGATCATAGGATGCACATACGGATTCGCATTCGCATTTGCATCTGCTTCTATGCCGCATTCGACTACGTACTGTACGCCTCCAAATCTACGCGCCCTGAAAAGTAGACCAGAAAAGCATTGATACTATGGCTCTTGAATACCGAGAAAGACCCAACAACTCTCCAATATCGGGCCAACAATGGACTACCTAACATTTATTGTGTGAAACTACTACTCATCCGTACCTTCTGCATCGCAAAGTAGGCACGATCGTGGGAGTCTTGACTCGAGAGACAACAAATAGCTCCTTCGCTACCTCCGGCTCTTCTCTTCCAACAGCTACTTTTTCCAAGAATTACTTCATCCAACAGCCTCTTTGTCTAAAGATAACGGTACCAAAACTACAGGCGACGAAACTCAAGCAATTACCACTCGAAACACTGAACATCCCTACATCATGTCCACCGCCATCGACATGCCGCAGGCTGACGCCCGCCTCCCTCGTACCACCGTTACTGCCGGTATGCCGCAAGATGCAGTCGAAGTGTCCGAGGCCGCCGAAGATGACGAAAACAACGAGATCAAACCATGGTGGGCTTACCTCGTGGAATTCTTCGTCATCCCTATGTACTGGATAGTTCGCTGGTTGTGGCCCTCGTGGATTTGGGACCGACGTGGCGTGCGTGACCAAGAAATCTATAGGCTGGACACCGAGTTATATTGGACCAGGGAGGTCAGGCTTGCAATGGATTATCTCGCATATCCTCTTGTTCGCGTGCCGGACGACCTAAATGCTATCGAGAGAATCATATGGTGTCTAAAAAGTTGGGATTGGTGGACAGTGAGGAGCTGGATTGCGGTGTGCAACATCAAGTGGTTCTGGCTAATTGGCCCACAAATGGCACCACCCTTCGGTATCGACCCCTATAATGTCCAGATGCCTTCACATCTTTGACGTCTGCCACCGATCGCGAGGAATTTGCTGATCGTCGCCGATGAAAAGTTTGTTTTGGTTCATATGGACAGATCCCTTCGTTTGCTACGATGTGGAAGCAAAACTGTTGTTGGAAGTACAGGATCGTTCCTCTGTCATCGAATACTGTAATGAGAACGTCAATCAACATTGGGAGCATGAGGTGCATGTATCGTTCTAAGATAGACATATCAGGGTAGAGACATCTTAGCTCATAAACAATGGAGCAGAAAGAACGAAATTCTCCACCATTCTTCGCAAGTGAACATCATGATATTTGAGTCCCTCTATGAATATGAATAGTCGTGTTCACAATAAAGCATAACTATTGTCGCAATTGGCGGGAAATTTTCTCCGAGCCCATCATGTTACTAACATAGTACGAAGAAGCCTATAGTAAACTTCTTCGACAATTGCCGTCTTACTTGTCCAGCCTATCCATATACGAACAGCTGATGCACTCCTCCAAGAATATGTATGCTTGGAGGACAGATCAAGCGACATAGGCAGTGTAAGAAACTCCTACAATTTAGTATCGATACTTCTTCAGGTGACAGAAACATCAAATGAACCTCTAGCGGTGGCTCGTTGAACAGACTGCCAACTGAGGTTCTTCATCTGTTTCTCGAGTATCTGGCCTCCTGCAAGGGCTTGCTCAATCTGGCTTGTCTGAGCACCGTGGCTTTATCAATACGGTGCCCCTCGAAAAGACTCTATTAACAAATCAATTCGTTCAAATAAGTATCGATATCGATAATATCCTGGCAATCTGATTTCTGAAGTTCGCCAGAAACTTATCGATGATCATCTCAAGTTGGTAAACTTTGAGTATAAGAAGAATGTCAGTAATTCCTGGAGGCGGGGGACACAGATTTCTTAGAGCCTCTATGTGAGGGGAAGCAATTAAGGCAAATTTTGCTGATTTGATCGTGAAGACTTGTAGGAAATTGTTCAATAATTGTTGCCAACGTTTTTCAATGATCGATTGCTAAGATCGATAGATCAATTGCAGGAAGTACACTCAGCTGGTATCCAACAGAAGCATTAATATGGCTCCATTCCATAAAACGCACATCCTAAACGCCACACTCATGCATTTTCATCAAGACATGGGATCATTGGTATCCAGCAGCGAAGGAGATTCAATGCCTAGCACAGCCCAGACACCTTCGTCCTTCGCTCATATTCACCGCACATATATCGCAAAGTCTTCTTCCACAATCTCCGCAGGCGTTCTCAGCGGACTCATGTATGACTGCGATATTTGCACCAAGGAATCTCTCGGACCGATAGAGCTCTCGGTCGCAGTCGTCACATCGGAAGTCGCTGTTCTCGAAGCCTGGTGGGTGGGTGGCGGAGAAAATGCGTTGTGGTGGCGGTGCTATGGGAAGGTTCCAAAAGGAGTGGAGTGTTGATCTTTGAACTGGTGCAGCGGGGAAGGTTGGAGGTTGATGTGTAGTATAAGATGGCATGGTATCGATTTGAAGCTGTCTTTGGGCGGAGAAGAGCTTCTGGAAAGTGTTTTCTGTCCGATTTTAGCATGACCCAAGATTGCGTATCTTAATCATCCTACCATGTACTTGCTCTTCGTCAGGTCGATTGTCCCTGGCTCGTTTACGCGTCCGACTGTTCAGTCTTGCTGACAGAGGTCCTTGATTTGAGTCATGCCAACTCGAAAAAGGGAAACTGGCGGCTGATGGGTCTATTTCCATCTCATTGTAGAATTGGTGAGGATCGGGACAGGGGCTGGTTGACGCGCGCGATGGCGAGGAGAGGAAAGATGATGTTGATGTGGAAGGCGAGACATCGACGGATCGTTTGCGCTTGAGACCCATCTTATTCGATATTCTGATACTTCAGGCGGATGGGCAGATAGATCTAGGCGAATAGATAGATGGTTGTGGTGGGCGAATTCAAATCAAGTTGGGCGGATGGATGAAGGATGAAGCTCTTCCATTTCGACGCGTCCACGTCCGACACGCGTAGCATAAATTGGGGAGGTTGAACATGGGACAGCCAGTCCGTAAGTCACCATTTCGACCAACATTTTTGATTCATTAAACATCAAGATGGAGTCACACTGATTCTTGATTTTGAAATCCAGCATATTTTCAATTCTTTTGATGTTAACTTGGCTGTTTTGACCATCAGGCTGAGGTGGTGATGGTATGGAGAGAGACACCACTAGTAATTGTTGACCCGCGTTTGCGACACACTGCCCCTCTACTCAGCATCCCCATCTCGTGAACACCAACTCCACCAAACATCACCATGAGCCGCGAAGCAACCCACGCTGGGGCTTGGTACACCGATGATCGAAAGGAGCTTGATGAACAGCTGGATGGGTGGCTCGCCGACGTCCCAGACCAAATCCCCGGCATAGCGACGGCATCGAAGACAGAACCGCCAGTCTCATATCCAGTCGACGGCGCAAGGGTCATCATCGCTCCGTATGCTGCAAGCTTGAGCTCGTGAGCTTAGGGATGCTGATGGTGATGATAGGCATGCCGGATACTCGTACTCTGGTCCTGCTGCCGCATGGGCTTACAAGGCCGTCGACTGGTCAAAATGGTATGCTAAGAGTACGACCCAGATATCCATCAAGGGCGGAACACTGACTAGAGCTGCAGCAAACGAGTCTTTCTCCTCGGCCCGGCCCATCATATTCATCTACGCGGCTGCGCTCTCTCAAAACTGAACAAATATGAAACTCCCCTCGGTGACCTAGTCCTGTGCCCGGAAACGATTAAACAATTACGCACCACAATGAAGTTTACAGAAATGTCTCAGCGAGACGACGAGGACGAGCATAGTCTTGAGATGCATCTGCCTTATATCTACAAGATGCTACAACTGTGAGAACTACCCACGTCACATGTACACTGGGTAGCTAATCCTTCCCAGAGCCGGCCAAGACCCTGTCCCAAAACTCGTCCCCATTCTGGTCGGAAACATAACGGCAATCCAAGAGGCTGAGTACGGCAAACTCCTAGCCCCTCATCTCAAAGACCCAACTTCGGTATTTGTGGCCTCTTCCGACTTCTGTCACTGGGGCACTCGATTCGGTTATACGTACTATCAGACTGGTTTCGATCCAAGCAATGGCATTCAACTGGGTGGTGGTGTCGCTGCGCCTATCAAGCCACCCATCCACGAAAGCATCAAAATGGTCGATCACTTGTGTATGGATGCTATTGAGACCGGATCGCACCAGGCATTTACAGGCATTGTTGCTCAAACGCGCAATACTGTCTGTGGAAGGCATCCTATTGGTGTGGTCATGGCTGCCCTCGAGGTCCTGGAGAAGCAGAGCTCAAAGACTGAGGCGGGGAGATTCAAGTTCGTTCGATACGAAAGGAGTGATCTTTGTCGGACCATGAGAGATAGCAGTGTAAGCTACTGTAGTGCATACGCTGTCTTGCCAAAGGCAGGGGTAGAGCAGGACGACTGAGCCATGAGCGCCAGGACTAATATGAGAGGACACTAATATTAGCATATAGCACAGTTCCCTTCGATGATGTTCAAAACGAAGAGCAAACTTTATGATCTACTTCGCGGCCAAGCATTGTCTTAATTATAGGTCAAGACAGACATGGATATATATACCAACCAATATCGTCGGCAACCTCTCGGCAACCCCGGTGTGCTCCGCTATTGGATGACAAGGCCGATTCATACTGCTAAGTTCGAGAACGGGCGATTGATGTCGTGAAGCGGCGTGATTTCTTTGTCCGCGTGCCAAATAATGTTGGAAGCGACAAGCACAGCAGGTATTTCTCATCCCCCGGTCCTGTACCCTTGGATGATCGAGACGGATTCCACAGGTATATACACCAATCATGTGTTCGTCCTATAACCGTCTTCGGTCTGCTTCGCAATTGGACGATGCGTTTCGATTTGAAATCTACCCTGTCCATAATAATCCGCCATCGATATGTCGACTTATCTCGAGGTCCGAACCGTATATTAATTCCTAATATAAATTTAGCAAGAATAGCACTTTTCTATCTTTTCGAGGTCATCCGGGAGTTGCCTCGTGCGTGCGCCGAACTCATCAAAAAGCTTGAAAGACAGCCGCGGCATTGCAACATTGTCGTCGCTTGTGGCACGATCGAGCGCGTTTGGGGAACAGCTGCAATATACATGGGCAGTACAAGCTGCCTAAAACAGTGCAACTGCCGCCAAATACCCCTGATTCTACTTTGTGCGGTGAGCCACTCATACAATCCCATGTGCTAGCATAAATTAAAAAATTACGGAGCGCGAGATTTTCATGGGTTAGGACAGAGAGGATGGAGGATATATGTATTGCGTGCCAGCAAACCAGCGAGGTGTGGTTAGTTCGACATACCTTCACCAACTTCGAAACAATCAATTAAAACGCCTTTTGCATCTACACTCCTTTCCACAACTCAAGCTTTACACAACCCAAGCTTTACACAACCCAAGCTTTACACAACCCAAGCGTTACACAACTCAAGCTTTACACAACTGGCCTTCAGGAGATCTAGTGCTTATTCGAGCCGCGCCTGTCCACTCTTTTCTGTGTCACCACCACAACCACTTCGGCCATGCTTTTCAGGACACTTCTCCTCTTCGCATTCACGTCGCTCTCGATAGCAGCCGCAGTACCAGCCACGAACGACGATTCATTACGAAAAGCAGCGATGGCAGCATGCGATAATCTCTGCAACCGTAGTGGTAAGAGTGACTCCCAACCCATCGCGTTCGACTCGAGTTAACCACGCGCGCAGATCTGAACAAGAACAACTGCGTTCAATGCATGATGAACAAAATTACGAACGCGGCGGCGCCGTGTCCCGCCTTCGACAATCGGAGAGTGGGTCAGAAGGGGTGTGGACACGTTGAACAGTCAAGTCGGGGTGGGTTGACTGGGACGATTCTTTGACAGCTGGCTGGGGACAAGAGAGAACGAGAAAATGATGTGGATTCTTCCTGTGGCTATTTTTGGTGAGGCGAATGGTGTGATTGGGTGAGCCGGGAACCTGGGTCCTTGAAATATTGTTTATTGATTGGGTTTTGTGGTTATTTTTAGCGTTGGGGGAGAGTGAAAATATAGTGGGTGACTGTGGATGAGGGTTGTGGCAGGATTGGTGGGAAGGAGATTGTGCCGTGCAATATACCCTTTTCTTTATATAGTAAGATACTGTTTCGGTGCTCGGAGAAATGAGGATCATGCTGGAACTTTAATTGGAATAATGGCACAAAGTTTTGATGGTTGGCCTTCTATTCATATGTTGACTATGTAGAAGCCGGCCTATAGATTGCCTAATGAGCTCTCTAGTAGCTGTACCATCAACACGGTATAATGGCTGTATAGAACACAACAAATTGACTCAACCGACCCTCATTTGTGCTACATCGTTGATCCGTTTCTATTATTTCCCCTCACCGTAGATTAGAGAGTATCGAGGCCAACAGCAATCCCAACTTCACGCAGGTGCCGAACATGTGATACACACCATTAGTCGTGCATCTTGAGTTATCGCGAGGCTACGAGTAAGGCTGGCCGCTGGCCGCGCGTCCACTTCGATTGTTTGGTCTGCTCTGATACAACAACTTTCCGAAACATTCCTTGTCGTGGTCCTTGGATTCCAGGTATGCACGGACTCCTGAGTCTCGAAGACTTTGTTATACGTCCACGACCAATGCACGATTTTTTCGTGTAAAGGGCCACCGCAGTCATTGCCGTCTCCTTCTTCGTTGAGACTAGGCTAGGCTTTTTCTTCTCCATCTTGTACCTCACTAGCTGAATTCGGAGGGTCATTCATACTGGCATTACAATAGCTATCCGTCGCCCGAACTCTACGTTACAGTACCTAACCTTGATTTGTAACAATAAACACGCCCCCTTTAACCCTTCTCAAGATAGCACTTTCATCGAGAGATGCGATTTTGTCGACAGCGACAACTCAATTTTTGAGCAGGAAGCCGAAGCTAAAGCAAATCAACCTGCCAGATGCCGTGACAATGCTTGGTAGTAAATATCACACTCGGGCTTCTATACAAATATCCTGTCATTTCCGCTCATATTCCATCCCAGAGCCGCCACCGTAGAAAACTCGATTTGGAGTAGGTCTGTTCCGAGCCTTGTTCTTAAATCTTCCATATTGTCATCTAGCAAAGATACCTTGGAACATTGCACCATGACTACCGATAGTATCCGATGTAGCGTATGATTCAAGAATTCAATAACGATGCTGCTCAAATTAAAATCAAAGATGCAAGTCTTCAACCTAAGAAGTCGTCCGCCATCCTAAAGCAAGGCGAATTAAAAGAGAAGTCGAAGGAAGCGAAAGCCGTAGCTGCTAAAGTTGATGTTGCGGTAAAGAAAGCTACTAAGAAGGCCGATAGAGCCGCCTCTTCTCCATAGCGTTCCCAAGGCCAGCTAGATGAGATTGAAACATAGGAGAGAGCAGGAGAGAGTGCAACGAACGAATTGGAAGCTCGAACCATCACAGATGAGATTCAGTAGGTCGCCAAGGAAGGACTAGACCGGGTTCCAAGAGATGAAGATGTACTTGTAAGTGCTGCGAAACTAAAAGGTACAAGGCTTCCTACTTATTTGACTCTAAGGACCAGCAGAAGGTAGCGAATCGAGGGGGAATCCGTCAGAGCTTGAGTATGAAGCAAAGAGACGAGTTGAAAATGAGAAAGAGGCACTCGATCAAAATCTCTGCTTTTCTGTCGTCTACACATCCTTTTGGAATAGTAGAAGACGACCAACAGTACTTTATTCACACTAGCCAAAATGACACCTCGCCCTTCTTGTGTCAAAGATTGCAATCATGTTCCAGGTCGACTTGAATTATCCGAAGTATCTGGCGGCATACAGCCTTGATGCATTTCTTCCCCGTGATAGCTTAGATCTCACAGAGTCCTACACGTCGATGGATCTCCGAGCTTTGTTTTGTTCTTGTTCGTAGGCCCAGGATTTGTCCCCGAATTCCTAGTAAGCGGCTGTTAGATTTGTCTCCTGGTTGGTCTTGGTCGCTACATCCAGTTGGACACGAGTCATGCAAGCTTCAGCCACACACGCCAGCGCTAGCCCGATTGAGTAGTAATCGTCCTAGAATCTGGAGGCATAGATCGACCAAACAAGGTTCCGGGAATGAAGAGGATCGATGCTGAAAAGATCCGCTCGAAGCAATTCGGTCATGTTCCTACCTATTTAGCACTGCTTAGGCCTAGTACTATTAAGAAAGATTCACAATGTGCATATAAAAAATTGACTTACCAAGGTAACGAACGAGTAACAGTCTATTGGTCGAATATTATAACATAGTTGGGAGCAAACACAGCAGCGGTGATTCCTCGGGTTGGGGACAGTATTGCATCAAAATTGAGGGTGACATCGCTGGGACTTGAATTGAACGGCGAGGTGTATTCATCGATTTTGTAGAAAAAAGGATAGTACTTGTAGTGCATAAGACTGAGTAATCTGATTCTCTAAGTGGTTGGCTTGGTCAATACTTCTCCTTCGTCCAACCGCGTGAATGCTTTTTTGTCCAACTGACGACTTATTGAAGAGCAGGCCGCGAGTCGAACGAAGTCCATTCTCCTTGCTTCCCAGCAAATCCTGTTGTTCGACGATACATTATTTGGGACGCAAGTAGTTCTGAAGACATCTGCGAGTGCAGAATGCGCGTGGACAAGTGTGCAAGCTGAGTATAGCGCGGCTTGGTGTAAAATCCTTCGAAGACGTCTGTGTTGTTCGTAACCTCATGAAAACTCCTACCTGGTATGCGGGAGCAGACGACTTTCGCACGCCAGGACTTCGATCGGGCTGGGAGTTTCCTCGTAAGTAATCAAACGTTTGGCCCGTTCCTGTGAATCTCCTCTGGAATGCCCCGTCGTGGCTCGGGGTCAACGCACTCCAATCAGATCTGAGTAGCTACCGGTCCTGTTATGATATTGGATATCTACCAGAACAAAGTTTGCTGAGCTCGTTTGCTTGCAATGAAGCTGTGGACTCTGGGTCGAAATTCTGAGGCCCCTTTAGTTCTGCTGATTAAACATTCTTGAAGGTCGCTGTTCTTCACCCTTATCGACCATGATGAAGACATATCTACTAGAGTAGGATGATGGCGATCTATGCATGAGGTCCGAATTGGATCTCTGTCGCCGTGATCAATAGCTTGGCCCTGATGGTTCGATCTCATGAGGCAAAACTCTCCCAGAAAGTGGAGGCCGAAATCTCTGTATCTATTGAACACTTTCAAGCTGCCGTCATCTGTTTGGTCTGGTTAATTGATGCATGCGTGGCTGCGCCAGGTAGAGCCTCGGAATACCGCCCCATGGTAGAGCCTTTACTGCCTTAGACGCTTCGTTCTCACTCGAGAGGTACTCTAGGAATCAGCGTAGGACAGTCCTAGCAAGGAAAGCAAGCTCTTGGGATGGCATAGCTCCGTTGAGGACGCTGGGTGGGGAACTTGGCGAGATTGGACTGTGCAAGCTTACAGCTTCCCCTTTCCCGCCCTGCAACACCATACCCTAGCATTACATCGGTACAGCATCTATTGCGCCACAACGGCCAGAGAAGGGTCACACACAGATTTTGACCCTTTGATGTCAGGTTACGTGAGATCATCATCTTTTTCTTAACCATCCGCTCAAGCACCTAGGCCCGACGAACGACTCACCCTCGAACCATCCAGAAAGGGTCTGCAACCACGAAGAAAAGGCAAGCCAAGCAAGAGAAGAAACCCAAATGCGCCGGATCTTGGACAGCGAGGAAGAAACCGAATACAAGATGACCGCGAGCCAATACCGACTCGGCAAATGAGCCTTTCCCCGAACCGGCCCACCAGCATGCAAACCGGGATGGAGAAACGGCAGACGTTGGAGAGAGACAGAAAGAGACAGAGAGAAAGCAATGCATACTAGGGGTAGGGCCAAATGGACAAAGAGACGGTGAAGGTCTTGCGACATCGCGGAAGAGAGATCTCCCCTATACAGCACTCGGAACAAACACGCACATGATCAGACACAAGGAAGGACAGGTTTTGGTCTTATCGAACCAATGCAACCAAACCCCATTGCCCAGAGACAATATAGACTTCAACCTGAGGTCATTGATCTGATGCATCATTATACCGTGCGGGCACCCGAGGTTGCTCCTATTCGTATCAATTTATCAATTCGAGAAGGGGATGGCCATTCAGAGAATCGAGCCACCAAATGGCGTTGCATGCAGGCCTAGAGGACGGGCATATTGACCAGGTTTTTGCAGTCTTCAGCTAGCAGTCGTGCTTCCTAGATTGCTTCTATGTCGCTTTCTACAAGGTCTGGCCCGGACAAGGTGCGAGTCCGACACCGCCAACAATGGCAATGTCCAAAATGTGATACTGTCGTGCAGCGGCGTCCACGACAGAATGCGGCCCATCTTGCGAAATGTACAGGTGGTAAAGGAGGTAGGCGGAGGAGAAAGACGCGGAAACACTGGGTTCCTTAATAATCTAAGAATAGTTTGCTGTCATGGTTACTCTCAATTTCATGTCTAATCTTGGTTTTCTTACACCAGGGACGACTTGGTAGTCCGTCAACTCATACATATCGATATCGTTCGTTGTCGTTCAATCAATATTTTCTCCACATCCGACGCTAGCCCTTGCTCGCGTTTCCGTGGCCGCAGAGACGACATGCCATTGCTCTTTTCACCAACTACTTCTACAAACAGCCATGAATTGCACCATACAATCCTCCATCAGGATAAATCCTTCTCTAGTGTCTATAAATGCCTTCTCGCTTTCCTTCATCTGATCAAACAGCGCAGAGCGGTGACTGGGCTTGAAAGGCTCATCTCTCGATGCCATTGATAACTTCGTCGACTCTGCATGAGTATCGTGAAGACTTGCCACCTGGACCGCGAGCTGAGAATCCACAGAGCTTCCGCAGAGCACGCCTCGTGCAACGGTGCATCGTTCGATTGATAGTAGCGGACAAACATTCCTTGTCATTACTTGCAGTCGTTTGTTCTTTGGTTGACTGATAGTCCAGATAAATGTCCTCAGAAGTAGATGTATGGGTTGGTGGGTAGAGTATTCGTCAAATGCTGGTCTTGGTTTCTTGATATAACTGCAGATGTTGTTCGATGCGTTGTTTGGAGGCGATAATGTGTCTCGTAGGTAGAATATTCAAATCCCTTAATTTGACTGATTTTTTGAGCGCAAGACACTTCTAGAGTAATAACAGGCGATTTTGTAACACAGTTATGAGATGTCTAAATATATGTAGAATCTTCGTATTCTCTTGGTGCTGTCCAATTTCATGCTCCTGGCCAATGTAGCCGATCCATTCCTCGCGCCCTTGAGGTGTTTGACGTGTGAGCCGCTAGTTGGAATGTATTCGATGAGCAGAGAGGGCGATGGTAATGGCCGAATGGGATCCTGAAATAGCGCTTGAAGTTTCGGGCACGGCGCACTCGGAAAGGCGCCCAAGGGTCGCCATCATTCATCTCTGTCGTCTATATAGATGGGAGACCATAATCTGAACAACGGAAGCGGGGAAAGGGCCAGTCCGCAGATCAAATACCAAGTAGAAGCATTTTCGTAACCTCCATTGCGAAGATCGACCATTTTACAATCATTACAGGTCTATCTTGGAGTTACAGCCTGTCTCCCTACCTCTCCACTTTCGTTCTCAACATTTACTTCCATGATGGTAGCTCCGCCGAATCTTTCTCTTTCCCGCGCTTCGAGGTCCATCTGTTGACCCAGGACAGCTAGGGTGGCGCCTGCCTCGCCGAAATCCGCGAATGTTGTGGGTTGCAAGTAGTCCGTTTCATGGATCGAGGTATGGCTATTGTCGGTAGACGTTCCAGCTATCAATTTCGTAGCTATGAATGCCACTCCTCCCATGAGTGCGGCAGACCACGCCATCGTCTGGAATGAAATTCGGGACGGCCCAGTGGTCGATGGGTGCGAAAAAGACGGATCTAGGCTGATCGTTTTCTTCCAAGGAGAGGCCCAGTCCAGGATCCCGTGGCTTATGAATCTGATGCCGTCGAAAGTACTTGGCGGAGAGGGCTCGCAAAGCCTCTCAGTCCACTTGAGATCGGCGCTCTTGAAGGTTTGTCTGTACATTCGATCCGTGTACGCTTTCAACTTTGGATATTTTGTTCTCAAGGCGTCTGCCAGCCATTGCTGTGGTACCGGAGCATAAAGCATCAGCGACAAATATCCAAGAGCCAGGTAGTCCAGGCTTGTGGGGTCATTGCTGGTCATTAGGTACTGTTCACCGCCAAGCAGTTTCTCGAGCGGCTCGAAGAATTCGTTGGTCAATTGGTGGAGCCGGAAGGTATCTGAGTGAGATTGGCTCCGTAACCAACTAAGAGATTTTTGTCGATTCAGCATTTGCTCAGGGCTATTTTGGGTGGCGAAGCTGGAAGCAGCCCTATCTGAATTAAAAGCTGTGCCGTTCTCGTCTCCCGAGGCGTCCTTGACAGAATCTAGATCAAGAGAGCGAATACCAAGATGAGCGGTCCTTGCTGTTGCTACCTTTCTTCGTGCCGGTGGAATAACATAATTTGTATACCAGGGAAGAATTTTGGTAAAAGCAGGACTTGTAGTTTCCCAGAAGTTGTTTGAGGAAACATATAAATACAGATCGATCAGAGCCTGTCCTCGTTGTTGGATGAAGTAAGTCCAGCTAATGAAAGTCAGCACCTTAAGATTGGTTTGGGGGCTCACTTGACCGATGATGGTGATAGAGACTCACGAGATCAAATCCGATTCATGTCGCTTCCCGAAACTTGCCTCTTCAGCAGTCTTATTCGAGGCTAACGAATGCAGTATTGCTTGAAAGCCGGCCACGCATTGTTCGCCATCAGAAAGGGCAGGAAAGTCACCTGTAGACGTGCTTAGCGCATGATTCTGCGAAGATAGGAATGTACTAACCGTCCGGACTGGAGGATAAATCATGTTCGGTTACTATCTTCCATTCGTCCAAAGATGCGTTGCGTACAACATAGCCAAGAGTCGCGATGCATTCAGGGTCAATTGATGGGAGGTCGCCAAAACGGCCCCAGATACGCAACGTCCTCATGTCAGGATAAGCTGTGTCTGGATTTTTTCTGTAGAAATAATTGGATGAGGGTGGTGAGTCTGAATCAGTCCTATGCGATTCGATTTCGAGGCTGGCAGAAATGAGGGTGGTGCTCAGTTGACGGCTGGCAAATGTACCAGCAAGGCCATCGGTGTAACTTGGCCTTCCGCGATACTCTGGCTGGCAGGCTGGAATTGATACAAATTTTGATTTGGAGTTGGTTTTACAATTGTGGTTGTCTAGCGATGGAAAAGTTTGTATATACCTAGTGGGTAGAAAAGTCCAGCTCCGAGTCCTCTCATGTGATCTCGTGATGGTGTCCAAGCTCAACCGCATGGATGGAGACTTCATCAACTACAAGATTTGACAATGGCTCCAGTCCGGCGATACCTACGAATCACAAAATACTCGGTCCTCGAATGCCGCATCTACTTGGACAGCCCAGCGCCGCCAGAGTCGTGGCTGCTTCGGAAAAACGACCCAGCACTCCCACGCATCATTGAAGCTATTCGTCCTTACGTGCTGCCCAAGCTACGCGAAGAGAATGAGAGGGCACAGAGAAAGGGCAAAGCGAAAAAGGGTGCTGTGAAGGATACTGTGGTAAAAGGTTCTTCCTATTCTTCTTATTTCCTCGCCACTATCTAACATGAACAGACGATTTTGAACTCGCAATCTTCCTTACACCACAAACCTCGCGTCATTCCATCCTCTCTAAGCAGAAAAACTTTAGCGATAAAGCTCCCATTAAGAGTAATAGCAACAAATTGACAGGATGGCTCGCAAAGGGCAATGCCGATAAGCCTATTGATGTTGACCACGATGCACCGGGTGTCGTGGCAGAAGAGGATGAGGATGTGGATTTAGAAGCCATCCCTGAGGCACCTTCTGCTAGGGACGAAAATGCGTCCCTCTTTGTCCAATCGTCTTCGGAAGCCGAGGATGATGACTTCTTCCAGACTCAAAAGGCACCCGCCGCCAAGCGGAAGCGGAAACAACAGAGCAAGGATCCAATTGAGATTGATGAGGCGGATGAATCGGGCTTAGAGTATGAGGATGACAAAAAAAAACTTGGTCTGCAAACACAATACGATGGCTTCAGCATATATGGGAGCACCCTATGCTTGATCGTCAAAAGGCGAGGTGTCACTGCACCCAAGGAAACCGGTCCAAGCACCAGCCAAGCAATGATGGAGAATTGGGTCAGCACTCAGGTAAACACATTAGGTTTGGAAGACGATTGAGATGATGTCTCTTGAATTCGTCCTGTTTCTCTGGCTTCCCGTATTTTTGCGTCAAAAATCGGCACCACGGGCAAAATCCCAATCTCTGTCTTCAACAAGACTCGTTCCCTTTTCGCCACATCAACAAATGGGCCGTAACCAGTCCTATGCATCTGCAGCGTGGATGCCACTCGCATTGGCGCAACGATAAGTATCGCGTCATACGGCATCAACTTCAACACATGCTTCACCCTCTCCGAGTCTCTTGCCTCGGTCACACCCGGCATTCAGGACACAGCACAAACATAGCAGTACTCCTTTCGGCTGGATACACCCCGCATCTACCTTTTTCGCCGTAGTTAGGACATTTAGTGTACGCGTACAGCTTTTTCTTCCTGCTGGGTGGTGCATTTCTGATCATGGCACCTATAGGGCCCCAGTATGTAAATTTGCGATGATTTATGGTCGTTTGGAGTAGCGAAATTGTAGGAAATACCGGCGGACTAACTAGCAGCGTGTGTGCACCCAACATCAATCCAGTGGCACATCGCACGCCAGCTGAAGACCCGTGGACGCGATTGATCTGGACTCGCTCCTTGTTATCGATCGTTGTGGGAATTTCCAGGAAAGAACCGTAAACGGTCTTAAGGAAATGGTCGTTTTCCTGTTCATGCACGGTCAGTAATGACTGCGTATTTTCCGTGGGCTTTGGCTTAGAAGACCTTCTTCTTCATTGAGTACAATCGCCGAGTTGTGCTCGAACTGCTGCCGTCCGTTTCTGATGTCCTCATTTCTTTATTGAGCTTCGTTGAGCTTCTTCGTTGAGCTCCTTGATCGCCTCCTGCTCTTCCACGAGGGCTTCGTTCAGGGCGGCTTTAGTATCTTGCTTTCTGCTTTGGAAGGTCTCAGCCATACCTCCCGCCTCCCCCAGGTCCCTCTTCAAACCTCGTTGGATGGAGGTAATGTGAGCTGCGATGTCATCGCTGTTAGCAGGAGTGGTTTCAGACACACTTGGAAATGCGTCTTACTGAAAAACAGCAGATTGAGAAAGGAGTGTACAATGCAGCCAAAGTACTGCCTTTCTTCGCATGAAAATTAGACTCTTGAGATCTCAGCCAGACGCCGGCACTTCGACATTATTCTCGGCCAACATTGTCTATTGAGTCGCCTCACAATTTTCCACATATGTAAAGAAACATGAGGGAGCACTCAATTCTTCACTTTCTTACTCTAATCAGATACTTCAACCAAATAAGAGACCCTTTGATACTCATTTACCAGGTACTACTGCCATCCATATCCGCTAAATTAAACAGAATGAACAATCAAAACATCAACAACAATAACAACAACAACACCGGCAATCGCTTGCTTAATCAAGCGTATGACATACGTCAGGTAATCGATGCGAGACGAACTGCAGCGCAAGTGGACCTTGCCACAGCTGAATACGACATGGCAGATGCAGACCGGCGCCGTGTAAACGCGCGGCGCGAGCTTCGAATGGTCGCCGCTCTAGAATCCAATCTAATGCAGGAGACTGAGGCAAGGATAAGACATCATGGAGACAGAGTTGCACAATTGCGTGCAATCCAGACATTTTTCGGCAGTCCACAACAGCAGGCAGGCAATTCGTCTGTCAATCCCATAGATGTGGACACTCCTGATGTTAACTTCATGGGGAGAGGTACCACCTGGATGTTTGAAAGCAGTGGGGTGCTCGCTGGTCATTCCGGGGCAGATAGAAAGCACGCGCCTATGGTGGTAGGCGATCCACCTAGACACTTTGTAGACAGCCTTGCTGTGGCAGCCGCCGGAGCCACATCAGGCAGAAATCAATCTAAGCGACCTCGAAATGTGTCTGTAGATCCGTCTCGTAACGCTACATCTCGTCCTCCATTTCAATGCTCTAAATGCAAGAGCATTGGCACCAGCTTGGCTGGTATACGGCATCACGAAGAAAACTGCAAAGGGAAGTGTACTAGATGTTCGGAGCGAAACTTGCCATGCCAGAAAACTTCCGGTCGCTGTCAACCTTGCATCGATGTCGATAATCAGGTTTGTAGTGCTTTTGGTTATCTGGTTGTAAGTCAAGTCACAGTTCAGCTTTCAGCGCCGCTTCCTTCTCTATTCCCAATAAGTACACCTTTAACCATCCCCCCCTTGTTTTGAAGCATCTAAAACACAGATCAGATCGATCAATTTTTGGCAAACAAGATATAGTATCGCTAGGAATTGATCGATTATGATCTGGTCTTGATAAGCATCCATCCAGAAGAGCTGCGTGCGGGAGAGTACAGGGCTAGAGAACGCTCCCAATCTTACTATACACGGACTAACCTCGTATAGCGGCGGCATTCCTTACCGGTTGGTAATCTCATTTCTCACAATTCCATGTCCAATACCACCGTGTCCGCCAATACCTCCGCCCGCAATACTGCCTCCTCGACAGGCAAAGCTCCTGCATCGGGTGTTTCTCCCTTGATGGCCACAAATACTACAAATACTGTGTTCAGTAATCCTGATGTACATAGGAGGATGTTTAACAATACTCCATCAAACGACACCTCCAATAATCCTGGAGCGGGCCTTGCCATGCCTCGAATTACCATGATCACTAATACTGGGATTGATCATCCTAGATTCAACAGTGGGCGTTCCAATGACAACGTACTTAACGCTGCCATAACCAGCACCACATCGATCCATCCTCAGTTTTACCACAGCCTTCCCAATAGCTCCGCAAGCGGTAGTGTCATGCCTCCCAGCAGGAGGACCTATGCTCCCACATCGCTTTCTCACGTCGTCAACAATATCGAGGCCGCTCACATTGTCGAAGTTCCGGATTCTGCGGTAAATGATACCGTGCCGAGTGATACGAATGCGGAGAGTGTGGCAATCAGTGCTGCCGCTCCAGAATCCACTGTGGACAACACCACACTCACTGCTACAGCCTCCAACGATATAACAATCAATACTGCAGTTCCAACTGCTGTGGCAGATGACACAGCATCCACTGACGCAACCTCGACTGAGGTTACAAAGATTCCTGCAGCTTCGGTCTCTCCGGTAAGAGACACTGCATCCACTGCTACGACTGAGTTTACAATGAATGCTGCTAGTGTGATGACCGACAATCTCGCTTCGGCAACTAGTGATCTTCTAGCGCAAGGAAAGTTTCCTCCACCCCAACAGTTCGCCCAATATCCTTGCCCTGAATGCGGTGCAGGTATCATTTGTTGGGGACCCAATTCGACTCCGATGGCCAATCACGTCGCAGATTGTAAGGGCAGGTGTGAGAGGTGTCAGAAGAAGAATATGGCGTGTGAGAAGAGGGGTGAAAATGTTGCTTGTAAGCCATGTCATACTGCCAGGGTGGAGGGCTGTGTTTTTGCGATGGATTCGAGGGCAAGGGGTGCGGAGGTTGGGCCTAACTGGATGGTTAGTAAGGCGGTAAGAGATTTGAGGGAGATGCGGGATGGGTCGGAAGATGAGATGGACTGGGAGTAGATCGAGAGAGGTAGGAGGAAGTGATTTTGGAACTGCTTCATGAGGCGATTTATAGGGCGTCCTTGTCGGCCTTGTCTCAGTCGAAAGATGTTAAGCATCAGAAGAGCGTGGAAATGGTTAGTGTCTTTGGCGTTTTTAGATATCAGCAATGGGATGTTCGCAATGACTGGTATGTTTCTCATTCTTCTTATCCAGGAATCTACAGCTTTATGTGTGTTAAAGTGTTGACCGCGTCCAGCGAACATGGCCTCCATCAGCGAAGTTGATGTCATCCCTGTGGGAATCTTTGCAGTGTAGGAATCCATCTGTCTCCTACGATCAACACTGCCGAGGCCGTGCGTCAACTTCGTCATGTTAACAATTATTTTTCCTTCTTATTTGACTTCCCCCCTCCTCTCCTCCCCACCAATCTCTATCCTCGTCCTCGACTTCCTCTTACTCCTCGCTGTGGATAGCGTGGATAAGATGGCCTCGTGCGCTGATGTCACAGATAATAACGAAGACCAACAATTCCCTCCTAACATCCAAGTCGAAACCGAGAAAGCTGATGCTGTTCCCTCTCTTACCGCCCTTCATGAAAGTCGCCGACAGAAAGAAGCCTCCCGGCTTACAGCAATGGCAAGATTCGAACGCTACGCACTCAAGTACGAAGCTTCGGGAAAGGACCTGCTTCAAGCCACCAACGAGGTGCATCAGATTGTAAGTGACAATAACAAATCTGTTAATAGCAACACTGATTGGTTATTAGGATGACGCAATCGCTGCAGCAAATCAAAAGGTACTTGATGATTTTGAAGAAGAGACTAGTCGAAAGAGGCTCGAGCTGCAGTCGTCTCTTAGAGTGTATAGAAGCACTATGAGTAATAAGGGACGCCAAGCTAGTTCTTCGAGCGACGTAATCAGCCCTCGTACTGCTCTCGGCAATGACTTGGCAGAACAATCACTAGAAGTGAGTTTACCCTCCGAGCATAGACTCTTTAGATGTTAATAAACTTACTCATCGATCCATAGTCTCCCTCCCAATCACAATTAAGCACGATCACACGAAAACGACCTCTCTACAGCAACCAGACGTCACAGATGGTCGAGAGTGAGAATATAAAAGTGAGAACGAGTACTTGTCCGAAATGTCACAAAACCATCAGCGCTAGCGTCACCAAGCGAAATCTACAGGTTCATTTGGATACATGCGCGGGAAAATGTGGGAGGTGCGAGGAGCATGGTTTGGCATGTGTGAAGCCTCATGGAAGAGGCCGTTGCGTCCCGTGTAAACAGGCTGATCACCACTTCTGCTCAACCTACAGGACAGGTGGGTTCGGTCGGTACGGAAAATCGAGCAAGGTTTCTTCAGGAGGAGAAGTCGACGGTGCTTGAAGACTAAATGTAGTACAGGCAAGGCCTTATGTCAGTCCGCGGCGCGAGCTTGGAATTTCAGGACGACTGGGCGACACCTTCTGCGTCTTCGGTCGTATCGTCGAACCTGTCCTTATCCTATGTATTAGTCGGATAGATGGCAGAACACAAGTAGCGCGTTTACTTCGCCACGAGACCTAGAGATATCCAAAAGCAAGAGATCTCGACGGCGAGTCAAGCCAGGTTTGCAGATGACCTGGCATACTTTGGCTGGGCTGATTCGGGCGGACTGGCAAAAAGCCCAGTGCATGTGTGGAAGAGCAGGTTGATGTCTTGCTATAGGCTGGCGAATCTACGCAACTTGTGGGCAGAACAGGGTGTATATCAACTAGTTGCCTCTCTAATATGCTTTGATCCTTGAATTTCTACAGCATATATATTACTTTGTTGTTACAGGAGTTACGGGACCGCAAGGCACCCGACCCTCATGGATGGCAAGGCACACGCTGTCGTGTAAGGGGAGATGGGCGAGAAGCACTGAGAAGGAACAGCAGTTCTACTACCTATACCAACTTGAATACCTTTTGAGAAGTGATGTATGGCTGAGAGGCTTCGGGGTCGCCGTGACACCACACCAGGAATTCATGCAGTGGCTTGCAGCATTAGCGAACAACGAGACTAGTAGTCGTGTATACGTGCGGCGTCGACGAGCTGAGCTCGCTTGTAGCTAAAAGCTCCAGCTGTGGCTCTACTGTCCCTTTGTCGAAATGATTGTTCATGTCTCATGCAGGCTCGACTGGTGAGGTTCTAGATGCTCACCCTGCCCCTGCAGCTACCCCCCTGCATCTCGGTTAAACCCCTGACGTCGAGCGCCACAATAAAATCGCCGGCCTCGCCTACCGACAACCTTGATACCTAAGGACTCCTCAACACCTCAAAGCCTCTTCACATCAATGGCCAGACCTCCCGTCTATGCTCTTTCAGTATAGCGGCGGGACCCCCTTGTGGGAGACTCCAAATATAGCGAAAAGAATCATGGCGCCTGCCTTTCAGCTAATGGTCGACGGCAGCCACATCTTTCAGCCGCTGGCTCCAATGTTCCTTGGGTGTAGATGATGTTAGTTAGGTTAGAGCGCGGGACATTTATTGTCTCTGGATTTAGAGTGTCCCAGTACTATTTCACTTCCTCATCTTCAGGACCGCACATCCTTTCTGCTTACCGTATTCCCCACAACCTCCCGGATATACCCACCTCGAACAGGACTGAGATCAACAGCGATAGATAGGTACCGGACATAATTTTTACAAGAATTGTCTGGAACCTCTTGTTTTCAGCACCAAATTTCTCTCGAAACAAGGCCTTCCGCAGGAACAAATCTACAGAGTATGGATCATACCAAAGAGACAGTGGTGGTAACTGCAACGCCTGCCTCTCCCAGCAATGAGACCTTCCCCTATCCACAGCGCCAAAATTCCGAAAAGCCCTCGCTGGTTGAAAGATGGTGGATCTGGGAATTTTCAGCATGGTTCATCTGCTTTGCAGCTTTGATCGGGATGATTGGATTCCTCGTACCAATGGATCAAAAGTCGGTGCCAAATTGGGTTCTTTCGCAATCGGTCCGGGGCTACAACCTTGGATTCAGCGTCTCTATCAATTCGATTCTTTCCATCTTCTCCACCCTCGTCAAGTCCATGATTCTTATACCAGTGGCTGCCTCGATCGGACAGCTTAAATGGCTTTGGTTCTCGGACGGACACAAACTTGCCGACTTTCAGCGCTTTGATGCCGCGAGGAGTGGGCCACTCGGTGCTATATTACTTTTCTGGTCCATGAAGGGACGGTAAGCGATAGAGCGCCAGTTATCAATGCCACCTGTTGATATCCCATAGTTCACTCGTGTGTCTTGGAGCATTGATCGTTATCGGATCTCTCACGTTGGACTTTTCCTTTCAGCAGCTCGTTACTTATCCGCCAGTCCCTCGACAAGTTGGGGCTGCTTACATGCCAGCGACAAAGACATACGGCAATTATGCGGCCTCCGAACCTTCTGGCAGTATGTTGTCCCTTAGTGCTATGTCTCAATACGAAGTGTCTTGGTCGAGATCAGGCCTCCCAACTTTTTTGCACTTTTGCACTTTTCACGCTTTATGAAGTCGGGAAGAAACTCGAGCCACAGATGCGGCGGCTCTATGTAGTCCCCTTTGGTCCAGACTCTCGCAGCGTTTCGCCATGGCTAACCAATGCAGTTGCTGCTTTGACATACAATAAACCTGATCAGAAGATGCACTCTGCTCTAAAAATAGGGATGGAAGGTATTGACGCCTCGATCGATATCACCCCAACCTGCTCCACCGGGAATTGCACATGGGCAGACACCGTCACGACTCTGGCTGTATGCAACGAGTGTCGCGAGACAACAGACTCCCTTATCAAGAATTGTGCGACTTACGACAGCGGAGGGGAGGCGGTCTCTTACTGCAACTACTCTCTCCCAAATACTCTTACCCTACCTGGTACTATGGACTCGCTTGGACATACTACCCTGTTCACCAGCTCGGGCGAGCTCACAAACACGAGTTTCTTCGAAAATATCAGGTCCCCAGTCGGTATATTGTCTACCATTGGCAATACACATGGCACACAATATCCAGGAGATGTTTTTTCGATGCAGTGCGCCCTATCTTGGTGTATACAAAAGTATAACGTGTCTGTCTCCCAAAACAACATGACTTCGAAACTTGTGGACACCTTTCACCAGCCATCCGCAGAGCGTGACGAGAATGGCGACCTACATATTGTTGCACCTGCTTCTTTTATGGCAGACACTGGCCACAATGGATCTGAAACTTTCACCGTGACCGGGAATACTTCTTCGGCCTTCATCTACTACTTTTTCACAAACTCGGAATTCTCTAGCCAGATCACACAGGATCCGACAATGCACACCTTTGGAATCGGTGGATTTGCAAGTTACATCTGGCCTTTATCTAATTCCCAGTTGACACAAGCCATGTCCTATCTAGCTGGAAACATGACAAATGTGATTCGCATGTCTAATAACGCAGGAGTCGGCGGCCTAAACACAAATGCCGCAGGAGTCACCCTCCAGAATATCCCGAAGGTCAATGTGGTCTGGTGGTGGCTGTTCTTGCCAGGCACGCTTCTGATGTTGTCTTTATCATTCCTGATCATGACGGTGCTCGCCAGCAGGAAGAGAGGTGCGATGCTTTGGAAAACAAGTGCTTTGGCGTCATTTTATCATCCGTTATCACAGGCTGGAAGGGAGAGACTGAGAGATGCGCAGGGAGTCAAGGGTCTGGAGAAGATTGCTGAAGAGGTGCAAGTGAAGAGCGAGTTGACTGAGAAGGGATATCGTTTGATTCAAGAAGAGCATGGGTATTAGGTGTGTGAAGGGTGCGCTTCTGAGTATGTTGCTGGCGAACTGCTCTCATGCCTATACCTGGACACTTCTTTCAATGTGCATAAGTAGCTAGGACAGTCCCGCGTGGCTCCAAGGTCGTCGCAAGCGGCATTGGTATTCTATGTCCAAACTAGTATCCAAACATGTCAACCAGATCATGCTCTCATGTGTCGAGGGTCATACTCGGTTCCAATGTTGCTGCCTGCGTCGTCGTTGTCGTCGTCGTCACTTGATGATGCTTCGTTCAAGGTAGGGGACTTCGTTCCAACCTATAACTGTGTCAGTTCTTCGCCGGTGTATCCGTCGCTGAGTACTCACGTTTGGTGGTTTGAGTATCGTCACCTGACAAGCCGACTGTGTCAATTACGGAAGCTATCAGCAGTTCAAATTCGACCTATCTCTTCCATGTCTCTTAATCAGGATCTCCGCGACTCTCAATGTCTTCACCAGCTCCTGAGTAAATCAGCAATTGTGTACTGATAAGAGATCGCCAACATACATTATATTATAGCAACTATATACCTCTTTTCAAGGTAAAGTATAATGAAGCTCGTACCTCTTAGGTACTTTTAACAGTATTAGGTCAAAGAACTATATATAGTAGTTGAACTTACTTCTTTATAGCACGTTAGTAGTGGCGAGTACTAGGAGGGGGATAAAGCGTTGAAGTTTTTATAGGCTTAAAGCTATTAGATATATTTTAAACATGATAAACTGTGCTGGGTTTGAGTATATAATAGCTAGTAGATTAGAGAATCGACTTTTTCGCGTCTATTTGTAGTATAGTATCGTCCTAAATACTCAATTAGAAAATGCGAACTCTTTCTACCTTGTACTACTTCTAATAAACCAAATAATGATTTCACGAATACGATATCGAGCTATAGATATGCCCACCTTTTTCTTGATCCGGTATCAATTGCTTTATTGGTCTGATCGCAAACTGAAAGTGTGCTCAAGTCGTTTTCTTTTGATAGTGGTGGATTTAGTATGTATGAGCTGAATCATGGGCTCGACTTTTGCTTCGGTTGGTGTAACGCAGCAAAGTTCAAGTTGTTGATGTGATATCATATTGTCCGGAGCTCGGTGCTCGGTCAGCACTCAACGATCTCCATTATCACCAACTCCGAGTCCGCACTCTTATAAGATCACTATTGATGCAAAGATGTAGCCACTGACGCTTCCGTAGCCCTATGCGTGCTGGCTCTTCTGTTCAATATGACAAGAAAGCAAATCGAAGCTCTGGAGAGGACTGACTCGGACTCCGAAGCTCAATCCCATCACATCACCATCCACACCTCGAGCCTCTTCGATCCCAAACAAAAGACATTCCTGCTCAATCGATCCATAACCATAGATCCTACCACCGGACTTATCACCTCCATATACGCTCGCAAGTCGCACCCCAGCATACTCGGAGCTGATCACATCGATCTTCGTGGCAAGACAGTTCTCCCAGGATTCGTCGACGCGCATGCCCACATTTTCCTCCATGCCTACTCTGAGACGCCCTCTATAAATCAAGAGCGCGATGAATCCTTCGTCGAGCGCATCCTACGCGCAACAAATCACTGTCGATCCGCCCTAATGGCTGGGTACACCACTTACCGCGACTTGGGCACTGAAGGGCTGGGTAGCGCAGACGTGAACTTTAGAGATGCTGTCAACAGAGGTATAATACCTGGACCACGCCTCTTTGTTGCAACAGAATGTATCGCTTCCAGCGGCGGCTATGCGATACGCCAGGAGAATGAAATTGGAGGAACCCGTGTCCCACGCCTCTCGGATCCAGCAGATGGGATTGAAGGATGTCGCACTGCTGTCCGCAGACGCATAGGAGCTGGAGCCGATATCGTCAAATTTTACGCCGACTATCGAAAACGACAGCTTAGAAACCCTCCCACAGCTTGGCCTGGCGCCCTACCTATACAGTTTCCTCCGGGCGGCGAGAGGGGCAAGAATGCTCTTGTTCTTTTAAACCAGAAAAACCCCAACATTCCATTGTTTACACAGGAAGAGATGGATGCTATGGTAAAAGAAGCAAGAGTTTCCAAGGCTCCAATTGCTGCACATGCGTCATGTCCTGAGGCTGTGATTATGGCTGCAAAGGCTGGAGTTACCAGTATTGAGCATGGATATGAGCCATCTGATGAGGCACTGGAAGCTATGAAGGACAACAATGTTATTTTTGTACCAACGCTTTGCGTCATCGAGGACGGTGTTCCACGCGACGGGACTCTTGAATTGGTCCTTGCTCGGACTAAGAAAGCGTTTGACATGGGTATCAAGATGGCTGCTGGCGGAGATATTGGCGCCGTCCCTCATGGCGATAACGCTAGAGAGATAGAGCTGTTGATTGAAGCAGGTATTCCACTGGTAGATGTCTTGCAGGCTGCGACCCTACATGGGTGGGAGGCTTGTGGTGGTGATCTCTGTGGCAGGAGATTCGGCTGGTGGGAAGAGGGTGTTACTGCTGATATTATTGCCCTTGATAGCGATCCAGTCGAAGATTTGAAAGCTTTGAGGAAGATCAACTTTGTGATGAAGGATGGTAAGATCTACAAGCAGGATGGGAAGCAAGTCAACATGACTTGAATCTGATTCTATTCTACATCCGAAGGAGCTGACTATTCTTTTATTTGCGTGCATGATTCCCTTATCTAGGTAGTACCTACTACTGCCCAAACGCCATCCGTCAAAATAATCACTCCCTCTTCCTCACCGTCCTAATTACACGACCAGGAACACTCCCCTTAGGCTTCGCACTACCAAATAACATCTGATAGCAAGGTTCATCGTCTACCATTGGCGCACCCTCGGGATAAGTGGGCACGAAATCAAAGTCTCGTAGTGTAAGTGCCATAATAGCCTTGATCTCCAGACTTCCAAACTCAGACCCAATACAATTCCTTGGGCCTCTTTCAAAGGCACGCCAAGCACCGTTCGGAATGGGTGGAAATGGGGAGTCAGCATCATACCGTTCTGGCATGAACTTCAGTGGCTCGGGGAAGTATCGTGCATCGCGACCTAGGACGTAGGAATCTGGCCATACGACTGTGTCCTTCACTGGTTCGGTGGGATATCTCATCCCTGTTTCTAGGTCTGTAATCCATACGTTGCTGTCTCCAACACGGATGGTATTCGCTGGAGGGAATAGGCGGAGTGATTCTTTTATAATGCCCATGCAATATGGCATTTGGTTGAGGACGTACGGATCCTCTCGGATCTTTTGAGCCGTCATCTCTCGGGAGGGCTCGAAAAGGGCGTCCAATTCCTCGATAGCTTTCTGTCGAACGGAAGGATTCTTGGACAGGAAGTAAAAGATCATTGAGACGGCTGTGGAGATGGTGTCATGTCCGGCGAACACGAAGGTACGGATCTGATCAATTGCTGATTGGCGGAAGGAGGCGTCCATGGTTCTCCTCTCATCTGAGCTGGACATCCCACGGATTTCGGAATTGTAAGTGTCAAGGGCGACGTCGAGCATTGACTTCTTGCGAGACCGATTTTCCTTTGCGTTGTTTTCCGATTTGGCAAAGCGGCGGTCGAGCTCGTCGCCGATACAGCGATCGATCACTCGACTATTCTTGTAGATCGAGTACTGCTGAATTGGATTGATTCCGGCGAACGGGTTTGACCACGTGTTTGAAGATGAAAGGAAATGGAGTTGCGTGCGGAATGCGTCGACAAGCTTATTACTGCTTCTTTGGGAATTCAAACCCATGTCCCTATCACAAATCAGCAGAGGCACCTAGATATTCAAGCGGAGAAGATCTCACAACACAAGCCTCCCAATAACATCGAAAGACAGTTTCATAGCAACAGCCTCCATCTCAATAATTTGTCCACTCTCTGCATACTCGCTCAGCACATCATGGAAAACTCTCACATCCTCCACAATCTCACTGACCACAGTCATTAAATGGCTCAAAGCAAACCCCGGGTTATACACTGTCCTCGCTTTCCTCCACACATTCCCATTCGCAGCAGCCATATTCTCTACACCCAAATGCTGCTTCAAATATTCTTTCACCATCGGATGTTTATCGAGCGAGTATTTGACGGTGACGTGCTCGGCAAGGGCAGCAGAGCAGATGATTAGGGTGGGTGGACCAACGGGCCAGACGTCGAAGTAGTAGTAGTCGCCTAAGTTGTACGTTGTGCGGAGGTATTGCCAGTAGTGATGTGGATGAACGTCGGGAGGTAAGGCCGCGGCCATTTTGATGGCGACGAGGAGGTGGCCTAGGATTGGGTGATAGGGCGGGCCGGGCTGAGAGGAACATTAGGATCGGTGTAAGGGATTGGACGATGTGGAAAGTAGTCTTCGTGAAGACAGAGATCAAAGATGAGTACTAGCAGTAAGATGTGTCAAATACGAAATGAATGAAATTGGAGAGAAGGGAAGCTTGTATTGAACAGAATCAAGGTTGATGAACAGGTCCGGGACGAAAGACGTAGTTAGAAGAGAACTGCTAGATGGAAGGAACGAATAAGGAGGGCCAGGGCAGCAATGAAAAGCTTCCCGAACGTTCGAGATCGGAAAATCGATAGTGAGATAAATGAGATACAAAGACGAAAAATTAAGTGAGTGGAAAGGTTGAGTATGGATATTGAGAGATGAAGATGAGTAAAGAAATTGAGGAATGAAGATGAGTAAAAAGATTAAGAGATGAAGATGGATGAAGATGAGTAGGGAAGTTGAGAGCGAAAGATTGATATAACAGCCGAGACTCCGTATGCATGTGTCTATGCAGAGAGAGAGAGAGAGAGAGAGAGAAGTGTTACTTACCAGCCCCATCATAGCCCGCCGATGATGATAAAGTTTGACAAGAAAGGTCGCTACAACGATCCCAATGATGACTCCAACTGCAGTAGCGATCTGCTTTCCGGGTATGGGATATTCCATCTTGAATGAGTCCTGTCAGGGATTATTATCTTTAAAGATGTGACATGGCCATCCCTCATCGAAAAACCAACAGGATTTGAAACGGTTTGGAGGACATCGAAGAGCGAAGTCGATATGTAGTAGACCCCCTTTTTCATACGAATGTGCAAGCCATGCCCGTTTAGGAAGTCCGGTGCTACTACCGTACCTAGTGGGCTACCTTGTTCTTGTTGCTCTTCGTCATCTCCCCTCCATCGAGGTAACAACTCAACCTTCGATCAATCTCTATTAGCGTCAATCCTGTCAAAAGATATGAAGGAGGTCCGGACTCTTCGTTGCTGAAGCTTCCTGCATGAGGCGTGGGCTCGCCAATCTGAGTAATGGCAGTCATATGTGAGATCGATCTGCACCTGATTTTTATATTCTTCCCGAGTGATACTGCAATATCACCATGGTTGCACTTAGAGCGAGGCGATCAACTCACCGGCAGGTCACTGTCCCTCCTCATCCGTCCAGACTGTGTACTGTGATAATAATGAATGCGTTTGTACGCTGGAAGTCGAGCAGTGATGGCTTCAAGTTCAATTGTTCTGCGTCAAGCTGTCCCGGCTGCGGGACCTACGGAGGTACCTCCTATCGTAGTCGTGTGTAAGATTACGCAGCCCCTGAATTGAACTGAACTTTCCATCCCTAGTTCCTTTGGTTGTCCCACTCAACCTCGACAACACTCCAAGCACCACCGACCGCATACCCTTCATACCTACCCCCATCAAAATGTCCTCGGAAAAGAAGAAGGAAGATGACCCTACCACGGCTCCCTCGGCCATCAACAACCCGACGGTTGCGCTGCTATGTTATTGCGCGTCTTCGATATTGATGACAGTGACCAACAAATATGTCCTGTCTGGCATGAACTTCAACCTCAACTTCCTCCTACTATGTGTCCAGTCCGCTGTGGCCCTCCTCGCCATCCAGACGTGCAAAACGATAGGCATCTTCCACTATCGCGACTTCAAGTTGGACGAGGCCAAGAAATGTATGTCATCTTGCACAATGCACAGGAGAGTTGGCCCCTATGCTAATTGTCGAACAGGGTTTCCCATCTCGTTACTCCTCATCGCATTGATCTACACCGGCTCAAAGGCTCTCCAATACCTCTCCGTCCCCGTCTATACCATCTTCAAGAACATGGCCATTATAGTCACAGCCTACGCTGAGATGCTGTGGTTTGGAGGCAGCAGTGTCTCGAGAATGACCCTATTCTCGTTTGGCCTGATGGTGCTCAGCTCCATTGTTGCAGCCTGGGCCGACATCCAGCACGCATTGACTGCGTCTACATCCACCACTGAGGCTCACAGCAGCATTTCTACACTCAATGCCGGCTATACATGGATGGCAATCAACTGCTTTTGCGCAGCCGCCTTCACTCTAAGTCTACGAAAGAAGATCAAGGTGCTCGGTTTCAAGGATTTGGACAGTACGTGTACACCGAATGCATTTATTTCGTTGAAGCGCTCGCTAATTTCTTGCTACTACAGCAATGTTCTACAACAATCTGTTACCTATTCCTGTCCTACTTGTCGCATCTTTATTCCTTGAAGACTGGTCGTCTGCAAATCTCGCAAAGAATTTCCCGCCGGAGCAGCGCTTCACCATAATCTCGGTAATGGTCTTCTCCGGCATGTCCGCTGTATTTATCTCCTACACTCAAGGCTGGTGCTTGCGCGTTGGCACATCTACCACATTCAGTATGGTAGGCGCTCTGAACAAGCTACCATTGTCAATTGTTGGGCTCGTATTTTTCGATGCCCCGGTCACCTTTGGTAGTGTAAGTGCCATTATTTGTGGTTTTGTTAGCGGCATTGTGTATACATTTGCGAAATTGCAGCAAAGTGCGAAAGACAAAATGTCTCTGCCAACTGTGGTGCCAAAGGTCTGAATATTTTGTTTTCAGGTTGTTGTTATCAAATCGATATTGACCAAATTCTGGACCAATCAGTTTTTCGAACTTATCAGAAATCCATCGTCATTGTATCGGATTTGGCAGTTATGATCATTGTGTTAGCGATCCATGGGTCAGGAATGAAGCGTAGGTATAGATTTGTCAAACATCATAGACTCACAAGTGACGCAAAGTATAGTGTCATAATATTCGTGAAAGCCAATTCCAAGGCCAAAGTCTCTACACTGTCCGAACTGTCCACGCCCTCCCGCACATTAGTCTTTGACAATCCCACCCGATGTTAGACCAATATTGATGGGACTGACTATGGAGGCCACCGGTGGCCCATCAATATATTGATGAGTCGGGGCGAGTCTTGTGGCGCAAACTAATTTCCGGCAGGGCTTGGTTTTTTCTTTGCTGTGAGACCCTGGTTTTCTGATCGACTTCATTCGTGATGATAGGTAAGATACATTCCAAAAGACATGATCTCGTTCGACCTGTGAATACATGTCCACCACACCTATGAAATTCGCGAGCGTTACTAGGGTAGTGTGAATAGCTATTTGTTCAGGTATTGGGACATGGTGAGTCGGGTGTCTGGTGACTGACAAGTCCAACTTCTAGGGTTCTGCATAGCGGGAGCCGAACGGATAATCTTATGGTTTGTCAATCACTGCACTCACAGGTTCGAAATGAACAGACCAGAATCAGAAATCAGGAATTAGATCAACGACTTTGTCACGAGCTTGGTTTTATTCAAGGACCAGAAATCGGAGGTCATCAATCTTAGACTCCTAGCTATTTTCAAGCTGAAGCTGAGATGCACAATTTTTTCCTCTTTTTTTGCTTTCATTGAGATACCGTTTGCTTGACTTAGCATATATATCTTGGCTTTCCTTGTACCTCATAAAGAACCCCACAAGCAATCTTCCCAACCCCAGGCGGTTTGTTAGGAACCCCGCTCATCTTCGGATTCAGGCCCAAATCATCAAACGGCGGCGGATCAGGAGGATTTCCCGCAGCCACGGGTGGAGCAGGTGATGAGTTTTGGGGTGAACACTCGGTAGTCGAGCTCGGAGCCTGAGCTTGTCGTCTGTGAGGCGCGGTGGCGTGAGGCCGTATCATGTGTAAGGCGCCATAATTGGGCCCATCAGCGCCTCCAGGCGGCTTTTTGGGAGTGCCAGGAATCGCAGGCATAACTCCAAGATCATCTTCTGGTTTGGGGATTTGAGGTGGCGGACAAGCATTTGGGGATGGCGATGCCTTGACTTGTCTCTTGTCTTTGTCATCTTCCCAGTCTCCTGCTACTCTTGCTGTGCTCGGTTTATCGACCACATTCGGGTTCTGGGCCATCGCGGGCGGTTGTCTCTGGGCTGGTGGTAGTGGTGGGAGAGGTTGTGAAGGGGACGGAGGAGCAATTTGGCCGCCCGGGGGAGCGCCACCTGTATTCTTAGGCGGCATTGCAGGCACGACTGATATTTGCCCAGGTGTATAAACTGGCGGAGGCTGGTTGGACTTGGTCCCTACTGGCCATGATGTCCTATCACCAGCCAGCTTCGGATCGTGAGGTATTATTTTGGGTTGTCCCATGTTTTGAGGGGGTTTGGCCACGTTTACGTATGAGTCGTATTTTGGATTTGCTCCAAGACTTGGTACAGCTGCGATGACGCCGAAGCCATTGTCGTGGAAGTCGATAGGCGAATTGTTGTTGTCTGGTAATGATGGGTCGTGGGTGCCTTGGCCCCAGCCGAAGAGAATAGTTTCAGCTTTCATATCAATGGATCCCTTCTTGCCTTGGTAGTTCCACGCGAAACAACTATGTGATTGTGTCAGCCGGGATAAGTTGACTAAATAATTAAAATGCCAGCTTACCCTTGACAGCGATATGTGACAGTGAAATGCGTCTTGTTAACAGTGTGTGCTAACTGAGAAAAGGATAATGCGCCCGAATAAATGTCAGGCTGGGTATAATTCCTGTCAGGTTTGATGAGTTGAAGGCCATTACAAGCTTGTACTCGAGACGTATGATGCAGGGTAGTCCATTGGAAGAAAAGAAGTTTGACATTCGAATCTTGATTCAAAGGCTGTGAGCGGAAACCAGTCGTCTCAAACTACTGTGAACTTTCTTTGTGCATGGCTGCATGGAGCCTGAAGCCGTGCCATCGATTTTGGCCGAGGGACTTGAATCTCAGCGACGCGCGCACGATGCTCGCGTGTTTGCCGCATACGACTTAGTCCCAGTCTGAGTGTACTTACGTTGCATATCTGAAAGATGTCTGAACCTCCCGTCCCTTAACCCATGCGAGGAGGATCAAGGTATCCAGCATTTCAGGGCCATGGCTAATCGCCACCCATCCCTTGCCTTGAGGCCGAGATCCCACCTGTTGAGCATAAGCGATTGCCTCCAGAACTTTCGCCATATATTCCGTACCAGATGCCCAATGTACTCATTCTTGTCCAGTTTTGGAGGAAAGGCAACTCCTAACTGGAAGCCGCCATTCGGTACAGCTGCGGTGATCGGGGCCGAATACTGAGAGAAGAGAATGCCACTTTCTGGGTCAGTAAATGGCTGTGGACCTTGGGCTTGTGCTCTTTGTAGAACTAGGCTCTGTTAAAACATGAACTTTGGATCTAGGGAGACTCTTACTACAATAGCACGCAGCTAGGAGCGCTGGAGGTAGCGATGCAAAGAACCTCATGGTTTCCGTCAATTATTGCTCGGCCCGCAAGAAGAAGGTAAGGACCGGAGGCTTTCTCGTCGGGCAGCAGGAAGGAGAGGAGAGAGGGATGAGGAAGTTGGGCGGGAGAATTCGTTGTCGCCTAATCCATAGTCCTTGTAGACATATAGTGAAGGTACCACAGTAAGCAAGTGCTAACCCAAGGAACCAGTAAACTCGTCCCGAGAAGTCGTTGACGTCTGTGACCGCGTACGCGAACTCAGCGTTCGCTAATATCAATATTGCGTGTAAGCGTGGCTTGATAATAATACTTACCCAGTTGCAAACGGGAAGAAGGATGTGTAACGACGGATATGCATTGTCAATTATCGTTTAAAAGGATCTGCGTTATTAAATGTAGACAACCAGACCCTTTCGCTGTGATTCGGTGGTACATTCTCAAATCAAAAGATGTTGTTTGTCAAAGAGGTCTTGGATAGTGTTGATCCAGATTGATTAACAAGGCCCGGGTCGGCCATTCCATCGAAACTCTAGTGCTTGACAGAACTACCAACACGGCACCGTGAAATCGCTTTTCTGCGTACGTGGAATCCAATAATTCAGCGCTGCCAATATCACGGTTGAAGGTCGCTTCCCGGGTTCTAAGAATCCGCACGAGTGAAAGTGGTCGATCAAAATGATCTTAATCTCAAGTCAGCCTTGTGACACACGCTATCTTATGCCTTCATCTATTTGAAGACTGTGCATCTCGCCTCCTGGCCCAGTGGAGCAGAGCCCCGGCCAGCTGATGTGTCGGAATATACTATGGTATCCTGTCATTATAGATCCAAGAATTCGATAGACGGAGCTCTCGTGTTAGCAAGTCGGCAAATATCAGATCCAAGAAGGAAGGCATATCGTCTCATTGGCCTACAAATGACCGCGACACAAATTCTGTTCTGGAGAAAAAGAAACGATTGTGACCTGTTGGACACTTCTAAGTATTCGGACGGTGCTCTTGCACAACGGTTTCCAATCCACCTACCACTCCGTCCTACAACGATGTATTTCTTGAGTTGCTATCATGGCCAGCGAGCCACGGTGTGGATATCCTTGCTCTTGCTTGAAATCTCCCCGTCCCATTAAGCAATGTGAGACAATTGAGTCTGGCGATCGCATACACGACATGAGAGTTCTTCAAGCCTTTACATCCTTGACACGCACGCGCTCATGCAAATACCGTATTCTAGAAACTTGATGGTGATGGTTAGTCGCCCGACCATATTGTCAGAGTTAGAGTTCCGGGTTGGGACGGTCGGTGATCAAAAGGGACTGCCCGCCAGCAATAAGGGGATCCAGCAGGAAAATAAGCCCAATAACCAATGGGACCTGCAACGATGTCATCTGTAATATGGATATAAGCCCTCTTGTCATAATCTTTCGAGAGATCAACAGCGCTACAGCTGGCGACGACTTGACCACAGGACGGTACTACACTAGATGGCCCACAGCCCGGGGACAAAGTAGATCCAGTCGGTCCAGAAATGCAGACCCACGGCGTCCCGTATTTCAACGGCAACGCACAGTGCTTATGCCACTGCGAGCAAGTCTTAAATTGTAAGATATTCCCAGTAATGCATGAAATTCGTCAAACAGACTTTGCACCCATCGACTGTAGAGCCGAAAAAGTTCGTTTGGCCAGAGTAGGTCATTGCAATTCCATGCCGCCAAATGCTCTGTCCAATTCCTCACCACCATCGCCTTGCCCAGCTCTTCTTGTCGCATGTTGGGGATTGTTGTCCTGGACATGCATGCCATCCATCTTTTCGCTCAACTCTGTCTGTTCGACTGTCCCTGGATGTTTTCTTTCCGGCACAAGCATGTGCCCACCATCCTCGACATCCAACCAACCGGGCGCAACCCTCCTCTTCTCCATCAATTCTTTCTGCCTGATGCCGTCCTGCCACCTTCTCACCGTCTCCCGCGACTCATCTTGAAGCTTCTGTAGATGTGCTTGTAGCGCATGACATGACTCTATGATCTGATCTGGGTGTGCCGCGCGCCCGCTATTTGGGGATATAACGTAGGCTGCCTGTTGCTGCAGGTGTTGCTGTTCTTGGGACTGGTTTGGATTGGGAGAGTGTGCGGTTGGCTGTGGATCTGTGACAGAGGGAGGTAACGTTGATGGGAGGGACTTATAGCTATATGGTAGAGGAGTTGCGGTTGGGAGCGAGAGGAAAGGGGAGACGGTAAGAGGCAGCTGGGCGAGAAGTGGATGAGGATCTGGACATTATAATTAGGTCAGAATTTGCGAACGCGATCTCATTTGGGTACTCACGTTCTTGATTCATGGTGCTGAGATGACTTATGTGAAGTGTGAATCGTGAGGATGGTTATGTGATGGCGGCAAGTGAATTGCCGTTGGGATGTCATACGATGTATTATTATCCACTTCCAAATCTTATACCGAGACTTGGTTCCCTAACAAAACACACATAACTCTTCAAGACATATCTCTCTTAATTTGTTTGATCTTTCCCTGCCACCAGAAATGAACACAGTGGGCCATATATCTACTTGTCACATATTTAAGCTAACAACGTGCAGGCTCGCTCAGTAGGGTAAACCACTACCACCTCCTACGGCTAGAACCACCACCATCAATACTGACTTTCCAAAGCTACGGCTGGTTCGTCCTTTGCGCTGCTGGCGGAGGCGCCTACTATTTCGCCAAAAAGTCTATCAATGCCGACCGTGAAGCCCGTCACACCACAGAGGTCCAGCGCCGCGCCAAACTGCAAGCACAATACGAGGAAGACGCTCGATTACAGTACGGCAGTCAAAAGACTGGGGCGAGTGGCATTGGCAACGGTGACACCGCCGCGAGCCCAAGCCGGGAGGCCAGTTCATCGGAACCAGCACCAACAAGACATGCGCCTGAGAATGATGCACAACGAATAGGAGAGAAGAGCAAGTATGAGGCTAGTGAGGTTTGGAGGAGTAAGAAGGGTGACAGGTTTAGCTGAAAAGTGGAATAAGCTGTGAAGTACGTAATCAGCATTGCAAGGTGTCTGGAACAACATGGGAATCTTCACTCTTTAGTTCTACGTGAATACTTGGGTCATAATGCGGCTATGATGTGTACGCGATTCGGAGCTGACATTACATTGATGGACAATGACTCTATGCATTTTTACTGGTATCTACGATCTTTTCCTGTGTCCTCTCCCCTACTTCGACTAGATTATCTTTAAAGAATCAGCTTCCAATCCATCAAGACAGGCTCTCGAATGATCTTTCACAGTGGCCTAGTATACGTCGGACACTACCTTTGGTTCGGGACAGTCCGCGCCATGCTACTACGTGCCGTTGCCTAGGTCACCTGGGGGGAAGTGATTGTAAGAACGTCTTTGCATGATATGTGTAGGAAGTCATGATTTAGCGAGGAATTTGATGATGGATCCTTCACTCTGGGACAAAGAATGAGTGTCTTTGAAGAGATCTTGGCTTCGCATTTGTTCACTCTGACTATGCGGGTAGCAGCCAGACCCGTGCCAGACAAAGACGAGGAGGATCTTCATCGTATGATAATCGCAGGCAAACCTCTTTTCATTACGTGAAGTGCTGCCTTCACGATCCACGACACCTGATTGTATCACAAGGCTTTAATCATGATGAATAGTGCTGAGGTCCTCGCAGTTCCCTTCGAACGGTTCTTTAGCCTCGGTGACAAGCTGACGACATGAAGGTCAAACGGTGTGCATCAAAACCTGTGAACTGTTTTGCGGCTGACGATGGCTATGCTGGCCTTTTTCTTTGCACCTCAGGCTGTTGGGAAGAGGATATGCGAAATGACGCAAAGAATGGGGGGAGAGCGAAAGAGATAGATCGCCTAGAACTACCACGAACCGAATGGTCTTTTGCTCCCGCTGTCACGAAGACTTGCAGGACCATGCCACTTCTTCTTCCCTCGCGAACGCCATCTGGCAACCTCTTACTCCTCAACTCGTCCTTCCAATGCCGCCTCATCGCTCCACAATGCGTCAGTTTCTCACCTCTTGCATTTTCCGTTTCTCCAGAGAGAGGATACCGTCACTTGCATGCTATGTCTTGTGAAGCCGAAAGAGGGGCAGAACTACGACAATGGCAGCAGGTTTCATTTGCCCACTTCATCTTTGGGATCCTCGTGCATGACGATGTTACACTTCACATGCCGAGCAAATCAGGCCCGTAGAATTCAAGCCAGTCTCGTTCTCTTGGCCATGGAGAAATGCGACAAACGCGGAGGCGAATCGCACAGCCTGCGCTGTTGAGAGGAGATTACGGTAGATGGTCGAAGGAGAAAGGCGAAGCATAAGCATCGTTATGTTGAAGTTTCGTTGACCAAGCTCCATACTGAGTTACCAGTGAAGCCTTTTGAGATGAGGAACCAGCGCTTGAGGGGAATTGCAGGCATTGGCAGGTATCGCTGACCCCCACGCCGCTAATCCACAATGTACGGGGAGCCGGTCTATCAATGCATGCATGCCGAATGATGCCATCGAGACCTGCATACTGTACCCACCCCTCACCATCACCAATCAGCCCCAGCCCGTCGATGAGCTTGACGAAACGGATGCAATGGCGGCGGGACAGGCCGCTGACCATTCTTGTTCCTGATGGGAGGGCAGGGCCAACATGCCGAGGACACTGGAATTCGAAGTGACCTGGCCGATGGATTATTGCTGGCGAGGTTATCGCGCTTGGAAGAGGCAATCGATCCGTTCGTTGAGTCTGAGAAGTAAAGGTACGTGGTGTTGATGGTCATGCAGATATGTAGCGTCCTTCTCTTCAAAGCTAGAGAAGTGAACGGGGCCACAGCCATGTCACGGATTTTCATGTTGAAAAGCTCCACCATGGACCAATGTCCTTTGTGGAAAATATGTATACTAAACACCTTGGGGACGGCATTCGACCCACACCACAGATGCGAGGTCGTTCGGTCCAAGACTGCAATAATGGAATGGCATTCATCATTAATGAATGCACCCAATCAATAATAATGCCGCGCTCCAGCATTTGCTACCATGCTCCGGGTCCGCACCCAAGGCTGAAGGTTGGATGAGCGGAGCCTGGAGCTAACAATCTGTCAGGGTCCGTCACATTTTTTCTGCACAGTACTAGGCATGTACGGAGGTTGTAGCTTCCAGTGGACTGCAGTGGACTGGCTAAACGCGGCTACTGATGTCCCGTTTAGAGCCGGGTTTGGCCATATATCTTGGCTTTCCCTCTTCCAACCTCGCGCATCCCCATTCAATTGCTCGGTGCAATCTTTGGGTGAAGCGTTGACAGACACCCCACGACCGTCTGCACTACTGGGACCTTGGCTAGGCAATCACCTGCAGGATACAGACCAACCAAGCCGCAATATCCATATCTCAGACTCAATTTGGACGACCCCACGTTTCTACCCCAGCTTCGTCGACGACGCCAACAGCATCTCACTTCGATATCCGTTAGCCAGGGCGCAGCTCTCCGCAAGGAATACCACGAATACGATTGACCTCATCTTACCCTTTCCGCAATAATAAATATCCGTCACTGAACGAAGCGAGAATTGTCGTCTGACGCGACCCACACACTCCAGCTTTCCTTACTTGTCGACCTTGGTCCTCTGGCCTCTTCCACATTTTTCTGATCCAGTCTCACTGCGCTCTTCTGGTGATGAACTCAAAAAACGACGCTTCTCATTGGTCCGTAGGACAGGAGCACATAAATCGCTGAGAGGGCTGACAAGAGAACTACACTTTCAGCGCCTTTGAATCATCGTGGCTACTGCATTGCGATACGCTTGCTTTTTTCAACTTCTAACGGAACATCCTCACCGACAGCCAACGTCCTGCTTGCCAGCCACTTGCGCCATCAACCCCAGATTTTCAGCAAGCGTCGATACAACAGGGAGTGCGCAGTCCTTGTGTGCAGTTCTTCTGGGCAGGCATAGTCAGCCACTATGGACTCACTGACTCTTCTGTCGGCAAGAATACAGTTCCTTGTATGTTACTGGCTTTCCTTTGCCCCTTGCCTTAAACCTCATTTTTCCGTGACACATGCAGGCGGATACGCTTGCAATGTCACAGCCGCCCCAGTATTTCTGTGGCGTCCAGACGACGCACCATTCTGCAAATGGAAGACTCTGTCGTCCGCGACATGGACCTTCTAGTGGTCAAAAGCAAATCTCTGCATATCCCGCCATGTTCTTCTCAACTTCCTTGTTCAATGTCATAGTACAAACTAACAAAATGCTCTTCGTCAAGGACACGCAATTGACCTTGATTCACATACCACTACGGTTATACTCCAGCTTTCTACAACCCATACTTCAGCTCCTCCTTCCCACGAATATCGGGAGCGAGAACCGCCCCTCAAGCAATGGATCTGGTTCCGCACCTCAGCTTCAAGAGCATGTCTTTATTAACGTTTCAGTGACTCCTGTAGAGTGCTCAATCGCTTGCCCCAGAGAAATTGCCGACTCTTTGTTCGCGCCTGCAAGACATGCCTTGGGTTCCGAGGATGATCGCAACTCTGTTGCGATGTCCACGGATGACTATTGCGTGATGCAAGTCGAAGGCGAAGGACTCGAGGCTGGTCAACGAGTGCTGGAGCTCACCTCACCTTTGGCCATGGCTGGTGTTTCAATTTTCTTCATCACGACCTACTATTCCGACTACATTCTCGTTCCGCAACGGTCTCGAGCTCAAGTCGTCTCAGCGCTCGAAGCTCGTGGATTCGTCTTCGAGGCGTCAAACTCTTCCTATACCAGCCAAGCATACACTCATCGAAGCAGCCCTTCCAGTTCCTCGTTCGAGCATACCTTGCCAGGGACGCCACCCCCTGCAAGCATTTCCGAGCTCCAGACTCGGACCTTTGCAACTCTCAAGAAGCACAGCATAGTCCCTACTGTGGATCGAAGTATTCGTCTGGTACAATGCTCTGCAAGAAAGGACTCATCCCGTGGCAGTTCCTCGACTAGCGACAAGCTGAAGCTAGGTCTCATTCGCGCCCTTGTCTCCCAGCCAAAGTTCTTGAGCTTGACTCTAACGGATGAGGAAGACGCAAGCTTGCTGTTGGAGAAGCAAACGATCCCATTCTTCGGTCCTGAAGATGACTCAGTGCTCCTCGGATCTAGTGATGGGGCGGAAGTTCATGTGCCCATCATTCTCGACCTGCGCATGCTGCCATTGGAGAGCACGGGCATTGTTTGTGGCGTCGCAGGGCGCTTGGTCGGGGGCACAAGAATGGGATTTCTGGATGCCGTCGAGATGAGCTACCTTTCCACTGCAAGAGCAGGAACTGTCATGGTTGCAGAACCCGAACTGGAACGCGCGCTTGGGGCGTTGAGGTCGGAAAGTGGGGAAAACGGCGTCGTCCGAGGCAACTAGGATTCTCAGGCCATGCGTTATCCATGTCTGCCCTGCGTGTTCTCGCACAGTTTCCGATGAGTGTGTAGAGTTTGCAAGAGCAGGATTTGATAAGCGAGGTCGCCGATTGTGTGCTTACACAGCCTCGTATCTCTCGTCTGATGACCAAGATGTGGCTTAATTGAGTGGGGTCGTCGCCTCGGATCACGTGCTGCCAATACTGACCCCACAGTCTCCACAAAGCCTGCAGTGAGCCTCAGGATTTCTTTTTTTTGCCTACCACACTTCAACGCATTTTCGACCTAGGCGTCGGCTTGGATTGCGTCAGGCTTATGCTCAGCCTTCCGCCGGAGGCCCCGATACCTGGTCTTCACTTCTCCGCTCGGCATTACCGGACCTCTTTTTTGGACACAAATACATTCATTTGCTCAAAACAGCATCGCGTTGCTTCAAAAACGCCCACCAGCATCTCAGCCTCCTCCATTAAATATTTCCTCACCAAAACCTATTTTGATCATGCATAGCGAAGGCGGGGAAAACAGGGTGGTTTTACGCATAGGATCTTTTCACCATCACATCACGACTTAGGATTTATGCATGGACACGCTTTGGTCATCTTCTATCGTCAATTTTTTTCTTCAATTCTGAGTGCGCTACAAATTCGTCAAGGGGGTAGGGTGCATACAATGTGTGCCTTTGTCTTTTTGCTGTTGGAAGAATGGTGTATATATACACTGATCGACTATCAAATTCAAACTCACGCGTTCAATCTCTCTACTCCTTTTGTCACTCTGTCATCACATACACTTGCCTTCAAATGTTCACCTCGAAACACTCCATTATACCACCCATATTCGCGCCTCGTCAAACTCACAGCTGTCTAACTTTTTTCTGATGAAACTCATGCTGAAAACAATGATCGACAGACGATGTATTTGTAGCCAGCAGATTATCAGGAATATGAAACGCTCGAGAATTAAGGTCAATGCTGCTTTAACCCATCGATCATCTGAAGATAACACGAGTTGGAGCCATGTGGTGGTGAATGGAGTAGCCTATGATCGAAGACGATAAGTTCTCTTTGATGAGACAGACATTGTACGGATGTTCATATCACGCTAACAAGAGGCTGTTATTACGACGTGGACAATTCTGATCAAACGTCCCTTCGACAAGTCGCTTGCTACATAGCCATTGGAAACAAGTAACAATGTCAGGACAGCTCAGCTTCATCCATGTCGATGGTTTCAATCCAACCCAATCCACTCCTCCTCTTCCCCATCCTCTTCATCCACACTCAAAGCCTCAACCTCAGTCCCATCATCAATACCCATAATCATCAACCCCTGATCCACATTCTTCGCCTTCACACCCTGTTTCAGCAAAAAGCCCACAGCATACCCATTCTCCTCACCCAATCTTCTCACTTCCCGTTCCACATTCCCAACAACCTTCATTAACCCCCTCACCTCGCTCGCAAATTCTCCTCTCCTCTCTCTGAGATGAGAACCCCAGTACTGAAACACCTTCTCAATCCAAATGAGACAAAATTCGAGATGTGGAGATTCTTCCGCTTGGAGGGTGATGAAACGCATTAATCTGGCGAGGTAGACAGAGGGGAGCGATTTGATGACGAGAGGAATAGAGGAAGTGGGGGTAGCTTCAAAACACTGCTTGATCAAAGGCGCCGAATTGAGTCTGAATGCCATGACGAGTGCCTTGAGATAATCCTTTTCTTTCCTCAATGTGGATAGAGTAGAGGCGGGTGTGATGTCAATATCGAGATCAAAGGGGTCAAACACTACTCCGGAATCGAGGCCGTAAACAAGAAGTCCTTCGGTCGAGGCTGCGCAGAAACTTCGACCTTGAGGCGAGAAAGCTACTGCCGGGACACGTACTTCAGGTCTCAAGCGACGTGTCGAGGCGTCCCCACGGTTGGCGCCAGGAAGTGTGCGGTCGATGCGGTCTTCGAGATCTGAGGCTTCACCTTGCTCGTCAATTAGACCCTTTGGGCCAGCCTCGGTCAAATTCTTCGAGTTGAGAAATTCCTGTGTTCCGTCGATGGAGAGATTGACGCTGACCGTGAATTTTTTCACTAGCGTTCCCGATTGGACTTCGTAAAGACAGATGTACTTGCTGTTTCCTGATGCGAGGACGCAAGTGCCGTCTGCAGAGTATGTGATCGTGTTGAAAGCTTTCGTACCTGCGACATTGGCCGCTGTCCGTCTGTCACTGACTTTTCTGCCACCGGAGACATCACGACGGCCATCGAGGACGTTAGTTTGGAGAGCTTCGGCAACGTTCCAGAATGTCAACTGGCCATCCAGAGTTGAGACGGCCAGTTGTTTGCTATCTGGTCGGACAGCGACGCAAAGAACGTTGGCCTGGACCTCAAGTGGTTCACTCGTTTGCGTGCGCGCAAAGATGGACCATAGTCTGACAGTGTTGTCCCAGCTTCCGCTGATGAGTGTGGTTCCGTCAGGTGTGAATGCGACGGATGAGATAGGACCCTCGTGGCCTGCTAGTTGATCCAACAATTGGCCAGTCTGGACTGACCATATGTGTATGCTATCAGAATCATGACTTCCTGCACACACAACTTCACCACTTGGGTCTACTGCAAGTGATGAGAATGCAAGACGCTTGGGCGCTGTGAATGTTCTGAAATTGCGGTACCGTATCAGATCCCACGCTCTCACCGAGCCATCTAAGCTCGCTGTGAAAAGGACATTCCCACGTTTTGCAAATTCGCAGGCTGTTACGCCACTGCTGTGCTCGGTGAAGGTGACGATGCAAAATCCCGAATTTACATCCCAGACTTTTATCTTGCCATCATCGGCGCACGTTATTATATGTTGGCCAGACGGTGAGTATGTGATTGAGTTCATGGAGTCATAATGACCTTGCTGTTTGAGGATGTATGATTCCGACTGCCACTCCCAGACTAGAAGCTGTCCCAATTTCGAGGCTCCAATAGCTAGCCATTCTCCGGTCTTATTGATTGTGACAAAGTCGATGTCGTTCTGCGAGATGCTCAATGTTTGGATCTCAGAGAAATCTGGTAACTCGTGTATTGTGAAGAGGCCATTGGAGAAGCCAGCAACTATGAGATTCGAGGGTGCGTGATATGCAGCGCATGTCAGCGTGGCGTTGTTCTGCATGTAGTAATGTCTTCGAGCTATCCTCCAATGTAAAGGACCTTCTGCGGCATCCTCGTCGGCATCCTCAGCCTCTGCTTTCGACATGTACTCCCATTGAAATAGAGCGCCATCTTTGCTTATTGTCCAGACCTGTCACGATCAACAAAACGTCCTTGTATGCCAGAGTGCAGCGCTCGTACCTACCGTTTCCTGGTCCTTTGAGAACCAAGCTGCGCGCACAGCCTGTCTATGTCCAGCCAGAGTTGTCGGAACAAACCCCTCCTCTGGATTTGTACTCCACACTTTTGCCGTAAGATCTTTCGATGAACTGAGGAAAAATCTGGAATCGCTCGACCATTGTATGCTCAATACATCGTCATAATGTCCCGTGTATGTTCTATGCCGTATAAAAGGGGCAAACTCCAATCCACCATCTGAATTCGAGTCCGGCGTCGAAGGGATGTGCCATACTTCAATCTTTCTTCCAATGCCAGCTGCAAAGTATCGTCCACATGGTGAGAACTCGAGAGCTGTAACAACAGTTCGGAAGGAGAAGTGGTATATGGCGATTCTCCGGGGGAGATTTGTAAGGATTGCGCGACCATCTTCGTCCACGGACAGCAGGAGGTTTCCACTTGGGTTAAGGGCGAGTCGTTGTATATTCTTCCGGTGGGCAAATGGGAGGGTATGGGATTTGTTGCTGGGAGAATTATTTAGTCTATGGTTCTCCTAGGAGGTAGAAGTATGATATGTCATACTTGACGAGATCAAAGACTGATACTCTGTTGCCGACTGGGGAGAGAAGACATGTTCCGTCTGGAGAGAAGACGAGATTTCCCCTCGCAAATACTGTTCCCAGCAGATTATTGAACTGGATATGTCAGAAATGGTATTTTCTTGTAGATGGAGAAAGTTACTTGAAAGTCGGTCTTCATGATTTGGGACAGTGATTATATGTCCCAGGTCATGTTGGACTATAAATTGGTTTGCGACTTGACTTGGTTGCTGGTCTCTGAAATTTTGATAGGCTCAGGGTCGGGCCTTCTGCAATATGCGGGCGCGAGTCAGAGGCCGACAGTTGCACCTCCCCTTTTCTGATTGAGGTGGAAGTGTCAATATCACTCTTCTGAAGAATATAAACACCACCCGTACCCGTACTCACACTCAGACTCACGACCCATATCCTGATCTGATCCATTCGGCATCATTGTAACCGGGCAGCGCGTCTGGAGATGTATGTTGACCTTGGCCCGCAACGGGCAACCATACTGACAGATTGCACAGCACACTACCACAACTCCCCTGTCGACTGCAACAACATTTACCATGGCCGAATCTGCATCACCAATTGGCATTGCCAATGTGAGTACAGCCGCTTGGAATGAAATAGTACACTGCTAATGGCCTGTCATAGTTGCCCAACCAAAGGTAATGCGCCCGTTGGCGAACGTGCAGCACCGCCTGACATTTGACCAGGCACAAGATTGTCGCGAAGCGTGGAGCTGCCTTCACTATCATGGTATGACCACTTGAACTGCGGCCGTATACTTCATTATCTAACCTCACCAGGTTGCTGGCGAGTCTGGCCTCGGAAAGACGACCTTCATCAACACACTCTTCTCTACCACCATCAAAAACTACGCCGACCACAAGCGCCGCCACAACAAGCAGATTGATAAAACTGTCGAGATTGAGATTACCAAGGCCGAGCTCGAGGAGAAATTTTTCAAGGGTGTGAATATGGTTGCACAAGATCCAAGACACTAGTATGCTAATTACCTCAAGTTCGATTGACCGTCATTGACACTCCCGGCTTTGGCGACTATGTCAACAACCGCGATTCCTGGCAGCCAATTATCGAATTCCTCGACGATCAGCATGAGTCGTATATGCTCCAGGAGCAGCAGCCACGCCGTACCGAGAAGATCGATCTTCGTGTACATACCTGCCTCTACTTCATCCGCCCAACCGGACACACATTGAAGCCTTTGGACATTGAGGTGATGAAGCGTCTCTGCACCAGAGTCAACTTGATCCCAGTTATTGCAAAGGCCGATACTTTGAGCCCAGCCGACTTGGCCAAGTTCAAGCAGAAAGTATGTGCTGTTTCTCAACTGGCGGGAATCGCTCGCTAATCCGATCAGATACGAGCTGTCATCGAGGCCCAGGGCATCAAGATCTACCAGCCACCACTTGAAGAGGACGACGAGCCAGGTCTTCTCCACGCTCGCAGCTTGATCGCTGCAATGCCATTCTCAGTTATCGGATCCGAGAAGGACGTCCAGACCAACGACGGGCGCACTGTCAAAGGTCGCCAATACGCATGGGGTGTTGCAGAGGTCGAGAATGAGGAGCACTGCGATTTCAAGAAGCTCCGCGCCATCCTTATTCGCACACACATGCTCGACCTTATTCACACAACCGAGGAGAACCACTACGAGGCTTACCGTGCACAACAGATGGAGACGCGCAAGTTCGGAGAAGCTCGTCCGCGCAAGCTGGACAATCCCAAGTTCAAAGAGGAGGAAGAAGCGCTGCGCAAGCGATTCACGGAGCAGGTCAAGGTGGAGGAACAGCGATTTCGACAGTGGGAGCAGAAGCTCATTGCCGAACGCGACAGACTCAACAAGGACTTGGAACAGAGCCACGCCATTATCAAGCAGCTCGAGTCAGAAGTGGAGCAGATTTCAGGCCCCGTCACTCGCTCTCACGGTCGTCGTTAAGCTGGGTCGTTTGTTTGTTATTTGCTTGGGTCAGTGGATTGGGGGAGTTCTTCGCGCCACTCGAGATACTCTGCTTTTTTTCTTGCCATGTTCCCATGGGATTCGGCCGCTACACATAATTTTGGTGCGGAGTGGAATCTTGGGATGAAGAGATTAGACATCTTAGTCTGATCGTGAAGCCTATATGTTTGGCTGGAGATTACGCGGACTAGAAAAGCATTTAGTTCCAAATTCTCCATCGATGATAGTTTAATCAGTGTATGCGCTGTTCATTTTCTCGTTCGTTGTTCTTCGATCGGTGATACATGGCAGCAACACTGTGATAGAGATATTACGAACATGAGATGATGGCATACTAGTAATCGTTCATTCATGGCTCGCAAAATGTGGGAGTAAATCGCAACATGTCTTGACTCCTCCTCTCTTACAACAACTTCAATATGGGATGAATAAACCTGAAGCATGGCTACGACCTTTCCATCCAAACAGATTGCGAAGCTCACGGGCCATAATGGTATGCACTTTGTCTCAACAACCACAAGGTTCAGATTATGTATGCGCCTCGAACTCTGATTTCGATGTATAGGTCAAGTCCATGCGGTGTCTTACTCTGCGGCTTCGGCGCAATTCATCCTCACCGGCTCTACAGACCGTCAGATTCGTCTCTTCAAACCTGCCCGTGCTCTCATTGATCCTACCACGGAGGCAAAGGAGAGTTTGCTAATCACCTCTTCCTCCACACCTGCACCGAGATCGAGAACGGAACCTCCAGGCGCGGGATTGGTGCAGACGTACTCGGGGCATGGGTACGAGGTGCTGGACATTGCAGTCAGTGATGACAATGCTCGATTTGTGAGTTGTGGCGGGGATAAACTTGTGTTCTTGTGGGATGTTGCTACGGCTAGGACAACGAGGAGGTTTGAAGGTCATGGCGGTAGGGTGAATTCTGTGGCGTTTGGTGGCGATGCTGGGGATGGAAGTGTGGTTGTCTCTGGTAAGTACTGTCTCCATAAATGGTTATTACGAGCGAGCTTTTGGAAGTGTCATAGATTGACAAAGTCTACAGGAAGTTACGATGCCACAGTACGCCTATGGGATACGAAATCACAGTCTCATAAACCGCTTATGACTCTTACGGAAGCCAAGGACAGCATATCGAGCGTCTCAGTCGTCGGCCACGAAGTCATAGCTGGGAGTGTAGATGGCAAAGTGAGGACATATGATATTCGCGTGGGACAAGTCTGTACCGATGTCATAGGCTGTACGTATACCGTTCTTTGGACCTCGCAAAGAAGCACTCTGACTAAACAAGAACAGACTCAGTTACATCCCTCACACCTACGATCCAAGCCGACTCTGTCCTAGTCTCCACTCTCGACTCGACTCTTCGCCTTTTTGATCGCCAGAATGGAAAGCTTCTGCAGTCCTACAGATCTCCTCAGTACAAGAACACGGAATATCGGATTCGCTCTGCCCTCGGGATGAGTGATAGCGTGGTCCTTTCTGGCTCAGAAGATGGCAATATCTTTGCCTGGGATCTTGTCAATGGCGAGGTCATTGGACAATTCCGTCATACGGCTGGCACTGGCAGTGGGAAGAGAGATGTTGTTAGTGCTGTGGCCGTGTGTAAGAGGAGGAGAGAATGGTGCAGTGCTGGTGGGGATGGGAATGTGATTGTTTGGGGAGATGGAATACCGAAGTAATTGTTCTACACTGCAAGATCATGGTACTTCTTCACTACTCGAGTGCCAATTTCCAAGGCCATGCTGCCTATGGTATCGTTGGAGTAATGAACTTTCCACCACTCCAAAAAGGCCAATAAAATTTCAGTCTTCTACCTATCTCAAGCCACAACAACATTTGCATCTTGAGCTTCTCCCTCTAAATCTCGCTTTGGGTTGATCCCCGCGATAATCAGAAATAAATATGTCCGGGACAACGCTGTGCAAGTCGTCGCTGCGTAAATCAACAATGTGCAAGTCACGGCTGTACAAACCCGCAATCTGCAACTTAACAATGCGCCGGGTAACTCTTTAGAAGCGCGGCCATTCAAAAGAGAGCCCTTCGTCTCCCAATCACGTCGACAACCTGACAGACACAAAACAAGCCCAGCTGTGTGCGGCTTCCTCGATCTACCACCCTGGCTCTTTGAGATTGTAGGCAAGAAACTATCCGCAACATCATTGTGGAATCTGAGTAAACTGTTGAATCGGACAGAGATTCTACACTGAAAATTAATTTGTTTAATTTGTTTGAGCTCACGACTAAAGAAGAGTTGAGGAAATAGTTTCATTGAAAATAAAAATTGTTGGTATATCTGGTATCTTAAAGCGCGTCAAACAAGCATCAACATAGCTCATAAACAGATTTTTCCGCGCTCACTCCGTTTTCTTCGTCGAGCCAATAAAGACCTCAGATAGGAACAGTTTTGCTCTCGAGATGCTTCTCCGACTCGACAGGTGGAGTGTCTGTACCGTGAGCCTCCTTTCCTTCAAACACGGCGGTGGAGTTGTGGTGCTTGCTTGGGTGTTCCTTTCCGGTGATATCCCTGAAGATGGACACGATGTTATGCTTGAGGGAATGTCTGCCCTCGAAGACAGGGTAGATACCGACCATACCGATGGAGCACCATAGCCATAGGATACCAACAACGACCCAACCTGTGAAGAATTTCTGGCTGAAGACGTAGCCGGTGCCGTACAAGGGCATGGGCCAGAGGATGAGGAGTGCAAGTGTAAGAACGACGGTCATGGACTTGGCGATGAAAGAGGCTTTGAGAAGTTTACTCTGTTCTTCTTCATCGGCGGCGGCGGAGCGAGTTGCCATGCCTGGCACAAACTCGAGTTCGTCTTTATTGACCATGTCGGTGTCGTCGCCTTTGCGGATCTCCCTCATGGAAACCCAGTCGTATTTTGCTGTTCATGATTAACTATTGCTAAGGATTGGGGATTGCATGAACATGTGACTTACCGACTCCGAAGATAAGAGTGAAGATCGGGATGAAGATCAGTGGCGAAAGGAGGGCAACTACGTTACCCGCCAACATGGGGTTATTGGCTCCAGTGCTTTCGACGGTGAGATCACCTCCCAGTTGCTTTGCGGTGACGAGCCAGGCGATGAGCGAGCAGATCAATCCGAGAGGAGGGCTGAAGGTAGCTGCGTGCCAGTTAAGACCGGACCACATGAGGGTGAGTGTTGCTGGGATGACGGCGGAAGAGATGATCACACCCATCATTAGGTAGATGTATCCAAGCGAGATACCGCCATACCATAGTCCAGTAGAGAAGGCGGCCATGAAGAATCCGAAAGCAACAACCATGCAGTGGGATGTGTAGATCAGTCTCTTTCCGGATGCGTCTGGCTTGATGTATGTCTGATAGACATCGTATGTGAAGATGGACGAAACGGCAATCAGCTCGGAGGACATGGCTGATGTGACAGCCATGAAGACGATGAGTAGAGTGGCTACCGCACCACCCTTTCCGAGTAGTGCTACAGCGGCATAAGGGAGCACCAGTCCAGCCGAGACATCAGCGGCGTCCATGCGGTTGGGGAAAGTGGGGAATGCGGAGTTTGACTCCAAGGCGAGAGCGGCAAGACCCATAGTTGTCGCACAGAGCCAGGGGATAGCGAACCATGCCAATCCACCCATGATATAACCTGGCAGGGCATCAACTGGAGAGGCGGCAATGGCCTTGTTATAATCTATTCCTTGTCAGTGGGGGTCACACAAGAGAAGAGTGTATTGCAGACTTACATCCGTTGTCACAGAAGACAGTACCAAAGTTACCGACAATGTTGATAACGAAGAAGATGGCTCCTTCCTTGGACCTCATGGTAAGATAGCTGCCTCCAGAGTTGCCCTCAACAGGGTGATCGGCAGCCGCCTTGACAAGCAAGTCGAAGACAGCCTTTGGTGATCCGAGAGTGTTACTCGTGGCATATGTACTCAAGGCGAAAATCATGATGATCACTAGCAAGATAACGGTGTGGACGTAGTCAGTGAGGAAAGTTGCCTTGATCCCACCGAACATGGTGTAGATAATGACACCAATTGGGAGCAAAAAGCAGGCGGCAACAGTGTTCATTCCAGTGAGAGAGCTGATGACGGCAGCACCACCAGTCAAGAGCATGGCCGTGACCAGAATGTTCGTCATGATACCGAACACGGCGAAGACCAAATGAGTGACGGTTCCAAAACGAGCCTTGATGACTTCGAGGAAGGTATGTGCATTTGGTGCTCTTCTCTTCAATTCTATGGCGATGGACGCAAAGAGCAGAATTTGGACAGTCGCGCCAGAAGCATACCAGAATGGGCCACTGACACCATAGTTGTAGGCAACAGAAGAGCTCTGCAGAAGCGTGGCCGCCCACTTAAACACGGCTTGGTCAGATTTTGTATCATTCAACGAGAGGGAGCAGGTCTTACAGTCCATGAAGAGACCACAGCAGATGCCACGAGACCGGATTTGACAGTTCGCCCAGCCGTGGAGAACATCTCGGAGGTTTGAACCTCATGGTTGTAGCGCTTGAGGATCCATGTTGTGAGAACCTGCTCAATTGTTAATCGTTGCATGTATTTGTGTCTGAAGATAAAATCTTTACCATTCCCAACGCAAAGACGGCTCCCAGGCCCAAGACGATGCCGTAGCCCCATCCTTGATTGAGAGGGGGTGCAATTGCCATGTTGAGAAGTGACTGAAAATGATGGGACGTCGAGTAGGTGTCCTGAAGATGGAGGTAGTCCAAGATAGTCCAGAGATATCCACGAGGATGTCGCGTGTACTTATGATTATCGACCAGGGAAGCCTCTCCGGCTACGGCTTGATACCTTGTGGAGAAAAGCAATATCACAGGGAGCTGCTTGCAGAACTGTGATACCGAGCTTTGGACTAGGAATTCCGGACCGCGCCGACTGATTGGACATGTACAACCAATGGTCGAGACGCAAGAATCTCGAGAAAGTCATCTTCAGCCTTGGAGCGCTACCTGCAGGAAAGCTGAGCAATGAGACGGGTGGAATTGGAGAGCTTTGCGCATCTCCGGGTGAAAATTCCATGCGAAAGTTTGAGCGTGGAGATAAGGGATCCCACGAGGCGGGCGCCGAGAGGAAGCTAGATCGCTTCAAGCTTTGATCGGCGCTTCCTGAGGGCTACCTTTGATACTTATCGCGGCCTGGTCCATCCCATGCAAATGGCCAGCATCGATAGAAAAGTGCCCGTTGCTGGAAGAGGCTTCGACCATACCATTATGTGGAGGAAAGATAAGGGGGAACGGGGAGACTAAGCACATCACTGCTTCTTCGGCCTTGAACCATTGAAGCTTTCAGGTCCCGGCCATCATCTCAACCACGTACACGATACTCGATCAAATGAATAACGACAACATGTTCCAGAGATAAGGTAGGCTGCACTGGACCAATCAAATTACTTGAAGCATCTCAGCTGTCATTCGAGTCAGTTCATGGTTATCGCCGTTCCAAAAATTCGCTGGTAGATGGACACCCCATACAGACGCGATCAAGGTTTGTGTGGAAACTACCCCGTAGTCTATTGAAGTATTGCTAAACAAGGTTGCGGAGAATACAGGAGTGTTGTCGCGCAACTTGCTATGATTGGAGAGTACCTATCGATACGCACTCGCCACGACGAGGAGCAGGAAGCGTGGTCGGAGTTAGTTTCTTGCTTTTATTATCAACACCACAGGTATGTATCTTGCCGGCAATGGATGGATGGATGAACCGACTATAATAGGTCCAAAGTTGACGCCTAAGTGAGGATCCAATGCGACAGAGCCAGGCATGTCAAAAATACCGCAATACTCGACGCGCATCTAAACTGGGTGAGAGGCTGAATCGTGTGACTTGGCGTGCAGCTTGTCATGGCATTCATCAACCTGGACTTGGAAGGGAGTTCGCTCTCTGATCCAAGACTATTGAAAGCGATATCGGAGGAATAGCCTAGGAGACTTTGCTGCCATTGAAGTTGGTCGCGAGGAGTGGACAAAATTTACTAGTTGTAGACCTCATGTCCACACGTGACTACGGAAGAACAGCGCAGACTTTGCCGGAGCTAGTAGTATTTCTCGAGTCCACAGCCTGAACCACCATTCACCATCTTCAACATCTGCCCCAATCCCACCCATTATCTGAAAAACACTAATCTCCCACACCTTTCACACCTCCCTCGCAAACTTTCTCTTTCTGAGAATTGCCCAACCCAGTTCAATATTAGCAAGAGTTTCTACGTGGACATTGTCACGACGATAAAGACGAGGGTCGAACCTCCAAAACAAGAGTCCAGTCTAGCTATCTCTCTAAAGTCTATCTCATACACGAGGCCTAAGCTCGAAAGGCAATACCACAAGTCTCCAAGAACAGGTTCATGTCTGTATCCATGTCACCCCCAAACTCCCAAAACTCCTGCAGTATCTCGAATATCCCCATTGTCGTCAACAAACCACTTGCAATTCATTCCGGATGTTCCTGTCCAGCGCTCATGGGGCCAGTATACAGTTGTGTTGGGCGCCAAATCTTTGGGTCTTTGTCTATGATGTTGTTAGAATGGCCGAAGAAAGAGGCTTGTTATCGGATTGAGATTCTTACTGGCTGCCTCCTTCCAATGCGCCACACCACCAGCACAGCGACCGATACCCGCCACAGCAGTAATGATCTCAGTCTCGAATCCACTACATGTGCCATTAGAGTCCATGATGATGAAGCGGCTGGAGCACAACTTACAGAGCTGTGAAAACCAAGCTGCCATACAAATCAGCATTGATGCAAAGCTTTCGGGTTATGAAATACTCGTCGACGCTCACGACGCGTTCAATCTCCAGAGCCACAGCCAAGAGAGGGATGGTTTCCGCGGTCAGGCTGAGTTGTAGTAGACGCTCACGAAGAAGTGTCCCTCTGGGATCCTGGGTCCTGTACAAACGATGACCGACTCCCATCAAGCGTTGCTCTTTGTTGCGCACCTTCTCAATGAATGGCTCGACGTTCTCCACGCTTCCGATCTCCTCAAGCTTCTTGTACACCAAGTCAATGGCCCCAGCATGAAGTGGTCCCCACCCGGTCGCGACAGAGGATATGAGGGACGTCAATGCATCAGCCCCTACAGATCCTGTGTGAAGAAGTGCTGCAGTGGACGCCGTCATTTCGTGGTCCGCATACAGAATCAAAAGCTTGTTCAATTCATGGACCATGGCTGGTGCCGGCTTTCCGGTTGATTTATCGACAAAATGCATCATTAGCAGAACGTTCTCGGGCACTGATCTATTCCCTTCCGCTGGAGTGAAGGCATGGCCGTGCTGATGACAGTAGATCAAGGCTACAATGGCAGCGAATGAAGCAAAGGCTTGCTTCATGGATATGTCGGCCATTTCCGGATTTTTCAGATATAGGGTTTCTCCAACGTGGACGGGAATCTGCTCTGGGACAGCTGCCGCCCATGCTGAAAGTCCTGCAGTGAGCATCAGGTAAGCCGGACTGTCGCGGCTGGACAGTGTCAGCAGATATTGCATCCTCTTGTTTCTAAGAAACTACTCACGGAAAACCTTTGATGATGTCGATGACCCTCTGTGGTGGGTTGGCAAGTCTCGCGAATTCCTCTCTGAACTGTGCAAGCTGATCTTCACGAGGTAGCACGCCCCACATCAACAAGTATGCCACATCATCGAAACAATAATCTCGGTGAAGTTCCAAGATGTTATATCCTCGGAAAAGGATCTTGCCGTTCTCGCCGTCACTAGGCCAGGTAAGTTTTGAAGAAGTGCTTTGAGTGATTGGGATAACTAACACAAAGGTAATCTCAGATTCAGCACACGCGGTGTTCTGGTAGCCAACGTCCAGAACCTTCAATTGTCCTTTCACTGGTCGACCAAGGACGCTGGAAAATTTGGAGGTCGTGACCATTTGCCGAAACTGCATTGCATCCACCGAGTTTTTCCTGATGGGCACATTGTACGTGTTTCCGGATCTGCTGTCCTTGACAATAAGTATACCGTCGTTCTTTTCAAGTTGATCGTTGCCCCCATATTCACGAAAGATGCGATCGACAAAGCTGCAAGCCTTTGCGAAGGCAGAGAGAACTGATGTGGATAGGAAGGCAAAGTCGAACTTGACAGCGGCAATATTGAAGTGGAATCTGGCGCTGTCGTCGGCAATGACGGTATCTGCCAAAGTATGCATCAACACGCCGCTAGCTTTGATATCTGGTGCCAGGTTCTGGTTGATGCTTGAGGCTACAAGTTGATGCTCGCCATTGATGAAGTTGTGCGTTGGTGTGGAGTACGAGGGTGTCGAAAAGACGATTGTTTCGAATTTCTCCTTGGTCGCCATTGTTGGCAATGTTGATATGACGAGGTAGTCTTGCCCACAGGCCACGAAGGAAAAGTAAGTTGGCGCTTGAACCGAGATGTCGCTGATTGTGGACAGTGTGATAAGTAATGAGCAGTGGAAAGAATCCTTTCTCGAATTGGAGAGTAGCATCTTATAGAACCCACTACCATCGTCGAATGCCTGCTGCAAAGGGGCTGTGACCCTATGTCGTGATTCCACCGGACTCGGTCACTTGGCTCCAACAGCAGGTCCAACTCCGGGACCGAGACGATTAATCCGAAGATCGACGATGAGAGAACAATGAAAACAGCGTTGGTACACCTACTTGGCGGGAGCATATTGCAAACTCTGAAGCATAGTTTGAAGGAGATGGATCAACAACAATATAGACACCAATGTACCAATATACCGGGACTACTACCCACGAACGGTACTCTATTGAGTACATCCACTAAATTTTAAGCCTCCTTATGATCAGGTATAACGAAACTGGTCAATCAGTGTGTCTAAAATCTACAGCAAAACGTGAATCCACACTCCGTTCACACACTGATCGAGACAAAATTTTGACTCTAAGTTCGGCTATTTGCGGACAGTCGGGCCGCTGCGTGTAATGAAGCTTCTTCTGCAGCCTTTGTGTAACCTATCCAACAGTCAAATGCAACGTCCATGCATCGGAATTTCTAACATATTTTCTCCGTGGACAATCAAAAGGTCCGGATGGCCTCACTGTCTCCCTCTCTTTGATAAATCGTTTCCTTTCCGCAGTCGCCTTCGCCTCAACGTCTGCCTTGAACGTTTTATCGTCGCTAAAAACAACTGTTTCGCAAGTCGGAGTTCCGATGGTGGTAATTCTGGCAATTTTGTGCTCTCTGAATCTGTTGTATGAGCAGCAATTTCATGTCTCTCGCAACATCTTTAGGAGTAGCGATTTCATGTCTCTCGCAACAAGTACCGGTCTCTGATCTCGCAGTAGCTCTGACCCGTTGCGATTGTAGTTCACCCGGCTTCCATGCCTACAAATCCGCTCGGGACGACTGCTCCTCCCCACTACCTGTTCATCAAAACTGTGGGAATCGCCGCATCGCTACGGGTTGCAATCTTTGTGCAAATATGTCTGCCCTTTTAAGGCTACCACTCAACAGGATCCCTCGCTTGCCAGCGGATATGGACCGCTCTGATCTAGTACTACATTGTAAGACCTGAAACAATTCTCATTATCCCAGTTACCACTCATTATTGATATTTGATCGGAATGGTCGTTTCAAGAATCACGAACAGTTATGTTTTTGCTTCAATTAAATTGCACATGGATCAGAGCTGGAGCGTGGGCGCATCGAGTAACCCATGATTTTTGAACAAAATGATCAGATGGAAAACTGGTCGACGCCATGACTGTATTTCACTCCTCGGTAGTAACTGGGTCCTTTAAATAGCCGACTTCGTAATCTGATCTTACTGTGTACCTCCTGGACCCCGCAGTACAGTCAGATCCTTCTTGGCACTTACAACAATCTCGTTCGTTTCATTGGCCAAACACGCGTAACAATGATCATAATATAAAAGCGGTTAGCGAGGGGGCAGCAGCGATTCGACTTCCTGCATGTAAGCACAACATCAAGATATAACACCTCTTCACCCTTCTCTGCAACATTTTCGTAAATCCAAATCTGAATCGACCAAGTTCACCTATTCAACATCATGCTTGCTTCCTTATGGCTGTTGCTGTGGCCCTTGATTGCGTTCGTCATCTACAAGATTGTCTTAGCCATAGCTACCGCATATCGACATGCGCAAGCCGCGAACAAACAGGGGTGCAAGCCTCCTCCCACTTTTCCCACCCAGGATCCGTTGGGAATGATTGACGTCGTCAGACTGATTAAATCAAACAACGCCGGAAGATTGCCAGAGTATCTCACGGGGCGGCTGGACACCGTGTCAAGACAAGAAGGCAGACCGGTTCTCACATTCCAGACACATGTGGTTCGTAATTGGTTTCTCTGGACTATCGATCCCAAGAACATTCAGGCACTGCTTGCTACACAATTCAAAGACTTCGAATTAGGACCGATCCGATTTGGTACATTCTCACCTCTGTAAGTCTTGGGGCAGCCGTAGTCGTGCACTCACAAATGAACTGACTGAATGATGACAGACTTGGAAATGGAATATTCTCCAGTGACGGCAAACAGTGGGAACACTCGCGAGCCTTACTACGTCCCCAATTCGTCCGAGACCAAGTCAGCGATTTGGGACTAGAAGAAAGACATGTGCAGAACATGCTTCAGGCCTTGCCTGTTGGAGCTGACGGCTGGACAGAGACAATAGATCTTCAGCCTCTCAACTTTAACCTGACAATCGATTCGGCCTCTGAATTTCTTCTCGGAGAAAGTGTCAACTGTCAGCTCTCTGCGCTGACAGGAAGAACTGATACATTCGACGCCGTCAGCAAAGCAAACACCGAGTTTGTCGCAGCCTTTGAGAACAGCCAGGACATGATCGCGAAGGCATTCCGTCTGAACGACTGGTATTCATTGGCTATTACGAAGGAGTATAGAGCCACGAGCAAAGTATGCCATGACTACATTGATCGCATCGTGAAGAAGGCGCTCAGTGAACGGTCCGAGAAAAGTCTAGAAGCAGGCGAAAATGAGAAGTATATTTTCCTCGAGAGGCTAGCAGAAGCTACCCAGAATCCCATTGAGATTCGTGATCAAGTCCTCTCTATCCTCGTAGGCAAGTCATCTTCATCTTCTTCTTCTAGTGTTCACGATAGAGTCTAACGTCGCAAGTAGCGGGACGCGACACCACTGCCTCTCTTCTCGGATTCATGTTTCTAATGTTGGCCGAACACCAAGATGTTTTTCGCAAACTCCGCAAAACAATCATCGGAGATTTTGGAACCTACAAAAGTACCGAGAAGATTACCTTTTCTTCTTTGAAAAGTTGCCAGTATCTTCAATGGTGTATGAACGAGACACTGCGCCTCTTCCCAACTGTGCCTGTCAACAGCCGTCGGAGTGTGAAGGATACGACGATTCCCCGTGGCGGCGGGCCCGATGGACTTTCGCCTCTATTTATTCCCAAGGGAACTGAAGTCAACTACTGCGTCTACGCAATGCACCGAAACAAAGATTTGTGGGGTCCAGATGCCGAAGAATTCAAGCCAGAACGCTGGAATGGGAAGAAGCCTGGATTTGAATACCTGCCGTTCAATGGTGGTCCCAGGTAATTCTGACTCACCGTGCAACGTAGAATGATGCTAAAGATATTTACAGAATTTGCCTGGGTCAACAATTCGCACTCACAGAGGCGGGATATGTTACTGTCCGGCTACTTCAACGATTTGACCAGTTTGACGGCTCGGCTATGAATGGTTTACCACATGGCTGGTTTTTGACCTTGACGGGGAGACCAAAGTATGGCGTCAAATTGAGAATGCACGCTTCAAACGAAGACTGAGACATGAGACGGAAGGCCTTTTTCAAGCCTCAGGACAGGCGGCTAGACTATGATGCAAATACTGATGTAGCTGTAGGAAAGGTTGACCTAATGGTCGCATGTAAGGCTAAAAATGAAGAAGATTTGGCATCAAGGCTCATAGAAGATACAGCAGAGGAGAAGTAAGTGGAAATTTGATGGAGGATTGCGCGCGTCGGAACAATACTCACCCTCCCGTTTGTTCTGAACACCATCTCCTGTAGCATAACCAAACCATGGTCAAACGTGACGAAAGGAGAAAGACCAAAGTGTCAGCACCAAACGCCGCAGAGATGGAGTCCTTCCAAACACGAAGTTTTACCCGTTGTTTCCATCGTTGCGAAACTTCTTAATCGCCGCCAGCAAAGAAAACGGACAGAACGGGAATGGGCTTACCTCCTTCAACAACAGGAATTCGCAGGTGGTCGCCCACCCACCAGCTGCCACGGTGGCTTCATCAATTCACCGTCCCACGAATATACATCTGAGCTGATATTATCGATTTTTCAAATTGATGTCAATGTCATAGAATTCCTAGCGATTCTGACAAAAGACTTCGCCAGCAACTCGTTAACTATAGTATGCTCACTGGCAACATTGCGTGGTGTGAGTCACGAGGTACCCAAGTATCGTGGGAAATTGCTTGATGATGTAATGGCTTGGCGATGGCGCACATCGTTCTCCCAACTCCAACTCCAACTCCAACTCCAACTCCAACTTCAACTTCCTTCCAAACCTCAACCATCTCAACAATCATACTCGCTCAATGTCAAAGCAAGGTCAAACTCACCGTTCTCACACCCATAGCTGACACATCAACTGCTCTAGATTACTCTCTCGGTTTTCCTATCCTCAAATGATAGATGAACCTCACCAGCAGCGTCGACATCTCTCCATCCACACCAGTCATCGGTACATCAAATTGGCAGGTACTAAAACGTCCACTTGCCTTGGATATGACTTGAAACTGCATTTAACTGGCATGTTATGAAAACACACTTAACTGGCAAGTTGTAAAAACGTCTATTGTCCTTAGTATGACTAGAAACTGCACTCAACTGGCAAGTTATAAAAACGTCCATTGTCCTCGGTATGACTAGAAACTGCACTCAACTGGCAAGTTGTAAAAACGTCCGTTGTCCTCAATATGACTAGAAACTGCACTCAACTGGCAAGTTGTAAACACGTCCATTGTCCTCAGCATGATTTGAAACTGAAAATCAGACTGGCAGGTCTTTAACACGACCATTCGTCCTCGGCATGACTAGAAACTGCATATCAGACTGGCGGGTCTTTAACAAGTCCATTGTCCTGAACATGACGAAAAAGGTTTGGATCTCCAACTCGACAAGACGGCAACACGTCTTGAAACCTTTGTTGAATAGTCTTCGGACGATCAATGACACCTTCGGGTCGAGATCAGGACGGCGGCACGTCTTTAAAACTTTGTCGAATTGTCTTCGGACGGGTGTCGAAGTCGGATGCTACGCCTCCACGTTGGTGATACCTGGGAACCTCTCGTTCTTTGGAAATTGAGAAAGCCAGAGTAGCAACGCAGTCCTGAGACCACATTCAATGGGCTTGTTGGTAGTCCAGTATGATTTATTATGGCGGAGGTGGTTTTGAAGTCGGAGGCTTAGATGTGAGAGCGGTAGAGGAGAAACGTAGTGAAAGGGCATGGAAAGAGTGTCGAGTGATTTCGGTTTTACGGAAGGCATTGCGAGGCCGCCTGTCTACAGTTTTTCCTACGCAATGAGATCAATAGGAGTTTGATTCGAAATGCGAAGATCGTTTTTGGAATCCGACGACAACACGACAAGCATCTTGCTTAGACTGTAGGAGCTGCTACTAGCAAGCCGGAACCAATAAAAAATAGCTATGTTTCTTCCTGGCAATATTGTCAGAAGCTCTACTAACTTATATGAGAGGTGGCAGCTGAAGATATGTCAACGCTCATTATTTGCTTGGCTTGTTTTGGCGCACGTATGCTCATTCCATGTAAGCGCAGACCGACCCAATGTCTCATATACTGTAGAAGCGGGTATTGCCGAGTGGCCGGAGTCAAGGCGAATGGTCTCAGGTAATACATAGCACATGACTTATAGGGATGGGGTTCAGTGCCAGCCATTGATACCAGAGCGGCTATTGGCAAGCCCAGTCATGGCAAACCCCGGGAGCGTGTTGATAGTGGAGGCAGATATCAGTCATTGATTGAAGAAAAATGGTAGCAAGATTCAGCTGAACCCATACCTTAAGACCATCATCATATATACGGTAGATTCCGCCGGGTCGCGGGAGGCACGGTAAGGCATAGTTTCAACATGGAAATTTCGTGCATGCATGCATGCGGGCTGAGTGATCTTCCGAACATACTTGCTCTATTTTACTTGGTTAGCTATTTTGGCGGTGTGTCTGTAGAGGGTATAGTTAAGGCCGAGATATGAGGATTTATCAAGCTAACGATCAAGATTCTGCACCTATATCAGGTCGGACAAGGCTGAGCAAGATCCGTGGCGCTTTTGATAGGTATCGGAATACGATCTAGGGACCCGAAGTCCTGGTTGTTATCATTGTTCCATGCCAGCACACCGGATTGCCCAGGAGGTCCAAGAGAAATGGTCACTCGGTTTGATAATCGCAAAGGGCGAAGAGTTGGTTGTGTAATACTAAAGCTTCCATTAACCTGTAAAGTGGATGTTATAGGATAACGGAGGCGAGGTAAAAGCTCCTGAGGGATTTGATAAAGATTTGTGGTCCACAGCCCACTTTCGACTGGTACGCAGTTGTTTCACGCCTGACAAAGCCCGTGCTGTTATACGTTTTCATATGCGTTTCATTATTGGCGGAGCATCGGCCTGAATCAGATTTCGCGATGATTTCGAGAGATGGAGTGTTCCTGTTTCTGAAGGAGTCCGCGAATTGCTGCCCCCCTTGGACGGGCACAGCCCGCGTTGATTATACCAAATGTTTTGGGGCAGGATATAACAAGCCACGAGTCTTGGATGCTCAGGCGATGCGATGGTGCGCGGTGAGCAATGATAAGAGCTCATGGACTACTGCGCCGACGGGAGAGGGGTGCTATTTTGTATCCAGCACCCATCGCGATATCGAAGACAAAGTCGCCGTCCGTACCCGCCACCTTGAGACCCTACTACGTAGTAGAGTCATAAAGTGGCGGGTAGGTGTGATGAGTTGTAATGAGGGAGTGAGCTCGAACTCAAGGTGCTTGATCGTCCATGTTCGACGCAGGGGGCTTGCAGATGGTGGAAGACACATGCGGTACAGGTATGACGAGATCAAGCAGGCAGCCCTATGAGAAGCAGTGCTTGAGTGGCAGTTTTGGTGAAGATGCTGTAGGAAGAACATGGACAGGTTGAAGCGAGGTGAGATGATGAAAGATAGGTAGCGAGATTGAGCGGTCCATGGCAGCACAAAAGCGGAGCATGGTGGCAAGCATCAAACGCACACACATTCCATCCAGACGCCTGCCTGCCTGCTGATCAGCCTAATCGTAGAATTTTGTGTGTGCGCAAAGTGAACGCGGGTCGGGCTGTCCAAGGCTGTCAATTGACCAAGATGCATGATTGTTTGATTGCCTTTGCGTGTTGGTGGATGAGCGAACTCATGGACAGTGCTTTGTACACAGCAATCGGCGTATCCGTACATGACCAAGTATTGTCGTTTCAGAGCTGGACATGCATGGGACGGCTCCAGTGTGGAGTGTGGGTGGCGAGATGACGTGCAGACGGAGATCAAGACTCGAGTGAGTGTGGTGAGGACGCGTGCGAGGCAATACACCAAGCAAGCAAGCATTTGCATTTGCAGGTGGGAGTGAGGAGTGAGGAGTGAGTCGCGTAGGGGACATGGTGAGTGAAGGGTACTTGGGAACAGTAGAATACCAGAAACATGTCTCCGTTATTGTTAACAGTTCATGTTGCCAACAGATCTAGATCTATCGCGCCCCTGATCAACAGCTCGACTATTGGTGCGCATGAATAATGGCAGCTTCCATGCCTTCAGCCGAAAGGGGCAATGCATGTTTTGCGTGCCTACAGCATAGAACACGCATTGTTTCTCCAAGGGACGACCTTGACAGCCACGCGAGAAGGGAGATCCCCCATACCCATGCCTACCTTAGTACACAACACAGTACCTCCATTACCTCCTAGCAGTGCTGCCGACGGGAGTTTGTCAGTATTATCAATGACCTCCACAGGTTCATCCACTCTGCGACTACTGTGTATGCAGGTGGCATCCATCACTGCAACCAAAGTCGTCATCATGGGCCCGATATCCATCATGAACCGTCTCGTTGGTAACATTTACATAGTACATTCTTGCTATTATTAATCTTGGACAAGCAAATAACAATCACGAGGCAACGGTCAGTGGCATACCCGCCCAACTTGAAGACCCCGCCCCCTGGAAGCCTGCAGTTCTTGGGATCCAGGCACACAGGCAGAAGCGAAATGCCATGATGTCTCAGACCCTCCCGATCATGTTCGAATTTTCCATGCTCAAATTTGCTCCGTGTGAATCGTGTGGAAAAGTCGTAGAAGCACGGGTGAGCAGCATCTTGGTTGCCACAATAGGCATTATCCTGGTAACCAAATGGCCAGTGGCTGGGGCGCCCGGCCATGCCGAAGGTACTGTACACAGTAGTACGGTGCAGGTGGGGGACGGGCAAAGGCGACGGACGGTTGCACCGATTTGGAATCATCATGGCATCGGATGCTTTGTCTCTCTCTGCGCATGGAATCATTATTCTCACCTCATCCACCGCCGTATCCAAAGGGATCATGGCATGGGAAGACCCGGCATGCGCAGCTCGTAGCACCCGGCGGAGATCGCAGAAAGGCTAATTGAGTTCGCATGCGGCAGGTTTATTCCAGGAATCCCCAGGAAAATGCCCCAAGTGCGAATGCCTTTCCAATTCCGTCACGAGGCTGATCTTGAAACACGGTCACGGGCGGTGGGTTACTCGTGCATAGTAGTTGGTACTACACAGTATAAGCACTCCAGCTGCATATGATTAATATTAAATTCCAATTCTTCTCAGCGCCCTGAGTCCCTGGTATCTGCACGGCCCCCTTCTGTGTAGAACTGCCTAGCTTATGGATGATGCCTGTTCCCTGCTTGCAGTCGTTCCGCACTCCTTGGGCTTGGGAATTGCGATGCGTGCAGTGACTGTAATGGCGATATCCGCTAGCCTTGCCTGTCACCCTGAGACGAGTATATATCATGTCTGTCCGTGGCCCTGAAACTCTGATCCCTCCGTTTCACCATAAACCAAATCAGTCTCTCTCGCACCACTCTCCTTATTTATCTCCAGCACACCTCCGCCCCCGCTGCTGCTTGCCATCACTCATTTCACTCCTTCTCAACTCACCTCTCCTACCCACCCACCTGTCAAATAACCAACCGTTCCATCTTGGTGGTGCAGAATTCAATCGCAACCTCCTCGTCATTCCTAGCGGGACCTGCCCTCCAACCAACTTCACAATGCCTGCAGTCATGATCTCGTTACCTCCTCTCCTTGGTCGTGAGTCTCCTCTGACATCCAAGCATATCTGACACTCAACCACTAACACTCCTTAGCACCACCAAACAAGCCTCTCCCACCAACTCCAGATGAGAAGTAGTAGACTGGAGAAGATGACACCCAACACTCTGCTCCGGCCAGCAGAGACTCCACCGTCTCCGAACACGCCCGTTTTCTCGATACACTCCCGCGTGGTGTGAGGCGCACTCGAAAAAGTCACCGACCTGATATCATGTGCGCCTCCTACCTTCCTCCTACTTCAGCCACTCCACACGCAAACAACACCCATCTCCTCACGATCTCCTCCTCAAGCCTCGAGCACGCTTGTCAGTGCCAGCATCACCGTTGCACGCGCTCATACAACGAAACCGGCTACTTCCTATTTGCCGCCCACTCGCCGGTCCAAACCCCCTCGACTCATATCAACAAAAGCTCACTTTCACCAATTTTACTTTAAAGCTGGCATTCCCTTCTCAACCTCACGCAAGCCGCTGGCCCGGTGCATAGTGGGGCTTGTATACTATACTTTTTTTTGTATTGCGGTGAACGAAGGGCTCACGTTGTGCCATTCGATCTCCGTTCTACGGCGTTTACCAGCGATTGATTTACCTGCTTTTACTCCGCATCATTGGCATCGAAGAATGCCGAGCGCGGCACGGTTTGGGCCTTTGTCACGTCCTGTGGTGTACGATTATTGATAGAATGGGAGAGATGGAGAGATTTTATTAATTGGAGTTTTATGACTTGTTCGGAGGCGACCGAACAAGATCAAAGGGAAATACCCTGAGCTACTGCTTATACTGGTTGCGCTTTTACATGATATAGCTTGTCAGCTACTTACGCCGTCAAATATCAATTGCAGGCTTTACTACGCCTTCCACATCACCGGAAATTTAATCTTTAATACCAATACTACTTACGTGTGTGTATTCTAATCAACTGAGTTGACCGTACCCTGAATATAAATCCACGCCGTCGACATCGGCAGGTTAGTAGATGACATTGGAAAATACACGCAACAAGTGAGGCAACTTCCTTGTCAATGCAGTGTGTTTGAAACCCCCACGTGCCTGAGTGATGTCTCCGACGTAGGTAAGATTACCATGTCCTTATTATTCCACGTACCTCCCCTAGGGTCAGACGTCTGGTTTTATCAGACACATGCCCGATTCATACCCAAAAGCCTCGTACGTGCAATTTAGTGCGATGGAGGTTTCCGCCGCTGGACCCGCGATAGAATTCTGTCTCTCTCTCTCTTTCTCTCACCGCATCTTCTGTCCCCCTGCGGCTTCCCCTGCTTCTCTCGTTTGGCATTCATCAATGGCAGTGTTACCAGGAGATTGGCTGATGCAATCGCTATTTACCTTGCGGACCCTTGAATTTGCTCGGCCGGATCTCACTTTGAATTTCATCTCCAGCAATCTGACCGTGTCCCGCGGACACAAACGATCGACCTGACGGGACCTCATCGCCGTAAGTCTTATTCGATGAGGACAAGCGAAATGAAGTCCACGTGTCTGCACGACCCGCCCACAAAAAAGGTCCACCCGGGGTTCGTCCTGACCATTATTATTGATGAGTGATAATAGATTTCTTTTCTTCATGCAGAAGCGCGCCGGACCGACAGAGGTCCACCGCCCATTCCCAAATTCCTGGATGCTCAGATGCGTGGATGCACTTCGACCTTCCTGTTTACGATGGGAACTCATGATTGTTCCAAGGATTTCGTATCCACTCCAGAGGGACATCTGACACGCCGCAGACACCACCACCACCACCACCACCAGAATGCATTTCCTGCAGTCGGTCAGCTCGAGACAAAATGATCGATGATTGTGAATTCCTGAACGCAAACATACATTCCGGCCCTGTTTCTTTTGGCATCTCCGGCTCCGGGAACACCGATCATTTCCGCCCCATGTGGACAGATCCGCTGTTAACTTGCTTGGCATCTTAGGGCAACCCAGCAGGACGTTGTGTGTATCGATAACAGTAACAAGGTAGCTAGTATATATTCCCTTGTGGACTCTGTTGACACACACCGTCTTCGATGATAACAATGCACCTGGGATCATTACTGGATCCCTTGACTCTGATTTCCTCCAAACCCAAGGACCAGCAGCAGCAGCAGCATTTTCCCAATTCCACCGCTCCTCGGGCAGATTCTGCATGTCAGGATATCTTTCCAGGATTGACACGGTTTCAGATGTATCCATGATACCTCATCTTCTGCTACCCAACTCACTACGATCGCTATCCTACATACAGAAGAAAGACTTCAGAAGCCCAAACCATATAAAACCCACCCACTCCAATATTAACATTAATCCTTCACATCTCCCTCCAATAAACATCAACCAGACCATCAACCAATACAAGCATCAAAGCTTTCCAATAACCCTCCAAAAATACCCTCTGACCCAGTTCTGACCCAGATCTCGGGAAGAAGCCCGAAAGAAAATACAAAGGCGATCCAGATTTGTTCGCCAAGTACGATAGATCAGTTCACGACTAGTATCGATATGAAACGAGAGAGATCCTTCACGTCACATAAACAAGAATTATTCCAACCCCCGACCTTATTAGTGGTACCAGTAGTGACCGGTTTCCATTTTGCTCAAAGCCGCTCATCATCTCTAATCATGTCCGCATCGGAATCCATCAACAAGCCCTGGCCACATCAGTAGTGTAAAGTACGTACCCAAGACGATCGCACTCGCTTTTTCGCATCGGGCATCATTTTCTTCTTCTTCCTCCTTACCCAATCTGTACCGGCATCGTCCATGGTAAATATCCCCTCATAGGAAAATCATGACTCACGCGAGATATCTTGAACAGCCTTGTTGGTTTTGGGCCGAACGAGCACAAATTCTGGGGATGAATATTGAGCCTCTTACAATTATATAGCAACCAAGCGGTGAAGGGGACCGAAACGCCGCCCAGAAAGGTCAGCACATGGCAGAAATTCGCCAGAAAAACAGACGCTCCAAACACCTGCACAGGGTATACCTCAACGTCAAAAGAATCCCGCATCAGAAGGACGCATGTCTACTACAAGTGCGCAGCTTTCAAACCCATCAAAGTATACACCGGCCGCCCTCATCCCATATCCTCGGCAACAAGGATAACAAAGCAGCAAACGATCAAGACCCGCTTCCTTCTCTGCTCCTCAACCTCCTTCCGATACCACCACCAGTCCCAACACTGACACCAAGATTCGGTAAAGTCAGATTCTCTCGGTCTCCCATCGCACCAGCGACCGTATTCCTCAAGCCCCTCTTTTTGGGCAGCTTGCTCTCCGCAGAGCCAGTAGTATGCTGTCTCTTCAATGGCGGCATCCCCAAAGCCCCAACACCATCTTTCTCTCCGCCCATAACAACAGGCAGCGAAGGAGTGGTAATATTGACATCAATCTCCCTCAAACTAGTCAAAGTCGAATTAGCCATCATCGTCGAAGAATGAGAAGAGGTAGGTCGGTGATTGCTGTTGTTGTTCGCAGTGGGATCCAGCAACATCTCTTCTGCATCGAGGGTATCGGTAAACACCAACCCTTTGTTCGGACTCCTGTCAGCCTTCATCGGACTCGGAGGCATGCTCGCACTCCGCCCCCGCAATTTGGCTAAGAGCGTGTCGTGAGGCTCCGTCTGGGGCAGGGAAAGTGGATATTCGTATTGTCTCCGCTGCGGTGTTTCACCCGTCACTTGATATTCTTCAAGAGCCTGCTTCTCAATCACTTCCCGAAGTTCGGTCAGCGGGCGACGAATTTCCGAGTCCGCCGCAAGAGCTGGGAGGGTCTGTTGAAGTTCTCGGGCTTGATCGGTCATGTCTGCGTCTAGCTCTTCGACTCGAGCGAATGACGTTTTGAAATGCTCTCCTATACCTTCATACGAAGTATGAACCGTGTTTGCGAGGTTGGAGAGGGAAGCGACATGGGCGTTGTGATGGGTGTTGTTTTGTTCCTGGATTCGAGATACAATGTCGTCGAGACCATGCAGCTGTGTGTCGAGATGCTGCATTTGTTCATCCACAATGCGGGTGGTTGAATCATGAACGGAGGTTGTAACGGTTCGCAATGACTCAGTATGCTCGTTTGTGGTCTGATCCTTGTTAGAAGACATGCAAAAGCAAAATAGGATGGAACCTACGGCGAAATCAGACTTGATCTTGGTCTTGACAGTCTCCCTAGAGTTCATAGCTTTATTCACAATTACTTGCGACCGCTCTGACCACTGACACCCTCCGGCAACGAAAGCATCATGGACTTGCCCATGAGCAGAGCCATGCTCACCAAGCTCACTTTGAACGCTCGTGATACCTTGCTCGACCCGCAGTTGCTGTTTCTCGGATGTGGCGTCGATTAGTGCAGTGATCTGCGACAACAATGCCTGGCGCTCCAAACTTTGTGTTTGCTTCTCCTCATCAAGTAAAGTCGAGAGACGCAGAGTTGAGGCGCTGTTCTTGAGGGCAAGCTCGTTATTGGCTTGAATGATTTCGTGGCGGAGCTTTTCAGCTTCCTTTTGTTGGTCAGTAAGCTCTCGGACGAGCTCGTCAAAGGTGTTTTTGAAGTCCTTCGCAAGTGATGCATAAGACGAGTGAACCTAAATTCCGTCAGCTGTGCGTCCTCCGACAGCAAACTTACTCAACTCACCTGTGTTTGAAATGAATCGATCTCGGTCATGATCCCAGCAGAAATCCGCTGAGCAGATACCGATAAATCACTTAACCCAGCTCCAACCTTCTCTTTAACATCTTCACGCAACGACTTGATCTCTTCCAAGACCTCGTTCATATCATCGCGAGTTTTGCCCGTCTGGTCATCGACTTCCCTTTTCGAGGTCTCAAACTCAGCCGACTTCTCTTGAAGCATATGTTGCGAGGCCTGCAAATTATCAAGCTCTTGCTGTACAAATCCTTGCATGCGTGTCGACAAGCTTGCAACCAGTCTTTCTTGCTGAGCCTGGAAAGCTGATAGTTTATCTTCCACAGTCATCGTGGTGCCGGAAACCTGTGACTGCGTAGAGCTCCAATGGCGCCGGTTCATTGACTGTAAGTCGGATCTTCTTCGCAGTTTGGAGTGAAGTCCGCCAATGTCCACAGTGGTTTGACCAAGAGTCGAAATCAAGCCATGTCCAACTTCGACCAAGGCCTCCTCGGTCTGTTGATGGGCTTTTCGCATGGCCTTTTCCTCGGCAAGATTCTTTCGTGTGCCTTCGAGGACAGCTTCCGTCTTTTCCAGGATGCTCTTGGTCCCATCGAGCATCATCTTCGTCATCTCAGTATCTTTCTTCATGGCATTGAAGCTCGTTGTGAGAGAAAAGAGTTCCTGGATTTTGTTTCGAAGGTTGATCTCCATGGTCTCGATCTTGTCTCGCTGTTCCTCGGTCAATATTCGTCTCGACTCGCTTTCCGTGGTCATTTCCTCATATGTTTCCTGGGTCAAGAAGACACCATTTCGCTGCCGCGTTGCAATCAGCTCACTCTTCAGCTTCTCAATCTCCAGTGTAAACTCCTTGAGCAGCGTCTTTTTCGACACCATTTGATTGACTTGCGGCTTGTTTCGAATGTTTTTGGCCCGAAATGCGTAGTCCAGCGTCGAAATCGTTTCCTCCAGATTGCTCTTCGCAGGTGATAGGGTCGCGATTATGCATGTCTTTGTCCTTCCACCAAGCGAGTCTTGCAGTAGTCGGGTAAGTTTGGACTCTCGGTATGGAATATGCGAGCCTCGATCCACAAGGGCATTGATAACGCGTCCCAGTGTGAGCAAACTCTTGTTGATAAGACCAGCTTCCGTTGCCCTTTTGTTCTCCGCACCACTCCGCTGGATGTTTTCACTTCCTGCCAAATCTACGAGGTTCAGCTTTCCGGTACTGACGTAATCTTCTCCTGCCTCATTCGTTCGTTTCGTGTACACCGTCACAGTGAAGACCGTGTGACTGCGAGAACTGAGGTCATTACATTTTGTCGCTGCGACTTGTCGTTTGTGACTGCCGTCGCGTAAAAGCTTGATGCCTCTTGAAGCAGATGTTATGTGCGATTCCTCCATGCCTTGGACCAAAGTTGTACTGTGTCCTTTCTTCGCATTGTCGTCGTAGATCTTGAGCTTCGCGCTGTCGTCTGCTGATAACAGATCCCGCAACTCTTCATTGTACAATTCGATGAATGAGACCTTGACCGAGTTCTCAGAATCCTCTCCATCTATCTTATTGAACAACGCGTGGAGCACACGTGGTATTATGCCGGCATTGTCGGGTAAGGGTAATATATCGGTAATATCTCCAGACATGGTGTATGTTTTGCCCGTTCCTGTTTGGCCATAGGCAAAAATGGTACAGTTCAATCCAGAAAGAACCTGCATGTCATATCAGCATCGTGTCAAACTCCAATCCCTAAGGTCAAAAACAAACCTCATCCAGTATCGGGCTGACAACCTCATCGAAAATCATTATCTGGTCCGCTGCCGGTGAAAAGACCTTGTCAAATTGGTATGTCTTGTTGCTCAACGCACTCGGACCCATTGACAATTCCACACTCTTTCCCTTTTGATCTGCAGAAACCACGACTCCGCTGTTCTCGCGAACTTCGCGGTCATTGCGTCCTCGACACCGTACCACAACGTTTATATTCGTCTCCTCACCACCCTCGCTGTCAAAATCCCTCTCTTTTCTTTTCGTCCCTCCATAATTTGATGAAGCTGGAGATCGTATCCTGGACGCGCTTGAGGTGATAGAGTCAGCTGGTGATGCTCGTCCGGTCAACACTGGGGTCGCTGATTGTGCGCGATTGAGTTGTCTGCGGAGATTGCTTGGAGGTGGCATTGCGCGGGGTTTGATCCCGTTACGCGATGGATTAAACATGCTTTGTATATATCGCCAAGTGCGCGGGCGAGTTGCAGCTTTTCGGGTGAAGAATGGTGGGATGGATGTCTTCGTTGTTTGTAAATTGCGGATGTAAACAAGCTCGAGTCATGTCTTGTCTACTTTTAGACTGCACCATGACAGGGGTCGACCTTGCAACACGCTTTGATGCACAACACGACGCAAGCACCTCATCAATCATTACCATCGAAAATTGATATGGGAATTACATTCAAACTAATCCACGCACACATTGTCTATTAGAAATTGCCTTGCCAGCATTGTCTCATCAACTTGGACCCGCCTTTGCGCCGCCTCGAATGATGTTACTTTTCCGATCAGGGGAAATCAGCTTCACTGCAGCCACATGAAGATCATTCGGAACATTAGGGGGAATAGTCTTCTGGTTCGTTTTGGTATCAGTGAAGCCGGGATCCATCATGACCGAGCCTGCACTGAACTCACCCAAGAACGCAGCCGTGCCGTGTCAAATCCAAAGTAGTACCACGTATATATCAAAGGTGGGACAATCATTAGGGATGGGGATGAAAGCATCCATATCACGCCCTCTCGCAAAGTCGGCAGCAAACGCTCTGGCGATCATGTATCTTGTGCAAACGTCCTCATCCATGCGAATGTGGTTTGGTGATCGGGTGGAATCGATTAACGGGTGCGTCTCCAAATATTTGCGGAGATCATCGTAGCCGCGAAAATCTTTGCAGTTGAAGCTGGCATGCCCTGCCGCATCTGGCCGCTTTTATCAAAGTGTCAGGATCGTGGGACTTGTAGAGATGGAATGGTGTCGTGCTCATGACCTAGTATGTGACCTTATAGGTCTGTCAGTCTCTACGTATGCCTCAAAGGTACGACGTTCACCAATATCGTGGACTATGATATTCGTCCCTGTATTCTGAGCAAAGGAGTCGAGTTTCAGGTCATGATTTCTCTTCGCATGTCCTTCATAACCCACTGTTGCTCCTAGGTAGACTCTTTTAGCGCTGGAAGGCGGATCATTTGGCCTCAACCTACGTCCTTCGAATCTCGCTTCTAGGGCCGCCCTTTTCAAATGAACCCTGATGGCCGTCACCTTTTGACCCATCTTGTACGCTGAGTTCTGCGATCGTAATGGTAAACCGTGTAGTTGTGAAGCGAAACTGTCGGACCGCAGTGTCCGAACTCTATTGAAAGTCGTGAAATTCGGACGCAGTCATGCGGGGGATGATTCCATTTGGGGAAGTCATAAGTGCCAAATAGGTATGGCCTGTTGAAAGCTGTAGAATCGGCAGTCAAGGCTGCATATGAAAGATACGAAGTAGTCAGATTTGCCAGATAGAAGTACATGCGTCGTGAACATACCTCTCTGCCTGATGCTCCGTTTGAACTTGAAATATTGAGCTGAGCTCTTATGACCGGCGCTTGGTTTGATTCTGATCTGGTATATGTTGCCATGTTTCCAGTTGACCGCACAAGAAGACTGGGTTTCGCGGGTGAGTGATGGTGTCTTCCAAAGTTGCGTCGATAGATGGATGAAAATGTACGAAGAAAGAGCGCCGTGTGCAGACTACTTCAGATACCTGACCACGAGCCACTTGAAACAACCCTCTCAGTACTTTGCTAGACCTGGCTTCGAGAGCGATTCAAGCAGAACGAGGCCGCCGAACTATAAAATTGCTATGAGTTTCTCGATTCCAATGGACCGGTTGTTAGAAGTGAAGGAGATTTGCGTGCCGGGAAACTTGCTCCAGATGTCTGCTTGCACAGTGATGGTGGTTTTGCTACTCAATCAGAGTGAACCGAGGTGGATCGTCTGGACCAGGAGCAGCATCCTTGAAGCAACAAGGCATCATAGAAAGACAACCTGCTTGGTCTTGTTCTTCAAACGCCTCGTATTATCTACGAAGAGAAGTAAAACTGACAATTGATCCTACCGATTCATCATGAAGGCTTGAGCACGGACAAGAGGATGGACGACGTGATTGCTGGATGCATCAACTGGAGCCAATTTCCACCCCTTGGGAGCACAGCAGGATCTTTCAGCCTCAAAGACAGCCAGAACATTCTTGAAGCAGACTAGCTACCTTCTTTGTCCTTTCGACAGAGCTGATACAGGTCACACGTGTGCTCCACCCTCAAGCGCCATCATTCTCATGCTTCTCAGCATCGTCGATGATCTCACGCAAGCTCTTCGCTGATTCCTGCAACTTCTTTTGTTCCTCCTCGCTCAGGTGAACGGGTAGATTGCGAACGATGCCCTTCCTGCCGAGCACAGTCAAGACGCTGATGCAGACATTCAAATTCTCTACAAAGTGACTGACTGGGCGAATGTTTCGATGGTCGTGGAGAATGGACTTGCATATGCTAGACGTGACTGCCCCAATACCGTAATTAGTCGCTCCTTTGGTGTCAATGATTGAGGCCGCCTTGTCCCTGGTCGCATCGGCGATTGCTTGACGATCGATCTTATTGCCTGGCAAGGCTGTGCCGATTGGGACCCCGGCGATGGTCGCAATCGACCAAGCCACCTTATCTGTGAGTTCTAAACAAACAACGAAGGTTGGAAGCACTTACGAATTGAGACTCGCCATGTTCACCGAGCACAAAAGCGTCGATGGAGCTGGCTGAGACCTCTGCCTCCTTAGCAAGGAATCCTCGTAGTCTGGATGAGTCCAAGAATGTTCCTGTCCCGATGACTTGAGTTCGTGGCAGACCCGAGTATTTCTGAGCAAAGAATGTCAATACATCGACAGGATTTGCAACTAGCAGCAGAACGGCGTCCTCCTTGAATGGCTTCATATCATTGATGGCACTCTTCAAGATTTTCTGATTGCGGCCGATGAGATCCACTCGAGATTCCCCTTGAGTAAGTTAGTATTTTGTCTTTTCCACCCCCCAAGTACCTTACCCTTTTTCTGCTTTGCTCCAGCTGTAATGACCACGATATCACACTGTCCTGCCTCCTTGTGTGTCCCAGCTCGGACTCTGCATTCTGTGCTTCCATGAAACGTTGCGTCTGATAGATCCTTGACTTGAGCATCTCGCATCTCTTCTTGTGGGTCAACCAGAAGGATGTCGCCAGCGATGGGATTCAGAATCAAGGCATATGCAATTGCGGAGCCTACGGACCCGGCACCGAGGATGGCAATGTGGGAGGTGAGCTTTGGTCCTTCCATGTTGATGGGTTCGATGTAATGTGATGGAAATGATGAGTGCTTCTGTTTTCCCTGACTTTCAGTTAAATTGGAATGCACTGCACAACCTTAAGGCCGCAATGATGTGCAGGTGACGGGTGATGATGAGCTGCTGTGATTTGTGTTGTACTTGTGAACTGGAAGAGCCCATGACATCTCTGGTCTGGCCATCCTCCAAGAAACGAGGTTGACGCGCCATCCATGAGTGCCCAGAGCTGCTGACATCGCCCCGGGTGGCTCTCTGCCTGCATTCCTGTTACCAGTCCACCACTATGCTGCGTGAGAGTCCGATGCTAAAAATAGACTGCGGAGACGTGGGCAATTCTGGCACGAGTCTCATCTCTCGCATAGTATGCGAACAATGACAATAACCAATAAGAGATGATGATAAACAATACTGAGCCGAAGTAACACTTGCAATTGAAGATCCAATACTAGGTAGTTCTATGCGCTGCCGCCAAGAGCTTCGAGAAGGAATTCCGAAATCCTGGCACAGAGGAGGAGCGAACAAACATCAGAACAACAGAACAACAGAACTGCAGAAGTCGCAACCCATTCGCCCTGATTGTTATTTTCCAACAAAGTCTCCTCCTTCTCGCCGACATCCACTTCCATTTCGCACCTCAACAACTCCTCCATTCCTGACGCTCGCTTTTGCCCGGTGCAAAGCACACGCACTTTGGTACCTAAGCCGCATTCTGCAAACCACTCTAAATCACGCCGACCAACATCATGACCACTGTCGCCTCTCAACCTGTTCCCCTCGACACCATCCCAATCTCCCCAGACGGCACCATGAGTGCCAACGGCGATAACTTCGGCGCCCCCTTCAACAGCGAGCCCATCACTGTCTTCCATGACCCGGAGAACTTCACTGTCAAACATCCCTTGATGAACAAGTGGACTTTGTGGTTCACCAAGCCTCCAACCGGCAAGGTAGGCACCTTCTATATTGCCACAAGGTCTTCGGTGCGCTGACATTTCTTACAGAATGACAACTGGAACGAGTTGCTCAAGCAGGTCATCTCCTTCGACTCTGTAGAAGAGTTCTGGGGTATTTACGTGAGTCTCAGAATCTTCACCAGAATTTACGTAGTGACTAACAACACGTGTAGAACAACATCACTCCTGCCTCCGACCTTGCGCAGAAATCCGATTACCATCTCTTCAAGGAAGGTGTCCGTCCAGAATGGGAGGACCCCCAGAACAAGCACGGTGGAAAATGGGCTTTCCAGTTCAAGGACAAGAAGGCCGTCGACATCAACCAGCTTTGGCTACACGTCATGCTCGCTGCTGTCGGTGAGACGCTCGAAGACGAGGACGATGGCGAGGTCATGGGCGTCGTGGTCAACGTTCGCAAGGGATTCTACCGTGTTGGACTCTGGACCAAGAGCATCGGAAAGCCTTTCTCCGGAGGTGGAGACGGCAACACAGCAGGCGGCAAAGGCAGGACTCCTCAGCAAGGCAGCGAGATTTTGATGAAGATTGGTGCACGTTTCAAGGAAACCCTCGGCTTGCCTGCCAGTGAGGTGGTTGAGTTCTCGGGACACACCGACTCGGCGCACTCTGGCAGCACTCGTGCCAAGGCCAAGTACACCTGCTAAATGCACTTCTGCCGTTCGCAGTCATATATGACATCCTACCTTGCGATAACACGAAATCCAAAAATTATTGCGTTTACTCATCAGCGACAGGCGTTTTCACCGGGCTTGAACTGATCTCAACGGTGTGCTAGACACCAGAAGTGGAGCATGTGGCCTTCTGGGTGTGCCGCGACAGTTTTCGAGCATCATGAGCATTTACGGAAGCGCTCCAAAAGTGCTGGTTTCATCACGACGGTCAGGAGGTATTGGGTGGGATGAACTTTGCGGAGCATGATACCTCTACATGCATGGAGAACAGAATATGTACCATAGAACGATACATCTTAACAGAGATTGTAATCTTGCGTCACCAATTCTATTTGCATGCCACTGTGGGCCATGATTGCGCTCTCAGAACCGCAATCATTCTTGACTTTCAATTCCTTACTAAGCGGTCCTTCCCAGGTTCCTAAGGTAGGTAGGTATACGGGCAACTTTGGCCATTGGACTAGAAAACCAAATAGCTGCTTCCCTCCCTCAAACATGGCCAGTGAATGCTTGGCGTCCCATTGAAACTGTAGGCTACGGCTTCGTCGTCGAATGGCAACGAACGGGACGTGCTAATGAGCTTTGGCGGCCGGAAAAGAATCAGTCTCAGTCGATCCGTGGTCCAGCTTGATTTATTATTAGTAGTCACGTCTCCATCGACAGGGGATATAAAAGGATCCGAAAGTGGTACTAGTAGCTTTCGGGAGGCCTCCACTCATAGGAAGGACACGAGATCAGGACCTAGCTCCACTCAAATCTACTACATACTTCCAATGTCTAAATCCGTTGTACTATTCCGTCGCGCCCCTTGATATCAAACGACAATTTTAGCCAATATGGACGACCTCTCTGGGTTGGATTGGAACACAACGGCGAACAACAATGCCAAACCACCGGCCACTGCGAATTCAACATACTCGTACCCTTCACTACGCCCAACCCCCTCGCCCTCCAACTCAGGGAGATCTACTCCACAAGTAGCTTTCCAGGGTCTAAACAATGCAACACGGGCGACCTCGAAACCTCTTTCGAAGCCCTCGACACCAGCAAATGACAGCTTCGCCGGGCTGCTGTCAGGAGGCGCGAACAAAGCCCAGAACAACCTTTCGCTGCAGGAGAGGCAGAAGCAACTGTTAGACGAGAAGGCAAGGCAAGAGGCGGAGAAGAGATCGAAGCTTGAAAATCACTATGGATCACAGCATGGAGCATTCTGGGATGGACTGGGAAAACGAAGCGGCGCATCGAGTGGCATATCGACTCCAAGCATGCAAACGACATCACCTCCACCAGGTGCTGGACTATCCAGTGCGATCAACAAGCCTTTTGCGGGTATAACTGGAGGTGCTCCAAGGACAGCAGCACAGTCGCCAGAGGTGGATGATATACTGGCAGCTTTCGATTCCTCTGCACCCGTTGATGCTTCGAGCCATTTCCCACCGCCTGCCAATGCCAGCAGTGGCAGAAACACGCCCGCTTCTCTGTTGATCATGAGTAGAGGGCCTGCTATACCTGCACCGAGCAAGGAACAATTCGATTTCGCCGACGATGACGATCCATTTGGCCTCAATCAAATGAAGCAGAAGTTGAACTCTCCAGTGCCTCCACCTCCTGAAAATGACGACGATGATATACTTGGAATGCTCGGAAAGCCCGTATCGGAGATGCCAAGACCAAAACCAACACCAGCTCCCTTGGAACGCACAGCCTCACGGTCATCAGATCGGACAAATGAGCAAGAGGATGATCTGCCGAATGGACCAGCTGATAAGGCAGTAGCTGAACTTGTGGATATGGGATTTCCAGCGAACAAAGCAGCTATAGCTCTGGCCCAGACCGATTCTGGCACTGACGTGCAACGAGCAGTGGGCATATTGCTAAACCAAGCTCATGAAGAGGCGAAACAGAAGTCTCAAGGTCGTCAAGGCCAACCGGAACGTACAGGTTCAACGGAGCCAGACGCGGAACGTCGAAGTAGGCTAGCGAGGGAAACACGAGATCCACCTGTGCCCTCGCGGATGCGGGAGGAAGATGAGCGCGCCAGGTCCAGTTCTCGATTCAAGGATAATCGATCACCAGCCCCCGAGAAGGATGTCGCAAAATATGCTCAGGATATCGGCTCCACTCTTTTCAAATCCGCCAATTCATTGTGGAGGACGAGCCAGAAGAAGGTCCAAAAAGCTGTGGCAGATTTCCAACAGGATGGAGGAGACTCAAGTCAGCCCAAATGGATGAGAGAGGCTCAGCTGCGAGACGAGGCTGAGAGACAGGAAAGCACCAAAAAGGGTAAAACACCAGTGGCAGATGTTACTGATGAAGCTGCTATGCTTGAGTCTGGCGTTGGGCGACCATCTAAAGCCGCAAGACAAGTTCCGCCGCGAGCTTCTGAGAATCCTTTCCAAGATGGAAAGCCACGAACGCAATCGCCTTCCATTCACTCCTTTTCAGGTCGAGGTTCACCACAACCGGGGACGCAACAGGGGCCTTCACAGCATATGCCACCCAGGCCCGCTCAGAAATTGACTAGACAGGAAGTGGAAGAGCAGGCCGCTGAAATTATCGTGAGCTCTTCTCGAAGACGAAGGCCCGCTCCTCCGGCAGAAGCACCACCAGCTTCTGCATCGCCAACGAATGGCTTCTCCCGGCCGCCTGTCACCTCGCCCCCCATTCAATCAAGGAACCCTTTTGCCAATGGCTTGAAACCAGCAATCCCGAATACTGTGTCAAGGCCCCAATCTGTTCCCGTCCCGAGTCGCCCGAGTGCCCCCCCTCGGAACATCCCTCAAGTCCCACCCTCTGCCTTGTCCGTCTCAGCATCCCATCGTCAGAGTGGATCAGAGGCTTTCAAACGTGGTGACTATTCGGCCGCTCATACGCATTACACCAGCGCTCTCCGTGGAATACCAACAAGTCATCCAGTAGTCATCATCATTATGTGCAATCGGGCTCTGACCAACATCAAAGTCGGCGACCCCAAAGCAGCTGTATCAGATGCCGAGTCTGCACTCTCAATCATCGGAATATCCCGTGGCGATGGAGAGAAGATTGCTCCGGGAGGCAGTGAGGGCGAGAAAGATATGAGAGAATTTTATGGAAAGGCTCTTATGCGTAAGGCTGAAGCATTAGAACACATGGAGAAATGGAGTGATGCAGCTAAGGTATGGAAAGACGCTGTCGAAGCTGGCGTCGGTGGCAACATCAGTATTCAAGGGAGAAACCGATGTGAGAAAGCTGGCGGTGGTGTAAGTGTCCGACCTGGTCCTGCCCCTCGATCAGCGGCAGTTCGAAAACCGCCACCTCCGAGACCAAGACCCTCGGCGTTGGCGGATCTGAACGGGGGATCAGGATCGCAGCATGAAGCTGTGAACAAATTACGTGAAGCGAACGCAGCAGCTGAGAAAGCAGATGATGAGAAATTTGCTCTCACGGATGTTGTCGACGCGAAGTTGACTGCTTGGAAAGGGACGAAAACTGACAACATCAGAGCTTTATTGGGAAGTTTGGATAAAGTTCTTTGGGAGGGGTCAGGCTGGAATAAGGTCGGGATGCAGGATTTGGTTATGCCGAACAAGGTCAAGATTTGCTATATGAAGGCGATTGCCAAAGTGCATCCAGATAAGGTACGTCTCGCAGCGTTTTTGATTAGCTGACATGATGCTAACATTGCCGAAAGATTTCTAAGACTGCCACCACAGAGCAGAAGATGATAAGCGCCTCCGTATTCAGCACGCTGAACGAGGCGTGGGATAAATTCAAGAAGGACAACAATTTATAATCTGAATAGAGAAGAACGAATGTTGAGACAATGACCGCGAATCCAAGACTTTGCATGAAATCATTGAGGTCTTCCCAGCCTGCTACTGATATTTGATGCAAGAAATCGCAGAGATTGCACTGGCTTGGCCTCCTCATCAATAAGAACATAACTCTAGCATCGGCGACATGCACAATAGATTGACGCCACTCGTACAAGAAACAAACATTGCATTCTTTGCGGGCAGAATGTACGAATTCAGGTAATCCTCTGACCGACTCATTGCCATTCTCCAACGGAAATAAGATAAAATCTGTATTTCTTGGTAGGAAGAGGACTCCTGCACTGTACTTGGGCTTAGAAAAAGGTTGAACTACCTCGAATTTTCAGTCCCGTCCAGGTCCGGGTTACACCTCAGATGGCGGGATGACAAAGCAGCCGTCTCACGTGACATAAAAAAGTGAAATCTCAAAAAATACTTAATTTTCTCCAACGTGAACCATCAATAAACCAAAATGACTCGAACGAAGAATACCAAACGAAAGCGTAATGGCAAAGAAAAGGATTACGTTCCCAATAAGGCCTCCAAACAATCCAGTTCTACCATTCCTTCCAATCTCGACTCACCACCCCTGGATGCATCTCTCGAATCCGATACTGAGACTAAATTGACGAAAAAGGACAAATATGAACCGAAGATTCTGCAAACGATTATCTCCGAGGAGGAATTAGAGATTGCGGTTCATACGTTGAAGACGTTGACGACGTATCCGAGTGCGATCAAGGCCAAGGGGGCGAAGGAGTTGAGGGCTGCGGTTTATGATTTTAGGATGGCTTGTACGACGGGGACGAATCATATTGGTGGTGAGTTCTTTCAATTTTCCCTCCAGACTTTGTCTCCGGGTGTATGTTAAAAGAAAATGAGAGCTGACTCGTGGTAGATGAGAAGAATCTGACTGCCAGGATTTCCGCCGCTCTCACGGATGGGAAATTGACTAATGCATTGATTTTGTTGGCTGAGATGAGGATTCGAGGTGAAGCGCCTAAGCTGGGTGCTTTATGTCGATGGGTGAGGGATTTGGATGTCGTGAGTGGGTTGAGTATGCAGGTTGACGGTGTTTCCAAAACCACAATTCCGCGGACGGAGAAAGATCTAGAGCTTTTGCGAGTTTTGGATTCAATTTTACGCGTTACGGGACCGGTTGATGGTAATGAGAAACAGAAAGGTGGTGTCAGTGGACAGCCAGTCTGCCTGCAAGACCCGTGGAGTCTGAAAGGAAATGGGAACGGAAGCTGGAAAATGAGAGAAGCTGTGCTCGATGGAAGTATCTTCAAGACTCTAGCATTGGATGTGAGAAAATTCGAGGTTGTGGAGAGGACGGCTGGAGCTGTAAGAAGACCTCCTAACCTTCATGATGCGGTCGTTTATTCCACGCCTGATGGGACGGTCCCACTTTCGACCTCACATCAACAAGCAAGCTACCACAAGCATCCCACAGTACCCAACCTCAGCCTAATCAAAGATGTTCTATCGCCCGAAGAATGCAGAAATATCATCGCAGCCACGGAATCGGTTGGATACCTGCCTGACGCACCTATTCGCGACGACGGAGCAGAAGCAAGTATTCTAGCCCATAACGTGTATTGGGTCGTCGACCAGGCTTTCCATGACACCCTCTGGTCCCGCGTCCTTCCCCATCTCCCCTCAGAAATCGCCGGTAGAAAGGCCCGCGGAATCAATCGGAGATTCAGAGTCTACCGTTACGTCCCCGGCGCCGAATACAGGTGTCATATCGATGGCGCATGGCCACCCTCCGGTATTGACCCTGTCACGAGAAAATACCAATACGATGCTTCGCCCGCAGATGCAAAGCAGAGTAGTCTGTTCACGTTTTTGATCTATCTGAATGATGAGTTTGAGGGTGGAGAGACGACTTTCTTCGTGCCGAGTGTGAGGGAGGGTGTCATGAATGCATATCCTGTTCGTCCCGTTATGGGTGGTGTCGCTGTATTTCCGCATGGGGAGGCCAAGGGGGCGTTGTTGCATGAGGGCACGGGAGTTAGCAAGGGAGCGAAGTATATCATCAGGACGGATGTCGAGTATGACGTCGAGGCCGGGGGGTTGTGAATGATGGTATGTACAAAAGCTTCAAATTTCTCGAGTGGAGGACTATTTGGTCCGTGTTTATTCTTCTTTTTGACAAATATCCTGGATCATTTATTGATGGCCCTTAATCTTATTAAAAGTTAAAAGTCAATTCATCCCCTTCAGTCTAGGGACGACGATGATTGACTTTTTTAAAATTTCGTTCTCCAGATTGTCACAGATCATCATCTGCGATCCAGGGTTTGGAATGACTGCTCGATTGTACATGGGCTCTGAGCTATATCGATTCGATAGTCTTGCTATAGCATGGCTGATTCCACTCCTTACACATCGCAGTCTCTAATTTCCATTCACACCCTCGAACCCAACAGACCTTCTCCTCGACCTCGCCCTCCTAACAGGCGTCTCAACCCCATCGTCAATGGCCTCATCGAAGTTGTGTTCCTCTTCATTTTCATCCTCCTTCTTGTACAGAAAGTACTGCACAAAGACTCCCAAATCCAACATCATCGTCCCCGCACTTCCAAAAAGCCAACTCAGATTTACAAGGATGTACTTGCCATAAAGAGCTCCTGCTTCTCCGGCTTCACACTGTCTCGGCACTTTGCATGCGGAGTCGGGTGAGTAAGCGAAGATACTCAAGACGTAGGTAAGGTTACCGATACACGCGAAGAGGAAAAAGAGCATGGAGATGCCTTCTGTAGATTTGCGACGGTAATTTAGGAGGAGTTGAGGGATACGGGAGCCCAGGTAGAGGGCAGCGGAAATGTAGCCTAGGACTTGACCAATGGTGTTGAATTCTATCGCGTCGCTTGTGTCGGATGGAGGGGAATTGCGGGCGCTGAGCCACCAACCTAAGACCCCAGAAGCACAGACGAGCACGATAAGAGTCAGATTTATGAGCACGCTCTTCAAAGTTGTATTCGGGAGGGGACGAGTACTGGGCTTGCGGTCGGGTACCAAGGGGACAATAATGGAGAGATGTGTTGCATCTATCGACAGGTAGCGTTCTCGGAAGGAGGAGGTGCCTGAGCTTGTTCTACGGTGGAATCCAAGATGGTCTGCTATGTCATTCTGAACTTCGTGGCCGTTGGTTCGAATATCCGGGTGGGGGAGGAGACGGGTTCTTTCATTTGCTGAGTTGCCATTTTCGATCACGCTATCGTTTTGCTTCTGGGGAATTTCGACGTGATCTGTAAGATGAAAACCTTTGTACCAGAAACATTGGGATAGCAGGACCATATCTGCTAAAGTGTAGTAAATGGCCAAGATGATCTAAATTTTCCCATATCAGCCAATGCTCATGTATTCCCCTCGCCCGGATTGGCCTCTGCATACCATAGTTGGCAGAACTCCCTGCAGTGTCGCTCCAACGATGTTGAAGACATCGCCAATGAGCCATGTCACCAGAAATACCACGCTCAGTCCATCAGCTGATCCTCTGCGAAAGTTCTCAATGATCTGTGGTGAGAAGACAACGATCCAGCAGGCTATGGAAATCGAACCGCATATACCACTTATAGCGTCTATGTTCAGACTTGGTGCTTGGGCGCGTGGTTGATTCATTTTTGATATTTCGATATCAAACTATGAGGTCATTCGATGAAGTCTTTCCAATTGAGAAACACTGAGAGAAGATGAGGATATATCCGGAATGAGTCAACGCTTGGAAGGCTGAACTAAAGAAGAATCCAAGACAGCGAGGAGAAGAAGATGTGAAGACAGTTGTGGAGTCATAGCGAGGTGTAGAAAGAGGGAGGGTTTTCTTCGCTCCCGTTACCAGATATACTAGGATCATGACTCAGTCACTTGCAGCATTAGGTTGCCTCTTTTGGCGTGGAAGGCTGACAAGGCTTGACTTTCCCCTTGACGTTCGACGGTTGCATCAGTCTTGATGATTTTGATGAAGACAATCCCAAGTCCGACAAGGACTCTGTAAAAGTGTGATGAGAGCAAGGCTGAGGAATCAGCCTCGCAGGCAATATATGATGATGTTCTCATCGATATGGACGCCTAAGAAGGAAAGCTTGTGCTTGCCGAAGATTTTTTTATAAAGGTATTGAAGGATGTTGGGAATTAACAAACACGAACAAAAAGCAACCATCTTTGAGCCCGCTGTCACGTGCATAATAGTCACAGGGCGCGTCATTCCGATACTCGCTTAATTTTGGAGGCCAAAGTTTTTGTCACTCCAGACACGCCTCAATCAAAAGCAGTTGATAACCACCATGTCGTTCCTTACCGATGAAGAAATCGCCGATGTGCTTTACTATGCCCGTGCCAACGACTTAGAAGAATTAAAGCCTTTTATCTCCATCCTTGACACAAAGTACACGACAGAATCGCCCGCGTCGATAATACTCGCCGCCGTGGACACGGAGACTGGAAACAATGCTGCCCATTATGCTTGTGGAAATGGACACCCAGGTATCTAGGAGAGTCCATGGTCTTCAAAGGCGAGGGCTGACGGTCATTGTACATAGATATAATCGATTACCTCCTCTCCCAATTTCCGTCCGACTCGAGTCCTTCCTCCAAAACTCTCCTCACGGCTCAAAACAAAGCTGGTAATACTGCACTTCATTGGGCTGCGCTGAACGGACATCTACAAATGGTGAAGCTGTTGCTCAAAAGTGGGGCAGATGTTTCGATCCTGAACGCAGTTGGACATGATGCGGTCTACGAGGCAGAGATCAACGACAAAAACGACGTTGTGGATTTTCTGCTGAAAGAGGGCGTAGGATTGGACACTGGTCTCGGAGGCGCTGAAGGTGAGGAAGCAGAGGAAGAAGTCAAAGAGGATCCGGATATTGTGGAGGGAAGCGTAAATGGCGGCGTGGACGGCGTGAAAGAGGAACTGGAGAAGATAGACATCAAAGAAGACGGCTCGAAGGAGGAGGTTGTCTGATTGCGCGTCTTCGATGGAAAGAAAGAAAGTATGCAATACAAGACAAAATCAGCTAACCACAAGCACTTCGGAAGAGTCGAGGCCGGAGTTTAGGTCTGTCATTTAGCCGTCTGGCATGGCAGTGAAAGCTGGAAGTTGAAAGCCTCTACCATTAAGAAGAGCTTACTTCGAGGAAGAGACAGTCTGGGTCCTCATAAAACCACACTGTAGAGCAAGAATCATTTTCCCAGCACAATTTATGGTCAGTCCCCAATTTCCTTTTGTTGCCAATATCCAGCTCGGAGATTACCTAAATTCCAAGCAATTATAATGATCGCCAATCATGGTGCGCCATTTGTTCGGTTTCGAATCACTTGGCCTCCATGCTCGCTATCATCCGTGATATTGCCTTCTAGATGAGAGAGCTTGTCTTTGGATTTCTGCTAATATGTGAGTGAGCAGTTATGCATATTCTTCGCCGGAAACCCTGACTTGCCTCAGTGCCATTTGCTGCCTCTTTGCCAGGACTCTTGTGTGGCTTCTCCTTGATTGTAGTCCGACCTTTCTTCGAAATTCCAATAATAGATGACACACGTTGAGCAATTGCTCTGGTGCCGGCAAGACGTTCGCAGTTTACCTTCGACCTTGATTTCTTGCATGTAGAGCATGAGTTGAAACTCACTCCCATTCCACTATCGCAGGGAAGACCCTTTTGGTGACACCTCTTACACTTTCCCCAGCATCTGGAAAGATGAAGCTTGGATTTCTTAGTCTGGACGGCCATACCGCAATTTTCACACAGATACTCGTCTGGAGCGGCTACTAGACCTTGTGGCCTGCTCAACGCTTGGAGTGTCTCCTATTTATGCTTCAGTTCCATACCCGGAAATAATAGGGATAGGATGACGGACCATCAGCTCGCCATTTCGCTTGATCTTGTCTCTCTTTTTCTTCTCTTCCTGGGTTTTGCTCTCAATTTCAGCGAGCTATTTGTCAAATCAGTAGTCTTCTTTCGCAATGTTTCAGTCACTCTCACTGTTTGCTGGCGGAGGATATTCCAGCCTACTGTCTCTTTCGATTCCGCCTTCTCGTATTCTTCGAGCCTTTTCTTTTCCTGGTCCACCTCCGCTCTTCTGATATCCAGCTCATGTTGTTGATTCTCAACTTTCTCCAATTCTTCTTGTATCTTGGCTTTCTCACCGAACAGCTTGACTCTCTTGGATTCCGCGTCGGGAACGGTCTTATTGATATCTTCCAATTTGCGCTTGAGTGACACTGTCGCGCTTTGAACGGACATAATAGAAACTTCGAGTTCTCGATTCTCTAGCTTTATCTCTTTGATGTGCTGCTTAATGTTTGTCGCCGACGTTGGAGATTTGGTTTCCGTGCTTGGTGTCGCCATGTCTGATGTTGAAGCTTTCGATTGTCCCGTGTGAGACTTGAGAAGTGTATGAGTTTGAGCCTCACTCATGATAGACTCGGAGGATGAGACTGACTTAAAGTGAAGTGTGAAAAGGAGAGAGGATGAGAGTGGATGGTTGACCTAGGAAGCAAAGGTCCTCATAGAGTGAACTAAGACGGTGACCAGCAGCACGGATTGACTTGAAGGTGCAACTTGAAGACCAGTCGAAGCTCTCAACATGATCATGACGTCTTACTTACTAAGACTGAATTTCTGTACTCTCTTCGTAATTCATCTTGATTTCCATTCAATTTTGCTGAGGTCAAAATTGGCTACTGAGTTCAATCTCCTTGTTTCAAATCTCCAAAGATATGCATCTTCTACTTTCATTCAAGATTCAAGCACCCAATAGATTCCGCCTTCTCGAAGTCACATTCTTCAAACCAAGAGACTCATTACCCCAATGGCCAGATCCTACCTTGTCCCAATCCATTTGTCAAATTCCAATTCCCACAATCGACCCCTAAGACCAACACCTCAACATGCCGATTTGCCCCGTCCCAAAACACGCCCGCCTTCCTAAACAACCAAGCTATCGAACCCACCCCGACCTTTCTTCAAAATCTCCTGTGCCTCCCCCCTAGACTTCGCCGGCTTCGCGCAAACCGTCCCATGCTGGCCACACTGAAAGCAAGCAGTCCATTTGGAAGACATACCGCCATTGCAAGCCAGCCCCTCCTTGGCGCAATTCTTGCACCTGCCCCAGCAGTGAGAACTCATGTGGTTCTCTTTCTTGACCTTAAGCATGCGACAACCACAGTCTGGACAGTCGTAGTGGGTGATGGGGCATGGAGTGGCGGTGGACCTTGTCACAGTTTGTGGTTCGACGATTTTGATAGCTGGTACTGGGTTTGAGGATGCTGGACGGAAATCTTGGAGGTACTCGATTAGTTCTGAGCGCTCTTTGAGCTGTTGTTCCAATCTTGACTTTTCGGCTTCCTCGGTCTTCTTTTGGGTGACCTGACGTCTCAGATTAGCTCACTAGCAATGTCGGAATGGAGTGGTACCATTTCTTGGCCCTGTGTCGCGGTCTTCTGCATACTGGCATCGACTTTTTGGAGTAACACTTGGATGCGAGTCTTTTGGGCCTTCATAGAGGTTAGGGCCTCCTTCATTGCTCTAAGTTCGCGGGATTTGGTCGAGAGAGATGTACTCAGATCTTCGATACGATCTTTCCACTCTTCAGCTTCTTCTTCGAGGTGGACGACGTGATTAATGATAGAATCGCTGATGGAGGAGCTGGCGCTTACAGACGAGTCGCGATCGAGCATCTCGATATCCTCGCTTGGTTTAAGCAGATTTGTGATGGCGGGAGATTTTTTGATGGCCGGTCTGACAAGAGGTGGAGGGACTGGTGCACGTAGTATGTTTGTGGTTGGAGACGGGGCTATGGGAAGGTTTTCCTGTGACTCCACTCTCTTACGGTCTAACTTCTTGACCTTGATGGATAGGACTGGTTCTGGCAGGTTGGCTGGAGCTTTATGGGCGACTGCAACTTTGAGAGGCATGAGAGTTGCAGATTGAGTTGGTGCAGACACCAGTGAAGCCGGAGAGAGAGATTGGATCTTGTTACCGGACGGTATTTGTGTGGCTGGTGGCTGTACTGAGGTATGATCAGGCGGCGGAGGAGTGAAGGAAGGAGTTTGAGATGAGGAAATAGGTCCCAAGCCAGGGGTGAAGGCCTGGTGCTGCTGAACAGCTGGACCGGACGTGTAGAGGCTCATGTAGGGGCTTATGGGCTCAGTGAAGGATGTTGCATCGTCCATAATAAATGGTAACGCAGAGTTTGGAGACTGGTTGAGATAAGATTGCTCGTTTCCCATGAATGACTGGCTGTAGCGCGCTTGAGACCAGCGAGGAAGATGCGGACTTTGAAGGTTAGGATGGATGTTGAACTGATACCGATCATAAGGGTAAGGCATTGGTGAGATGGATGTAGGTGTAGGAGTGAATCGTGGGGATATGAAAGAGAAGAATATGGTATGTAAAAGGCTCACAATTACTGAATTAGGAAAGAAGGAAGTAATGACCAAGGCTGGCGATTCTGAGTCTTGACGCGTGACGCGGCAGTAGATTGAGGCCAGACTGCGAAGTCTCTAAGTCGATATGTACTATTGAAATCGAGATCAAGCCTTCAAAAATTCTGGCAGTGTCAGTTTTGAACTTGCCAGAAATCCAAAGATTTTAATGTGAAATCAGGCTATGATAAAAAGAATGGACAAGTCGAGAACTCCACGATAGACTCGACTTGAGAGACTCGACTCGAGAGGAACGATTTTAAAGAAACAGCAGTGGAGCACAGTATTACTGCACAAGATCACCGCACAAGGTTATACTTACCCGGCTATCAGCGCATTCGATGCTCTGTGTAGGGCTAAGGGGTGCTTGAAAGGACTCTACTTTGTACCATTTTAGAATGCTCCAAGTTCACTCATACTGAAGTAGCTTCACTCTCTGGAGCAAACACAGCGTTCAGATCGTCTTAAAAATAACCTTAGCCATCCACCGAATGCGTCTTTGCCCTCATCTCCCAGCCGTCTAGGTTCCTCTAACATTCATTTAGCTGCTTATACTCCCATTAAGCAAGAAAGCATGTCTGTCCTCCATTACAAGGAAATTTGAAACTTTATGCCCAAGACAAACGTCGCTCAATTTCTGGCGATTGATTCCACCATCACCAGAAACTAATGACAATCGATTTTGGATTGAAGGCCTCTATCCTAGAATGCAAGGCAGAAGCTCGAAATGGTGAAGACGGGTATCACGAAAGCTCGGCGCGCGATTATCTAACTTACCGTACATTTTCGCCACTCGCTCATTCGTTTCAACAACCCCAACTCCCTATCAGACCAGTAGATGCAATCTTGTTCCTGTGCCTCAAGTTAGCATCAACTTTATCTCTTAGTCACCAAGCCCTACTTGCTAGGAGTCAATTGAATGCAATGCAAGGGATGGAAGTCGTCATCCAAGGCGATGGACAGGGTGGAGGAAATGTTGTTCAAGCGACTGTGATTTTATCGATATCGGCATCGACTGCTAGGAAAGCTTCACGGAACTTTACATGGCGGGGTATCAAGGTGACGTGGGTATGAGTTGATCCAGGAACCTCTCAAGCAAGAAGATGAACTCACAGCAGGTCCAACAAGCAACTCCACACCCTGCAATGCCTCCGGTACCTTCTCAAGCAAAGCCTTCAACAACTCCTTCTTAGCCCTCAGCTGCGTTGCCTCCGACTTCAAATCGTTAGTGCCACTCTCCTGCTCTTTGGTATCACACAAACGATCATCCACCTCCATCAGCTCCCGTTGCCATCCCGCCTGTTCAGCTAATATCTTGGCTTTCTTGACAAGCAGATCGGCGCAGAGAACCGAGGAGGCGTTGATACGCTCCCATTGTGCTGTGGCGGCCTTGAGAACTGCTGACGCGTAGTTGTACTTGATGGTTGTATTGGCGAGCTCCGTTTTGAGGGCGGAGTGGGTGGATGCGAGTTGTTCTCTCGGTTGGAGTCGAGCCATGGAGGTGTCGGGTTCCGTGAGTAAGTCGTCTAGATAGGGAGAGGCGCCTTTTGAGATTCTGGACGGTACAAAGACTACCGGGCCTGCTTTATCGTCAAGTTGTTTTTTGTTAGCATGGAAGGCAAAAACTTGCATGCCAATTGCGTGGCGACCTAATGACTCAATTTTGTTGCTTCAATTCTTCCGAATATGCCTAGTTCCTGAACGCAAACTAAAGTCTCGGTAGACGAGATACTGAAAGATCCTGTGGATCTAGGCCTCCTAGTAAATACAAAATCACTACATCACATCCAATTTAAATTAGCAACCCATTTCTCCAAACTCCCGCCAGCTTCCATTGCCAAATTCTAAAGTAGTCAAAATATCAATCTTCATCTTCCTCCAAGTTGATCACCTCAACGTGGGACTTGCCTGTTTTGATTCCTGTCTGAAGATCGGCATCGTTCTCTTGTTTGACTTCTTGCCTCATATCAGCACCATTCTCTATTTTGACCCCATCATTCTCGACTCGTCTTAATGAATTTCCTCATCTTCTTGGCTCACCAGATATCGGCCTCGATCGCTGTCTCAATCCACCTTCTTCTTCCTCAAGGGCACTGAGCTCGTTCTCCAGACCACCGATGGTCTTCTCCACAGGGACGCCATATACTTCGTTGTCTTAGATAGGATCCGCCGGGGCACTGCACGCTTTAGTCTTCTTATGAGGTCCAGCTTGATCATAACGATCGGTGAGGAGAGCAGCAGGAAAATGACGGCCAAGAATTCCCGGGGTGGTGAGAGGAAACCGACCAAACCACTCAGTCTAGATGTACTCAGAACTGCCACAGTTACCGTATCCAAGTGTGCAACATCCGACATGGGCGATGTGTGCTTCGTGCTCTTTCCAGTTGGTGGCTTATGGTCGTTGATGTTGTTGGATGGAGACGAAGAGACGGGGTCCGGCGCTGTGGTAGCTGTGGCGCTGAAGACTGGAAGCGGACGTGGTCCGATATATAGAATGAAATCGCAGCTGCTTTCAGAACCCCGACCAGAGACCAATGTCGATTAACTACTGGCAATCCTCCATAATCAATCGCCAGGAAATTTTCACCAGACACATTATCGAGCACTATTTATCCCGGAGAGCAGCCGCCGGTGACAGCAAGAAGTTCCACCCAACAGTACTCAGCCACAAACTGCCAGTGGTCAATCCGCCGACTCAGAGTCGTCACTGCACAAGGAAGCTGAAAGTTCAAACTCCTGGCAAACATCTCATTGCTACCACCAAGCCTCTCCGCAAACCAGACACAGAACATACACGAAGACATAATACCTACCGCAAGCATCCTACCGCGACCATGGTGGTCGACACATCATATTACGACGCCTTGCAGGTGTCACCCACTGCAACCGAGCTCGAGATTAAGAAGGCCTACCGGAAACAAGCTATTAGGCTGCACCCGGGTACTGCCACTCACTTCTACTCAAGCTCGCATGTTCTGACACAGCTGCAGATAAGAACCCCGGAGACGAGACTGCCCACGCCAAATTTCAAGAAGTGCGTCTGCCTGCCCACCTTGAAGCCCCGCCAACTGACCACCACAGATTGGAGAAGCATACCAGGTCCTCAGCGATAAAGGCCTAAGGAGTTCTTATGACAAGTATGGAAAAGAAAAGGCCCAGCCGCAGAGTGGCTTCGGTAGGTTATCAATGAATTCGCCAAAGCAGGTCGCTGACACGTTAGCAGAGGATCCCGCCGAGTTCTTCACCATGATATTTGGAGGCGAGGCTTTCGTAGACTGGATCGGAGAGATTGCCCTCATGAAAGACCTCACGAAGACCATGGATATTAGTATGAAGGACGCTGAGGAAGCACAAGCTGCTGAGGACGAGGCTGCCGCTGCCGCTGCCGGAGCAACAACTGAAGCTTCTGGGACGAGTGGACCTTCTGGTACCCATGTACCTGCTGGATCACAAGAGACTGGTACAACTGGCACGCAAGCCTCGAGCATACCTACGCCAGTGACCGGGTATGTATCTTTTTAATCCAGAGGGCGGCGTTTGGGTTTTTGGCAATTACGCCATCAAAATTTGCAGATCACTTTCGTCACCCTAGTTGATGAAGAGCCTGTACACTAACGCTGTCAGATCCTCCACGCCAGCGGCTGCTGGAGGCTTCACTGCACCTCCCCCCACGGCTCAACCCGCAGCACCTCCCGTCGCCTCCACTTCCGCTCCTGTTTCCGGTGCCAGCACTCCCTCCGCCTCACAAGGCGTACCAGCTCGTCTCGCAATCGACAATGCGGCTCATAGGACCGAAGAAGAGGCACGCATGGATGCTGCCAACATGACCGAGGAGGAGAAACTCTTGCGCGCGAAGGAGAAAAAGAAGGGCTTGACCAAGGAGCAGCGTGAGGAACTGGCGGCATTCGAGCTGGAGCGTAAGAAGGCACGGGAAGAGCGTGTTTCAACTCTCGCCTCGAAGCTTATCAACTACATCAGTGTCTGGACAGAAACAGACAAGGGTGTGGACGTCACGAAGGCTTTCAAGGACAAGACGGTTCTGGAGATCGAGAACCTGAAGATGGAATCGTTTGGTCTCGAAATTATGCACGCCATCGGCAATACCTACCTATCCAAGGGAACTTCGTTTCTAAAATCGCACAAATCGTTTCTCGGTCTTGGTGGATTCTGGTCGCGTCTAAAGGATAAGGGGGCTATCGCCAAGGAGACTTGGGGAACCATCAGCACAGCTATTGACGCACAGATGACTATGGAGGAAATGGCGAAGGCAGAAGAGCGTGGAGGCGAGGACTGGACAGATGAGAAGCGCGCAGAGTACGAGAAAAGAGTAACAGGCAAGATCCTAGCCGCAGCGTGGCGAGGAAGTAAATACGAAATCCAAGGTGTCTTGAGGGAAGTCTGCGACAAGCTACTAAACGACAAGGCTGTGAAGACGGAAAAGAGGATCGAGCGCGCGCAGGCTTTGATAATCGTCGGCGAGCTATTTCAAAAGGTACGTTGACACCGGCGTGTGAGAAGTTCCACCAACTTCTTTTTGCAAATCGGCAGGATCCTATTGGTTTTTCTGTTAACAAAGAGCCATTATACTGACTTGACCATCAGGCTGAGCGCGACCCCGATGAGGAAGGCGATTTTATGGCGTTCGAACAGCTCATGGCTGAGGCCCAGCTCAAGAAGGACAAGAAGGAAGAGGCAAAGCCGCACGACAAGAAGAAGGAAAAGTCACATCTGTTCCACGGCAAGAAGTCAGCGGATGATAAATCTGATGAGGCAGGTTACAAATTCGACACTAGCTTCAAAGACGAGGGATGGTCACGAGAGAAGCAGTGAGATGTCATTGACTTTGTTTGATTATTAAGCGTTGGACTCCAAGTGCTAACTCGGCTTGACTCTTAGGCAGAGCCGCCCCTCCAGCAGGAATGGGAAAGCCAAGCTCCGAAAGAGGCTGAGGGCCGGTGCCAGCTGTGGTTTGGCATGGGCATGCTTTGGTGGTTCTGTGGGTGGTGATGATTAGACGGCTACAGCTCAGTCCCGTATTCTTGTAGAGAGCGTGTTATACGTGACGGCAGAGCATTTCGGTATACGACGTTGGAAATGAGATACAAAGTGAGCAAGCGTTGGAGGTTACGTTCAATTTGACTGCAATTTTCATGTCGCCGAGATCCCTTCTTTGTGAGTGTTCTATAGTGTAATCGGCCTTCGAGCTGGGGCTGGCACGGCCACGGCTGGGTGACAGAAGTTCAGTTCCGCTCAGGGTCCACCAGAACTAGAACTAGTCTGGATGTGAAGAATTGCGGAGAAAAGCAAAGCTTCAATATGATAATCTCATCCCTTGCGCAAAGCGAACGCCAACCTCCTTACTCCCATAATACCACAACCAGCTCTTCCCAGACAATCCATTCTCTTCTCGTAACCAAAGTCGCTTTCACACAGCCATTGACTGCTGCCGGCACGGCCAACAACCAGCTCCCTCCTGATTTCCTCCATACTCTACCGGCATCATGGGCAAACTCGACGCAGTCTACTACATATTCCACCCCGCAGAGCTCCGTTCAATAATACAATGGTATGTGCCCTTCACGAATCATCTCTTCCGCCCATGACCCGTCTATAACACTGTGCGCAGGAAAGTGTGGCACAACCCCGTACACGAACGCGATGAATCGAAGGAGAGCGAGTCGCTAAGAAAATGCTTCTACTACCTCGATAAGACGTCGCGCAGTTTCGCCGCCGTCATCAAAGAACTTCACCCAGAGCTGCTCGTTCCGATATGTCTTTTCTACCTTATTTTGCGTGGACTGGACACCATCGAGGACGATATGACAATTGCTCTGGACGAAAAGGACCCGATTTTGAGAAAATTCGATGAAATCCTTAAACAAGATGGATGGAGTTACAGCGGCAACCACTCCAAAGAGAAGGATAGAGATTTGCTTGTTGAATTCAACGTGGTCATCGAGCAGTTCAAGCAGATCAAGCCCGGGTACCAGGCCATTATTTTGGATATCACGAAGAGAATGGGTAACGGCATGGCCGACTACTGCGCAAACGCTGAGCACAACCTTAACGGCGTGGAGACGATCAAAGACTACGAATTATATTGCCACCACGTTGCCGGGCTCGTAGGGGAGGGCTTAACAAAGCTGTTTGTGGAGGCAAAGCTCGCAAATCCCGCGCTGCTTACTCGTCCGGAGCTACACGAATCCATGGGCCAGTTTCTTCAAAACGTTAACATCATTCGCGACATCCGTGAAGACGCTGACGAGAAGCGATTCTTCTATCCCAAAGAGATTTGGAGCAAACACGCTGCCAAGTTTTCCGACCTACTGGACCCAGCGAAAAAGGACAAGGCTATGGATTGCAGCTCCGAGATGATCCTCAACGCACTCGAGCGTGCACCAGATTGCCTTTTCTACCTTGCTGGTCTCAGGGACCAGAGCGTTTTCAATTTTTGCGCAATTCCACAAGCCATGGCTATTGCCACGCTGGACGTCTGCTACAGAAACCCAGATCTTTTCCAGAAGAACGTCAAAATTACAAAAGGCCAAGCCTGCGGCTTGATGATTCAGAGTACACAGAATTTACAGACGCTCTGCGAAGTCTTCAGGAGACATGCCAGATCAATCAACAAGAGGAGTGTTGGCACAGATCCAAGCTCATTCCAGATCAGCATCGCATGTGGCAAGGTCAGTGCTGGCGCTTGTTATTGGTCACAAATTCATCACTTACTTGGTTATACAGATTGAACAGTTCATCGAGTCGATTTTTCCATCCCAGAAGCCAGGTCAAGTAGCAACTCCTGCTGCTAGCCTAACAGCGGCAGAAGCAGAGAAGAGAGCGGCAGAAGAGAAAGAAGCCAAGTGGGACATGATCTACTTAACAATAGCTGTGATGGGATTTCTCACCTTTCTTACGTTGTTGATGGTAACTTTTCTCCTTCCTATTATTTTCGAGCGGTTGCTGACAATCACAGGTCGGAGCTGCGTATCTCGCTGGCGCAAGGTGGACTCCACTTATCGACGCTGCAAAAGATTATTTTGGCGAGTCGACGGCCAAAGCCATTCCCAGTCCTTTTCCTACCGGTGGTCATGGTGAGCTCTAGCCAATGTCCATGGTTGCCTTTGTTCATACACTATCTCTCTGCAGGTGAGAGACTTCTTGCTTGAGTTGCCTTAGCGTCTTACATATAAGTTTCTAATTCTTGCTTGCGTGGTTAGCTAATCTTAGTGTCTTTCTCTTGTCCTATTCTATTCGCCTTGTGCCACGTATAGCACGGATGTCAAATTACAGTTCAAGCCTTTTCACCATGGCTGCGATTGTGCCGAAGATGTGCTGATATTGATCCTACTTTGGAAGACATTTGTACTCGCAAACGAGACTACCTATCTCTGTGCTATTCTTTGTGGAAGATGAAGAGTGGCTAGGAGGTGGTGATATTCTACATGCTCATTCTCTTGTGTTGTGCACAACGTTTTTTGAGAAGGGGCTATGCTGCTAAAACTTTGCAACCAAAGCAGGTCACCACTGTCAAACTTGAGGCTGCAGGAAGGCAGAAAATTCGAAATGAGAGAAAGTTTCCAATGTAGGCCCTGTCTTGTATGCAACGACATATAGCTGCCGGTAGATTGCTAGTCACATGAGTGAGGCTAAGGTGATGGCTAGGATCCAAGTCACAAATCCGCCATTTCGATTTTTCATATTTACAACGTTGATATGCTGATGTCTTCCACAAAATGGCTATGATAATGCTACCTCTACGGCACTCAGTTCTTATCATGACGTTTTATGCTTCATACATCTCAGCCGCACCAGTTCTTTTAGCCCGTCGCCTTGTCGAGTAGTAGCGAAGCCTACCAAGCGACTGTACCATCTGTTACGAGCTACCTAACAGCGTATTGGACCAAGATAATGGACAGGCCGGAAGATGTTACAAGTACCGCTAACGATTCTGAACTTCCAATCCGAACAGTGAGCCCCAACCTTAGCCATAGTAACTATGCAATCGTTTTTATTCGGATCTGTTGGTTTGCCATATGGTCGCCATGCTTCAAGACCGCCGTTGTAAGTGAGATGGCGATAATCTTCCAGGTGGTCTGGGGTTTTGCCGCCTAGGCTATAGTATAGTAATTAGCTTTCTGAGTAATCGCTCGTAGGTAGGTAAAGTACAATTTGATGCAGCATGGGTATGTTCCAGGTTTTGGATCGCCCTTGGGTGCCAGAGGGGGCGGGTCTGCAATGCTGAATTGTGCGAACAAGATCGCTGGGAGGAGGGTTTTGAGATGCATTGTTCGCCTTTGATGATTGTAACGAAGGTGATGATGATAACAATACTAAGTTGGCTGGGCGAGAATAGAATACCGTCCTCGAAAAGAAGTAACAACGTGAGTGAGCGTGGATGAGAACGATTTTCTTGGGATACGTGTACGCTTTATACTGCAAGAGCGATTATTGGTCTCGAAAATAACAATCATGATACCGGTAAGCCTGCTCTCGTATCTTCCTCTGCGCTCAGCTAGAAAGGACTTTTATTAATAGGGAAGAAAAGTGCACGAAATCCCGCTTAAATAAAGTAACGCCCTCATGGGGTACCCTCCCTCACAAGCTGACGTTGAATACCACTCGTGTATAAATAGATTTTGTGGGTAGAGGGTCGTATAGGGGACAGATTACTTCTATAAAAACACGCTACCCTAACGATATTCATATCATACTTCATCAGTTGCTTCGTGTTTCTCCGTACCTGCATTTATTCTGAATATTAATATAGCCTCGAATCTGTCCGTGCCTCATCTTGTTTCTTCACATGGCTTCGGATCCCTCCACATGCCGAATTATAAAAAAGCTGCTACTGTGCACACCTCCACAACCTCCGCAAAATTTACGATAGGGACATTCTATTCTCGATATCTAGCATCTCCGTTACTTTCTCCTGTTTTGCCAAATTCGTAGAAGAAACAGAGTCATTGCTGAGGCGGTCTTGCTTCTATGCGAAGCTGCCATGGCGGAAGCCATTTGTCTAGGCAACTCTTATTTGCATATCAGATTTCTTCCGTGCGTCGAATCTGCACTCCAAGTTTGCAACACCACCTTTTCTCATCTTCTGCTTCGTCTTCTGAGCTTTGATAACGACTTTAATAAATTGAATCGCTAATCTACTCGGTAATCTCACCCAACTCTCCCGTCTCAATATCATAGAGAAATCCCCTAATCTTCTCCTTCAACTCACCTCTGACCTCCTTCCTCTCCTTTAAGAATTCGACATCCCTAACCACGCTCTTGGGCAAATCACTGATCTCACCATAATCCACATTCTCCACCTTGGCTTCTGGATCGCGCGCAATGATAACGCCACGTACCTGCTCATTGGTGAAATGGGTAGTGCCACAATCAGTATGATGGATAATCATAACCTGATTGAAGCCGAGTAGGTTATCGAGGGCGACGATGTCGTTCAGAAGGGGTTTGACTTGACCGCCTACGTTGCGGAGGATGGCTGTTTCTGTCGGCGTGATCAGTATACTGAATGGACGGGAAGGTAGGCCTTGTAGAAGGAAGAAGAGACGCACCGGCGAAATTAAGATTGAGGATGTAGGTTGGGTCGCTCCGAGGGTCGGCGCAGGAGACTACGAGAGTTTTGCCCACGGGGATTTGGTTCTCGGCTAGGTATTGGAAGGTTGGGTTTGGTTTGTGAGTTTTCATGACTGCTCTGAACGAATGTGTTAGATTTCGCTGCGACAAACTCGGAGAGATTATGCTTACTTGTTGCGAACAAGTAGCTCTTCCACAGTGATTTTGTCAGCCATTATGATGAATGATGAATTGACTGATTTTGACGAATTGGAGTACTGTATTGCTCTGCTGTAATTTTGAAGCAGCGGTTGATACTCTGAAGTACGGGAGCGGTTGAACTTTAAGTATACCACCAAGTGCTCCCAGAATGTCCAAAGCTGAAGCCGAGCGACTCAAATTACGTGGTACAGAGCAGGGCAAGGCTAATCATGCTGAACAATTGCTCCACGACTCTGAGAGCAATCGATTCTGCAGCGAATAAGAGTGGTCCGGTATCTGCCAAACGCCACAAAACCATGCAGGCCTTTGCGCTACACCACATAGAGAAGCAAGTGCCCTGGTCGCTCTCCTGCAAGTAATGCCGCTATGCCCAACGTCTGTTAACACGATGTTGACAAAGCCTAAGACTGAGGTGGTTTGGTGATATAATCATCCGGCATGATTACATACATGATATATCAAGCAGCCGTACCTCTCGAGCCCAGCTTTGAGTGCTTCCCCTTCCAGGAGACTATGGCGAATATGAGCCGATGTGTGCAACCCGATATGCTATGCTCGACATAGACACTGGCTTTGTATGAGAGGTGAGCGATTTTTGAATGAATGGACCAATTAAATCGCTAATGATAAGTGCGTCTCGGGTATGGCTATGTGAATAATGGTGGATCTCTCTCAAAAAGCTGAAGCCATCTGTGTGATAAGCGAAATAGCGAACGCTTTCAGATGTTCAACGAGGACTGTCCATGGTACAGAAAGAACAATTTGAGTAAAGTGGAAATAGCTCAACTCTAGCAGCCTCTTTCTATCATCGATGCAGCAGTGAGTCCTTAAAGTAGCTTCAACGAAGACGTTATGCGCCGTTCCACGCTCGATCGAGAATATCCTGGCGCACCTCCCAAGCCCAATGGTGACAAGTCTGATGGATGGCTGGACTGACACCTTCGATCTCATCATCGCCTTCGTCGGTAACACTCCTAATTCCGGCTGCAACATATTTCTTCAGCAACACACGTCTCCATCTTCCCTTATCACCCACACATCTTGCCCATCGGCCGATCTGTCTCTCGTCGTCATCGCAGCGGCGGCCCTGAAAAAAGCGACAGTACCACTGGAACCAACCACGCACATCGAAATCATGATTGATCCAGCCATTGGCTTCCCACTCTTCGATGGTCTGACCGCATTTGACGCCGAATTTGTTGATTGACGGCTCATATGAAGAGCTAGTGAGATTGTGTTCAACGCTGATTCCTTGTATCCAATCTGGAGGCAGCTCTTCCCAGTCGTCTGAAATGGTTATGCCTAACGTGGCGGAATAAAGAGGTCTAAAATAGGTTCCACCGAAACAACCTTCTTTGAGGACTTCAGCTGGAGACTTATTTGGTATGAAATCTGGCTTATCAGCGAAGTGGAAAGTGCCGTTAACATCTCTGGCAGGCGGACTTGCTGTGGGCTTCCAATTGACCCATCTCACTTGCAATTCTTCCAGATTTCGCGTCATTCTCTTCGCAGTGGCAGGCAACTGGGTAGGGATTTTGGATGCTTTTTGGGAGGGTTTCTCTTGAGTCTTCGTGGACTTGCTGTCGTCTTCATTGTAGCTAGGGCGCACGGGAGCAGAGGCTATCCTAGCAGAAGTTCGAGCTGGCGGTGTTGGAGTGCTCGTAATCCTTCGGCGTTTGGTGCTCTTGGTGGGTTCTGTCGCAGGACTCTCGCGCTTCAAAGTGGCACTGACATGGTCCAGTTGCAACTCTCTTAGCAGTGCATGATTCTGGGCAATCTTCTGAGCGCGTCTTGATTCGTAGTCACTCATCTGAGCGCGTCTTGATTCGTAGTCACTTATTTTGCGTGTGGATGCAGCTGGAGTGGTGTGTGTTGAAGGAGACGCGTTGCAACGCGAGGTGTCGGTCAATGACGTCAATAAGAATCTTCGACCACAGACCTCTTACCCCCTAGGTATCTCCCTCGTACCTCGTACTCGTACCTTTTGAAACAGTCAGACCCTTTCCGACCAACCCAACAGACACAGACACACCTCAGTCACGGACTTCTACTTCATCGCTATTGTCCCATAACGCCCAATCTTGTCTTGATCACTCGAATGAACACCATGAAGCAATCTCGTGAAATCAATAATTAACTTCCAGATATCAGGGACCGGCGGCTTTGGTACTACACTGTGCTACTGTAGATCTGCGGATATCGAATTGTATCGGGGTTGATGATCAAAGGCAGAGGATAGATAGTTGGTCTTTAATTGATTATGCGAGATGAGTATTAATATGCAAGGAGTGGTCTGGTCACTGCCAAAAGGCATTGACATTTTAAGAGTTAATATCAGTGTTGAGCCGACATGATCTGGTCTGTTCTGTTGTTGTTACTCTGGACTGGAATCGGATAACCTGCCCGGTGCCTCTTCACCTTGGTCGTTAAAACATCACCAACTTCCATACCTTACTCAACATGTGCTTGTGGCACTATACCGATATGGAGCTGGAAGAACCACCACCTCCTGCTAGAAAACCTCGTCCTCATCCTCATCCTCATCCTCGTCCCCATCCTCGTCCACGTCCTCGTTCAACTTCTCGAGAACGACATTACGAACGAACTACGGCGGTGCGAGTTCCAGAACGCGCCAGAGTCAGGCCAAAAGTGAGTGTTCCCATACAGTCCCAATAGCCCAGAACAGAGTCAACCCCCGTGACCTGGTGCCGTCACCTGCCGCTCTTCTTATTCCATCTCCACAACCATTCTATCCCGAGGACCTTCACTTCGACTTCTTCGCGCCTCACAACATCTTCTTCCCTCACTCAACCCTCTCATCACTTCTCTGCCCCAGGATTCCCACTTCAACCACATCTCAACATGGCTCCTCAAGAGTATCCACAGCCATTCCCAAACCGTCCCGAGACGTTTGCCTACATTCCCCGCCGTGACGGTGACCCTTCCGTACAGCAGATGCATGCCCAACTCCAGCAGCCACGCCCGGCACCTCCACCGCAGGTCTACTGCTACCCCGCGCCACAGCCCTACTATATGCCTCATGCTTACGCTGTTCACCAGCAACCGGTCTATCACCCAGTCGCTCCAGGCCCTACCTCTGCTGGCATGTACTACTATCCACCAGCTCACTACTATCCTTGGTACCCAGGCTACGGTCCACAGGCCGCCGGTCATGCAGCTCAACCATCTCAGCCTGCACCTGCTCAACCCGCCCAGCCAGCACCATTACGTCTTGCCGATGGTCGGCTCCCATTCTATGGTCGCACTCCACACGAAGTCGCCGAGGATGCCATCAAGGTCGCGCGCGCTCACGACAAGAACGAGCTCCACACGTTCGCGCCCACCGCAGAGCCAAGCACGAAGTTCTGGTGCAAGATGCCCGACACTGACGAGTACAAGATGCTCCCACTCGGCACCATCAATCTCACCTGGAAGGGAGATTGGCGCCACGACCCCATTCATGATCGCGTCTACTTCGTTGCTACTGCACTCAAGTGAGATTCTCTGCACAACAAGGTTAGTCTAGGACTTCATTTTCTATTCAACTTCAGTGCTGACTTCTCTTTCTTTTCTCAAAGAAAAGCATGATCTTACACTTTCGGACCTCCAATTTGACTTACACGGTCCGACTAACAACACAAATTGACACCTTACATATCCGCCTGGAATCCAGCAATCTGAAATCTAGGCTCAGACCTGCCTGGCGAACTTCGCTCCGAAGTTCGTCGGGAATTTAGCCCATTCAAAATCCGAATTGGCTGATCGATAGTAACAATAATGTGCAACTACAACATCAGTCTTTGGGGGGTTTGGTTGACATGGGCTGGTCTAATCACAATAATGACGAAACTAAATTGGGAAATGGAATGGAACACATGAATTTGCTGATGGTTGGCTTGAATGGTGCTATTCAGCTCATAGGCGGGGAGAAAGCTCCATTGGAACGTCTGGACTTAAGTCAGTGGTTTTGATCAACTGCCATAAACTGAATATACACGATAATTTTTCTCTTGCCCAGTCAAACTACTTCCACTTCACTGAACCGAAAAGTCAAATACTCACCAATGAACACCTAAATCTTGACAAACCATTGCCACTTCCACCCCAAACAAGCCCATCTACTCGCCGCAAAACTCACCATGGCCAATCCCAACACAGCACAGAAGAAGCCCACCAACGCCTCCGCACCCACAACACTGATCAACTCTCCAGAGATGGGTACACAGACGAGCGTTGCCAGACTAGCGATGAAGTAGAGTGTCCCATAGTATCTTCCGAACTCTTCCGCGCGGCAGAGTTGGCCGATACAGGCTGGTGTGAGGGCCATCCAACAGCCAGTACCGAAACCGAAGAGGGCGGCGAAGATGTAGAGAGCGGGAAGAGACTTTGTACCCAGAGGAAGCCAGAGGGCTAGCATGAAGACCAGGGTTGTGAAAATGAAGATTAGGAGGGTGTTGAAGCGTCCTAGAACATCGAGATTAGCTGATGTTTCCAGACAGGTGAGAAGAGAATCCGAACCGATTTTGTCACTAACGTATCCGGGGATTAGACGTCCCAGACATGAAACTCCGTTCATGGTTGAGATGAGGTAGAATCTCGTATCTTTTGGATAGTCGGTTGCGAGGGAGGCGTAAGTTGGGAGGATACCCAGGGACCCGAACAGGACGATTTCGAAGCCGAAGACTGACAATGCGAGGAGAGTGAAACGCATGTCGCCGAAAATGGAGGGTGAGATGATCGATTTCTTCTTCGCATCTGGCGCTGGTGGTAGTCGTGCTTTCATGAGAAAGTTGGCTGGGGTGAGAGTGGCTAGAAACAGGAAACCGAGGATTCGCATGGACCAAGGGAATCCGTACTTTGGGAGCGTGTTTCGGAGAATAAGTGGGATGGTGAGACCACCAAAAGAAGATCCGGCCATCGCAATGCCTTGAGCAAGACCTCTTCGAGTTTTGAACCAGTGCGCCACTACTGCCAGAGAAGTCGTTGTCAAGGTGGCTCCAGTTATGCCTCCCAGAAGCCCACAGCAGAGGAAGAACTGCCAATAAACCGTGCACTCAGCAAGCAGGAATGCCATGACGGTGTACCCGATGCTTCCAAAGAGAGCAATGTATTTTGGACCGTAGCGATCGAAAAGAGGTCCAACCCAGATCCCGAGGGAAAGTGCCAGATAAACAAAAACAGATGGGATCCAACCGATATCTCGAGCAGAATAGTCTCGCAATTGATTCTCAGCCCAGTACTCTTGTAGAGTCCCGATGCTGACCATGAAGCCGAAGGAGCCGTAAAGTGCCAATGTCGAACCCAGAACTACCAGCCATGCCTCTCTGCCTCCCTCGGGGAATTCATGATCTGGGATGATTTCGGGTCTCGCAGTTTCAATGTCTGGCTGACCCACTGATTTACTAGAAGACGTGGCTGAGGTCTGCCGTGCGTTCCATTGGTCCTTGTCCTTCATCTGTCCACCATTGCTCTCCACTCCATCGACGACAGTCATTTCGGACCCGTATCCATCGCCAGTCTGTTGTCGTGAAGGATCAACTGGTTCCTTCTTAACACCACCATTCTCGTCCACGCTCTTCTCATTCAAGACCATTTTTTGTTGAGCAGCACTCTGCTGCTCTTCATTCTTGTTTGTTATCTGAACAACATTCTCAGATAAAGTGCCGTTCACTTCGTGCATATCAAGCAGAAAAGGCTACGTCGTGCACAATCGCCGAGGTTCCAATCTTTTTGACAACACAACAAGAAGGATGTAGGACCATACTTATATCGCCGCCATCAGGAGCCCAAAAAAAGTTATGTTGACTCATACTTTCCAGTCTCAAACGGTCCCTCAAACCTAAGTACGCCCTTCACAAAACAGTGATTATTGACATCTGCGAACTAGGTTATCGAATCCCCTCATAACGTCTGCAAATACAGGGGTAATGAGGCATCACTGGGTGTCTGGACCGTTGAAGACATGATAAGCGTAGCCGAGATCGGTGCAAGAGACCAATCAAGACAGTCTTTTTCATGAGGGGAGCAGAAGCATTGGTTCCATTGATCGCGAATCGATGTCTCGAAGGAGGAGTTGTGGGAGGTTCAAGGTACGGACCGTTTTGGATTTTGACGTTTCTCGGCGTTCATGTGACTGCGGTGCTCGGACATCATCCTTTTTGATAGTAACGGCTTCGTGGGGAAGAGTTGTAACGTCAATGATCGTGACCTTGGAACGATTGTTTTGTTCTTGAAGCGGTCGAGACCTTGGAGAGCGAGGACCGGATATTGCTCTTCGGAATGCTTGATCACATCGACCTCTATCCAAAGTGCCTACCACCTCCTGATCAAGCACGTTCCAACCGTCATCAAACGGGACGAACACCTCTGGGTCATTGCGATATTCGAAATCGAGCCGGAAGGAGCCATATTGTCACTTTCAACTTCACAACCCGCCCAATACCCTGGCAAAATCCGATGCAAGTTAAGCGATACCAAATATGTAGGCCCGTCCCCGCACCAAATCTCCAGAGTCCTCACGCCTCAAACTCATCCCCTCAAATTCAACAAGATCCTTTTCACCTCCTATCGCTAACCATTCCTTACATCCAATATTATTTACCAACCCTCACAAAGGACCACCCCCATCCCACCCATCCTCGATACCCAAAGAAATCCCCCGCCATTTCCCCAGTACAAATCTAAACCTTGATCCCAACCTATATCTAAATAAACACAACCTATATTGGAAAAACAAAAACGGTATAACCTGAACAATTACCGCCACCACAAACCCGCATCAAAACGGCACGAACACCTTCATGGTGTCTAACTCATAGTATTTAATGGACCAGAAAGAACAAGGTCTCCAATTACTCTAGACAAAAACAAAAAAGGAGTAAACAAATACAACAAACACTCTCGGAACGGTCTTTCTTTCCTAGTCCTCGATGTTGATGGAACGATCTTCGTTTCTCGAGTATTCCTCTTCATTTCTTTTCAACATCAGCAACAAAGAATTCCAACAAGTCCAACCATCAATTCGCCGGGTATCTCGAAAGAAACGGTGGTAGAAGACGATGACGAGCGCAGCAAATCAAACTCAGGATCAACCGCTCAAATCAGCCAATTAAACATCCAAAGGCAAACCTCTAATATTCTTCCAAACTCCAAAAATCACAGACTCGTACAGCAAAAGATCATCAGAGTTCGTATTATACAATGCTCCAAGAGGCAACAAGTCGTCTAATCCAAAAACACCAAGGCTAAAAATGCAGCATCTGTCAAAATACAAGAGGGAACCCAAACGAATCGACTCCTCAACATGCTTGCGCAAGATGGCATCTTCCCAATAAATACACGCACAGGTTTCAAGCACATTCCCACTCCCCAAAAACGCACCACCTAGCACTGCGATCCGCCAGGACCAATCCCCTCCACACACCCCTCTCGCCGATCTTGATAATCGTCTCCCACTCCGTTCCCTCCTTGGCCTCTTTATGACTACTGCTAACCATATGCTCACCCTTTCTCGTCAGCCGAATAATCCTGCCACTTGGACTCTGGATGGCAAGTTTCGCAGGTTTGAACTTGTTCGGATCCGAACCTCCCGAGCCACCAGATCCACCGCTAGAATTAGAAGGGTTGGAGTAGTTGGAGCCGGAAGCGGAGATGGAGGCTACGCTCATGGCTGAGGCGGGCCGTGTGTATGGGTTTGGACTGTTACGACCTGAAATCGCGGGAGAGGAAAAGGTTATGCCCGAAGTTCCTGTTGAGCTGAAAGATTGCGAGGGAAGCGATAGAGAAGAAGGATGTTGGCGGACGCTGAAAACGAAGGTATTGTTTGCCGCGAGGCGTGCACACTGAGGTTGTACAACGTAGAGATCTTGACGTTGAGCGTGAGGTGTCGGATGGTGGGTGAAGAAATTGTAAGGTGGGTTCTGGCCTGTGTGGGTCAAGGGAAGAGCCAGGGAAAGAGCATGAGGATTCTTGTTGATGGAGTGCTGGTATGGTTAGCAACAGTCATTTCGTGGCTGGGGGATTTGGGAGGACTTACCATCAAGCCTCTCTTTCCGGCATACACCTTCAAGACCCCTAAGCCCTCATCACCAGGGAGCAAAGCCTTGATGGCGAATCGCTTCTTTGCCCCACTCAACCATTCCGCCTGCGCAAGAACAGGCTTCTTGATCAACTCTCCGCTCTCGAAGAAGTCTCCATCGGCATCTCTCGCAAACGTTCTCACCTCAACTTCGGCGACACATTCGATATCGTCCGGAACCTCTACATATACATGCGCCATCTCCAGATTCTCAAGGTGCAAAACGCTGGTGTCAAAACCCTGGAGCTGAAGAGAATTTCGGAAATAAGGTGGGCAGACTGTAGGTAAGCTAACCAGCACTCCAAAGTCAACAGGCGGAACAATATGCTGTTGTTCTGGGAGCATAGGGACGTGTGTGTAGCAAACCTCCATGGGTCGGGCCAGGAAATACCACGATTCTGCTTCCTTGCCAGCGATCGTAGAGTAGAGGCCACGTCGAGCGTGCGTTGGACCGGCCAAAGAAGCATCTATGATCCTCCACTCGCCGTCCACGATCACAGCATTCCACCAGTGGTTCGGTCGACTTGCCACATCAAAATCCAATGGCTCGCCGGGAGTCTTGAGATAGCCCTGAACAATTTCCGAGTGGATGCCAACAGCAGAACACATTTCCGAGACCAAGTAGGCTATTTCTTGACTGCAACCTTGACGGCTCTGGATTACTCGTCTCGTATCTATCCTGGCGTCAGGAGGAATATCGAAATCCTCTTCCCAAGAAATTCGTTCGGATACCCAGGTAAATATTGCCCGCAAACGCTGGACATCGCTTCTATAAGGCCGACACAGATACCCTTGGACGAGACCTGCTGGCAAAGTCGCGGGAGGAAGATCCTGTACCGATCTCGCACTCTTATCGACCAGACTTAAGTTGCACCGAGTGAAGTCTGTTGGATCGGTAATCGGAAGTCCATCCAAACCTTCATCGCCTTCTGCATGGTCATGCAAGAGCTCGATGGGAGCGATGACTGGAATGTCATGCATCGCACATCTGTCAGAGCGCTCTTCCCGCTCGTTCTTGGAAAGCGAGTTCGATCGATTGATATCGCGCCGTACTTGGACCCAGTCATTGGCACCACCAAGGCCCATATCTCGGGCCGCAGTGCTGGACTGCGGTCGGCCCTGTGTAGAAACTGCAGTGCCGCCAGAGATTGAGGTGATACCGTTTGGTAGCGCTGAAGCTTTGACGGGCGAACCAGGTCTCGACGAAGTCCCTGATGAGGAAATGGTACTTCTTGCATTTGCAGCATTGGTCTTCGCAGACTCGAGCATCTTTTTGAAGAATCCACTCTTCCTTTGTTTCAATGGAGTTGCCAGGCCGCCCAAAACACCAGAGGTCATCCCTGCATCTTTCATCCATTCCGGTTGTTTTGCTGTTTCTGGAGTATCTGGGACCGAACCATGGCTTGAGTGGTAGGAGATCCCGGTTAATGGTGTCTGCGGCCGAGACATTCCAAAACTCGCGCCACTGTTGCCCATCCTTGCGTCCATCATGCTCTGCGGTCGCTGCTGTCCATCTCGGCCCCATTTCTTGCGATAGAAGCTTCCAGCACTTGCAGCACTCATGCCTCCCGCTGATTCGATACTTGCCAGCGTATGACTTGTGCTGTCCGTTGCATTTGTAGAATTGGACTTCAAGGTGAAAGTACGGTTCAATGCTTCTTTGCCAATCTCGTAGCCAGATTTCATATGCCGCAGTCCTCGCCTGGATCCTTTCCTGCTCCGCATGCTCATGGAAGATTGTGGTCTATAGCCAGAGTTCTTGGGTGGTGGATCCGGGGGTAGATTGTCTGTTGTCGTTGAGTGATCCCCTGGTTGCGTGCCCTCCTGCTCATGCAATTTCCGCAGTCTAGCTTCCATTCGAGGTACGTAGTCGTCCAATTGCGCAGGCCCTTCCAGATCATCGCTTGGACCCTCCTCATATCCCGAGTCATGATGTATGCCCATTCCAGCAGAAGTATGTGCTCTAGGTATTCTATTGGTCGCGTATAACTCGTCAAATGCCTGCGGTGACCATACATCAGGCGGATCCCGCTTTGGGGGAGGCGTTGGCTCTCGTGTGATCGTCGACATGTCCTCAAATTGCTTCATAACATCGTTCATGGCCATTGCGATTGGGGATGGAGTGGCGTTATCGATATTGGGGGTCGGAGGCTCTGGAGTGTGGTTGCGATAGGCATGTCCATATTCAAGACGTTGATAAGGCTGGGGCGAAGGTGCCCGGCTTGGATGTGCATTTCGATGAGGCGGCGGTGCTGGAGGAGGAGGCGACCCTTGATCCCACCCTGGATTTGGAGAAGGTGCTCGGTAATGTTGCAATTCGTGAGGAGGCGCGGGAGAAGGAGCACGATGGTGATAGTGCATCGAGGGAGCTGGGGATACGGCTCGATAGTGGGATGGCGGAGCTGGGGATGGAGCTCTGTAGTGAGTAGGCGGAGCGGGAGACGGGGCTCTGTCATAGTAAGAGTGAGGAGCTGGAGAGGGAGCTCTGTCGTAGCGAGAGTGTGGTGCGGGAGAGTAGGCCCTGTATAGAGATGGCGGTGCAGGAGAAGGCGCTCTATCATAATGGTTTTGCGGCGCGGGCGAGGCCGCTCGGTACTGGGAAGGAGGAGCAGGAGATGGCGCTCTGTACTGAGAGGGAGGAGCGGGAGATGACGCTCTGTACTGAGAGGGAGGAGCAGGAGATGACGCTCTGTAATGAGAGGGAGGAGCAGGAGATGGTGCTCGATGGTTATGCGGTGCTGGCGCCGGCGATACAGCTCTATGATGAGCAGCTGGATTGCCTCTTGGAGCAGGAGGTACACCCCTAGGAAAACCATCTCTTTGCTGAGGCGTCCCAAGTGGAGAAGCTGGTTTCTCATCCGATGCCCTTTTCATAGACGAGAATGGTCCACGCGTCTTCTTCTTCATGCTGCCATTCGGTGTAGTAATGGGTGAGTCGGATTCCCTCTTCTTAACCGCGTCAACCTTTGAGTATGACTGGAACGGTTTCCGAAACGACTTCTTCTCCGTGTTGGCTGAGTTCTGTCTCGGAAGGGGACTGGCATTGCGGCTGGCTTGAGGCGCGGGTGTGAAGGTATCTGGCAGCACTTCGACAAAGTTGGAGGGAAAGAGGCCGACCATGCGCTTGTCTCTTCGTAACCGCCCCATCCACCATGATCCATCTCCTGCATTGAGGCATTCTATGAGGTCGCCTTCGATGAATCCCAGGTCTCGTCTCGTCTGGTCATCACAAAGTTAGCGCAATATCCTTAAGGCGTTGTCCAGACTGATTACACACCTCTCCACCCCATGAATACACAGCTTTGACCCAGCAGGGGAATTTCATCGGAAGTCCCTGGTCGCCCATAATGAATGTGGTGTATTGGTAGCAATGCGATTGTGTTGTTTACAGCCTCAAGAGGCTCGCGGCGAGTAGAATTGGACCAGGAGAAAAAGCGTCGATGTCGATGTCACTGGGAACGATTGGGTGGGTGTTCAGTGTGCAATAGATGGCGAGCAATAACTTGTAACGAGTGTTGGCGGTGAACTTTCATATCGTCCGTTGGTCGCGTTCCTTCTTTGTTTTTTGGGATCTCAGATCACCCTAGCAACAGCCCCAGACCCGACACCTTCTCCACAAATCTTGCTTGGCGAGTCTCCAATTCTGTGGCCCTCCAGTATCTCGAAACCGAAGTAATTGAATTCTCAAGTCCTCCATCTTGGAATCGATGACAACAAATTCCCGGTACTGCTGACCATCAACTTTGCTATAAATTTATCCATATCGATCTTGAGTTGAGCGTGCTATCACTAACGGGATATCGTGGCAGAAAACAGGCCGCCCCACCACTACTATCCTCAGCCTTATCAAATCAAGTTTGCTACCAACGAGCCACGCACTGGTGTACTCCGTATCGTGTCACTCCATTCCTGCTGTGCTTTGAGAATACACTCTGCAGCAACGGTCCTGTATGACAGGTCGGTCCCAAAAAAACACAGAGTCAAAACAGCTTGCTTGTGCAAATGTTTGGTTTCATCAACACTGCCACCGTTGGGAAGACGATGATCAACCTGAATCATGGGCAACGAATAAGTCCTCGCCATGCTTGTGCAGGTGCTTTCTTTTCTCGATGGGTAGCCCAATGTAGTCGTCCAAGAATGAACCTGTCGCGGGCACAGTGGAGCTCAATACTGACTGCACTTGGGCTTTTTTCGAGTGTCTCGGACCCAAACGCACCTATAGGCTTTTAGTCTCTCAACTTCAGGTCAATATTGACAAATTTCTAGCTCTCATGGCGGCCAAGTCTGCCAGAGATCTAGTGATGTGGACTCTAATCGAGTGTGTTTAAAGAACAACAGGTTGGTCCGCTCTCTGTTGGTGGGATGTACTAGTAGCGATATAACACCTTTTCCATCTAGGCCAGCTCTTGCAGGTCCTCACAACATCGACACACGGACATAGGCAACCAAAGTCTTCCACTGCGAACTCCATGAGATTTCAGTCTTGATTGATATGAATTTCAAAAATCGGGGCAACCAACATGAGTCCAAAAAGAAACTTCAATTTGCTACCCAAAGCAAGGGGATTCAGATAAGCTTTCCCAGAAAGAACAGTCCCAGACGCTCATCGACGCCTGAAAATGCTCGAAAAATAACGCAACACAACGCTCGCAGGATCCCAAACCAAAAACCGTAGCCAAGAATGAATGTGTCAGCCTCATGTTGACTTCCCGAGATCATCCTGCTGATCTGTCCGTATTACAATGTATATCTTTTGGTCCATCCACAACAACCCCTTTCCACACTTTCCAACCACTTGCCATTCCTCGAGCTCAAGTTTCTAACATTTCCAAGATAGGGTTTGCCAGCAATTGCGTGAAGTCTATCCTTGCGTTGAGATGCCTTTCCAAACCACCTAAGAATTATATGAAGCCTGTGGTTGCTGCGCTTCCAGTAATCTCTTGACCATTCGCGCTCCAGCCGCCTTGGTAGTAGTGGCCGGGGTGTTAACAACAGTGGTGTTACTGTTCTTCTTGTTTGTGACAACATAGATTGCCACGGCCACTGCGATAACGATGAGTACCACAAGGCAGATGAAGAAGCATATCCACTTCTTCTTGCGTGCACCTCTCGCACTCTTTACACCATGCGATAACTCCACATTCGCTTGTTGTACATTCTCGTGGATTTCTTCTCCTTTTTGTTCAATGTTCTGGATCAGAGGCTCCTGCTCGGTGACAATCACATCAAGATCCTGGAAGAGTTCGGCGAGTTCCATAATGGTCTGCTCGATACGTTGGATCTCGTTGTGACGCTGGCGAACAGCATTGAGGGCAGTTTGGGATTGACCTTGGCGGTTGGAGCTTAGAAGCTATGTAAATGTAAGCCTTGTACTAGCATATACCTTCGTGGTCCATGATCTCTAAGACCAATAGTCGACGTGCTATCAACATCACAAAAGGAGGATGGAGGGTCGGAATTTTCCGGCGCTTTTCGAGGCAAATTTGCTAGAAAATTTTGCCACATCGATGTGTAGATGCGAATCGTATTTTGATTGAAGAAAATGGATTACTCACTGCCTGCTGGAAAATCTGTGCATTGGGTTCCTCCACAGCATCCTGGACCTCAGCATCCGACGCATCAGGCCTGACAATCCTGTATTGCCTTGCCTGCTGTTCTTGCATCTGTTTTCTGAAGTCGCTTTCAACACGCTGGTAGTCGTTAATCGCCTTTTTGAGCTTCCTGTCCACTCTGCCGACTTGCGGCGCATTCCTGGGGCTTCCACTTTCGCGGTTGCTCTTCACTTTCTTAAGCTTGTCGCCCAAATTGCGGTAAGCAGCCATGATCTCTGCGTTTCTGCGGTCAACTTCGGTGTTGGAGGCGCGATCGTTGAGGACTCGGCTGTGTAGGCTTTGTAGGTCGAGCAATTGGGAGTCGAGGTCGTCGACAGCCTTGTCAATGGCACGACATTGGTCGAGAATATCTGCGCCGTCATTGCGACCACCAGAGTAGCCACCGCCATTGTAGGATTGCATCTCTACTTCTGGCTCTGCTTACTATCGTCAGCCAGGCTGAAGGGAGCGACAGTGAAAATACCAAGGAAACACTTACGAGGTCCGCCGTACCGACCTCCAGGAGGCGATTGTCCATCGTAGCCTCGTCCTCCGTCACCGTATGTGTTCTGGTTGTAAGGGTTCTGCTGTTGGCCGTAGCCGCCGCCATTGTATCCTCCGTACTGTTGCATTGTAGATGGTTAGCGTGAGTATTCTAGTTGTTGTATGTGCAATGGCATGCGAACAAGAGTATGAAAAGTATCGAGCGCAGTGCAAGGCAGTGCATGACAGGCGGGCCAAACTTACACTCATGGTATAGGGTGGTGAAACAATGTGTGTTCTGGTTGTTGTAATGGCAATGCCTCAGCCGAGTAAGCAGAAAAGCCTCGATGCAGGTGTGGTTGTCGTCGGTTCTCTTGCAGCCGCGTCTTCGCGATGAACAAGGGTAAGCAGGTAACTTGTGTATATCGAGATTTGCTGGCAGGCGGTTGGAGATGGTATAGAGTGTTCTCTTGCCTTTCACTTGTCGGTTCATAAAGCCAGCTGAAACCAGGCCTGGAGCCCCTTGTGCGGATCGACTGCAAGACAATGTACTGTGTATTTGACTAACTGCTTGCAGGCTAGACGCGGACAATGGCCTCCTCGTAGTACTTCCTCAGCCACTCTTCCTCCAGCAAGACCCCAACCTCCAACGTCTCTCCATGCGGGAGCGTAGCAGGCGCAGGAGCTGAGCCTTGATTGACTCTCAGTATATGCTGATCACGCCTGTCTCTGCAGCTCAGCTTCTGCATACTAATCACCCAGCCTGCCCGATAATGCACGGGCTTACTTGGACTTGGGAGGAGAGCATCAACATTCTAAAAGTATCGCAGGCTTCCTGATCTACCATTCTACAGATGGTAACCATATTACTTGAGGCCTCGTATCGTGGTATGATTTTAACGAAAACAATGGATTTGTTTGCGTGCGAATTGCGATCATCGCATTGACTTGTTTCTTTCTCTGTTTGCCCTCGACACGGTGAGAAATATACGGCCGAGTCTAGCTAACAGGAGTGCTCGCACCTTTCTTTTGCACCATCATAGGGCATACGATGACGACAAACTCAGAAAAGAGCTAGGAATGACAGGATTATATTCAACTAAGATTAGATATTGTTGCCTACCTACGGAACTCCTGTGCTCACAACTACTCTTGTTCTCAGTAACAGGCTTACGCGCTTACTAAAGGGAAATCCATTCTTCTATTGTTGCAAATGAACTCATCTGTTGTTGGTTATACGGGTGGCTGGCGGTGCGATAAATAGAAGGCTGGATTTAGTCAAAATTGTCTCAAGGATCTTAGTATCTTGTAGTTACTCTAGGGCACGAAAGGACGATAAGGCAAGGCAAAAGGGTAAAGATGACGTCTATCTTTACAAATACTATTATTAATGTGTGCCGCACAATCATCACGGTCAGTATGATGGATTTTATCATTCTCTGCTACGGTTTCCTGGTTGTGTATTGGTCAGACCATCGATAGTAGATATTCCAGATCCTTGAAACGTTCACAAATAGAGGGAGCGTGAACATTTCTACATCATCCTCCCAAACTTTTTCCAGGATATATGGTAGTAGCTATTGACCTGACAATTCTAAACGCTAGCAGAAGTCTCTAGATATTCATCGCCAGGGTATGACTATGGAAGTCCTGTGTGACACAAGCATTCGAACCTCTTCTGTATATATCGGTCAACAAAGTAGTGCAAACCCCCTCTCTTCTCCCCGTCTTCAACTCTCCCTTCTCCCCCTTCAACTTTCAACTTTGTACCGTTCGGTCCATAAATCGTCCCTATATCTCCTCCCACACGACCACCCTGTTCAGAAACTGCTCCCCTTCTATGACAAGGACACATCGCTTCGTGGCCCTTGGTACCATTAAGATTAGGATTAAGACAATTGCATTGTGCTTGGTTGTTCATTGTGTTTGGAAAAAGTTTGGTACGTGTTTGTTGAAAGGCGTGGTTATTAATTGACGTTAGCACTTAGTAATTTTTGGCTGATAGGCTTGGTAAATGTTGGCTGCTAATAACTGGATATAGATGTGTTCGAGTATCTGCGACTTTATTTAGTCAGCGGAAGCTGCAGCGGAAGCTGTTAAGCTGTTGAGCTCGTGTTCATGTTGGCGCGCCATGTGAAGTGTTGGAAATTGAAAGCTGGTGATGGCATATGTAGCATGCCCTGCAGATTGGTCATTAGCAGATACATGCAAAATCTGCAGGACATCGATTTCAGGCTGTCCTGGAAGAACGTGGACCGAAATGTCGAGTAATCGCTGGAAGGATGGAGGTAATTGATGACGGTCTCATTGCGCCAGTGAGATTATGGAATCTTCGAATTCAACAATGTCACCTTGATGCAGCTTCTGGTAGAAGAAGTAGAGTATCTGGAAACAATCACAAGCTCTTAACACACATCTGTGAGTGCCATGGTTTGTGCCTCGCGGCTGAGAATAATCTACATTGTTGATGTCCTGGGTAATGATCGATCATGTCATGCCACAGACACGGCGAGTGGCCGGATCATGGGCATAATCGAAAGCAGTAATGATGCCCCTGAGATGCATGATTGCTCCAAAAACAGCAAACATGTGAAAGAGTTGATGAGAATTGCCCCAAATATCGAACGTACCAGGTCGCCAGCGCTCTGGTATGCGAGCCTAATCATGTTAGCGATCTTGCAAAGTGACCCGCATAGAAAAATAGTCACAGCGTATATGATGGCACCGGTAATATAAAGTAGCCCTTCAAGAAACAAGATATCCCAGCCCATCTGGGCATCGACCTGCGCTCGTCCCCATTTCTGAACGGCATGGGTCATTGGGATTGCACCGGACCAGCCGATGGATACAAAGAGGAAGGCTCGAACGCCACGCCATTTTGGTGCTCGAAATCTGGGATTGGTACAGAACGTTGCACAGGCCATAGTTATAATCGTTATCTGATCAATTTCGTCAGCACAGTCTCCAAATGATGGAATGAAAAGCATACCCCAACAGAATACACCTTCCACCAAATCCTTTCACAGTAGAAGCCATAGTATGTAGCTGAGAAGACGGTGCCCACGATCAGAGCGAATATGCCATACAGATCCAGCAACAGCCAGCTGTGGTAGACTTCATGGGAATGATTTCCAAAAGTATGGAAGAAAGCACTCAGACCAAAACACGTCAATGCACCGGCAAAGAAACCAGCAAAAACAAGTATGTCGTTGAGATCCGAGGTCGGGTATCGTTTCAGGAGGTCATTGAACGTGGAGTGGGCCCAAGAGATGAAAAGGAGAAGACCAATGAGGTGGGAATAGATATTTCCGGTTTGATTATGGAGATAGAACAATGACTTGAGCGATTTCAGGTACGAATTGGATACTCGCCGGTAATGAGCCAGGAGGTATTCATTGTCGTGCTGCCAATGCTCGATCTCGTGGATTGTGCAAAGCAGCGCTCCTTCCAGACTCTCTGGCAGAATTGAGGATGCAGTTGAGTCTTTCTGGTTCGACTTTCTCCGGCGTATTGCTGGTGAGCTTCGAGATGGTGGATCTGATGTTGTCTTTGACATTTCTGCGTCCAGAAGATTTGAGGTGATTGTTGAGGAATGTGGAAAGCGCCACAAATATATATTTTTATGGGCTCTTCAGGTTCAGGGGCGGCCAACAGCGGGTCCACATTTTCCAGACAGATGAAGGTCCACGGGTGACGCCAAGTGCCAATTTCCAACAGCCAGCCATCGATTTGTTGGTGGCTCTGGTAGGGCCGTTTTCCGCAGTATTCACAGGTGCCACTGGCAGTGAATATCACGTGGGATGAGTTTAAACTCTGTTACAGATTGCTTGCTGGGTCCATCAAATTGTCACAACCCTCAGTTATTTATCATTGCATGAATCGAGCATCTATCAAACCTGCTGTATATCCCCGTCCTCAATTTCTGTAGCTTCTTTTCTCTTCCACAAACACCATGCAACACAGATCAGGACCTTGACCCCCGCCGCAACCCACAAAGCGGCTGCAAATCCTGCGTTCCTGTTACTCTTGCAAACGAAACCGCCAATCAAAGCGCTGCCAAAGAAAAGGACAGCGCAAACCACTCTTCGAATCTGCTTCTTCTGGCTCTCGAAGAAAATTCGCCATGTTCGGCTCTCCCTCCAATACTTCCTTGTGCTAAGAGAGTCTCCGACCAGATCATGGTAGGTCAAGGTAAATACGATGGTTGGAATCTCCGCGCAGCCGAGAACTCTGCTCAAACAAACTTGTCCAGCGCTTTCGAAAGAAAGGATCGCGATGCTCAGGAGCTCAAGATAGTGATGGCCTGGACTGCCCGAGGTGAACACGGCGCCTTCTCTGCTCGATGACGAAACAGCTTCCGACTGCGCCATTTTGGCGACTGTAGAAACGAGGGCGGCCTGTATGAGGAAGGAACATGTCAATGTCCAGCGGTGGAGTGGCCGTCTGGGTGACGATAGACCGGTTGGTGCTTTATGGAGGCAGTTGAAGATGAAGGAGCCAAAGCAGTACGACACAATCGAAATGAGGGACTTCAAGTAATTGAGCGGATGTTGGAAAGGCGAAGGAGGGAGGGAAATGTGCATGGCAAGGATAAGTGTATTCCTGTTGAGCACAAAGGTATTAGTATGTGTCGTGCCCGCGACCCACCAATTCACGACATGAATGCCCATTTACTAAGTTAAGATCGATACTGATAAGTGTATGGAACCTTGGGAAACATTGTTGCCAAAGACTTATCGATATTGATCCAACATAGAGATGATACACATCGACAGGTACTATGGATGAGTAGTAAAACATACCCAGTCTGCATTCCATAGAAAACGCCCAAGACCTGATACGAGACAACGTTCAGAATCCCGGATACGATGCAGCACATCATCAACATGATCTCTGTCCGAGACTTGTCCACTTCTTCATAAAAATACTCTGCCGTATTTAGGTGTCCATGGCGCTGTGGCTTTCCACTCTTGCTCTTCGCCCGCAAGACTATCGAACCCACGGATTCCAAATTAGAACGATTGCCTGTGGATATGCTGGCATTTTGGTACTGGTACCATGCTGATTAGCAAATTTTGTACCGAAATGGGCAACTGGGCTGCCGAAATTGTACACTCTGAAAACGAGAACAATATCAACGAATTGCTCGCAAATTTCTGAAACTGTTTACTAGCAGTGGATCAATACCCATCTCGTTTTGAAGGTTGAAATTCTCATACAGATCTGCCACCAAGGAAAAAGAATGGAAAAACATACCTGGTACTTCGAGCTGGCATCGGATATCGTCGGGGTGCAATACGAGCTATCATCCCTCGATATTGAAGATGATTGTGCACAACTACATCGCTGTGGTTGGTCGTTTTCCCCTTCGACCCTCGCTGGCTGGTGGCTAGGACTCATGGCGGCTGTGGTTGGATACTGACAATAGATAACGGACTGCTGTACAAACTTGTAGAAAATAGAGCGTTATACATTGGCGACAGATTCTATTTATCTCTCTGGTATGGTCTGAGCGATGTGGTGTCATTTTGGTGCGGTTCGACGAAAAAAAAAAGCCAAAGCGAAAACTTCAAGTCTGGTTTGACAGCGGGAATGGGCTCAGCCTTAAGATCGGTCAAATGTGAAATCACCACCCTCGTGAGAAGGTCTCGTCAGGACTGAACGGACAGGAGACCCCTATTACAGCGATCAGGGAAGTGGAGTACGACTGCACAGTCATTACATCAGTTATGTCCGACAGTATGCGCCTTCCTTTTGCACAGTACTCTCGAATGATAATCGACACCGATCACTATTTGGCTAAAAAGAACATTTTGATATTCCATATGTTTGTCGATGTTGATCTAAGTTCTGGTCGCTAGGCTGTAAGGACAGGACCGAGCGGCCAAGGCGCTTGATTTAGCAGAGCGCCTTGAAGATGAAAGAAACAGTGATGCATATGTCGAGTGCTATCCCAAGGCCTGTCAACTTAGCCCCGAGGTGGAGGGAATGTGAGGATGCGAGTGACAGACTGAAGATTTTCAACTGGCTGCTGAGATGTTTTGTAAGACATCTACCACAAACGTCGAAGTTCCCCATGACAGGGCTTAATCCTTGCCAAAGGAGATCTTGTTGTTCTAGATCTGTTCCACTCGCGTGCCGTGTCTCTAGTGGCGATTAGGGGCAAGTCTAATGCATCGAACCTGACAAGGTCCAAACCAAACTTGAACACCACGGGAATACTCCTTCATTCTTCCCTCTTACTCCTTTGGTCGCATCTTGCCTCCACCATCTCGACGACTTCCAACCAGACGCGTAACATCACGAGCAACACTATGCACAAAGAGAGCCTTGCTCCCCTCCATTATTGACCCTCACATAGGGTTCCAATTTCGACAGGGCAGTGGGAGACTGTCCTACGATTTCCATAGCATGGCTGATTCTTGATCGCGAGGGACGTCGTGTTGATAGCATCTTGTGAGTGTTCTTCATTCCGAATCTGGAGACGTGGATGGGGTACAATACCCTTTGCGATCGAGGCAAAATGTGCCATGGTCTCCGACTGGATTGAGACACGTGATCTCTGGCATTTGAACCAGACGTCTTGCAGTCTCATTCAGAAGGGACCGATTGAGGAGCTGTGGACGACTACTGGTTGCTGCCCTGTGCTACATCTGATGGCACGTCGATACTAATCTTCAATTACTTAATCAGTCTTTACCCACGAGTTGCCAATGATGGCGATGCAATCTGATCGCGAAGCCTTTCGACAGCTCAACTCAACATGGAACGCTTCCTTGATAATCGCTTCGATTGCCATATCATTCCTGGGCGCATTCACTTCCACGCAGCTCATGTGCCATGCGCGGATGTCCGTCAGATTCTCCAGCGTACTGATCTGGTCTTTGCTCGGTTCTATGATTTTCGGATTCTGTAGTATTTGGAGCCTACACATGGTTCGTTGATAAAAGTGATTCCGTGTTCAAGGACCGCTCTAATTTCTTCTGCAGGTCGCCATGTTAGCATTTGAATTTGATCTTCTGGTTGGAGTGGATGCTGGTTGGACTGTTTTGAGCTCCCTCCTTGCTGTGGGATTTACTTTTGTGGCCCTTGCTACTGATCTACTCTGGGATAGATATCAGAAACGCAGAAAAGGACCGCGTCGGAGAACACGCCGTTCATCCAACACACGATCACTTCCCACCTTGCAGACCGCCAAACACGACAGTACGAACAGTTCCGCTCCTCTTTTGCAAGAACATGTCACAGACGACGAGGAAGATACTGACACCAGTCCGGCGGCTGAAATGGAATCGGTAACTGTGGCCGCCTATACGTCTGATCCGCGAACCATGGCGTATGCACAAAGCTTTTATCGCTCTCCATCTGTGTCTTCGGCGGGCAGATCTGGGCCCAACAAGACCCCAAATGGACTCATTACACCCAGGATGTCCCTCAATGAAGAGGGAACTATGGAAAACACTGCCAATCCATCGGAACCGCGGACGAGAACCTCAAGCGAGTTCTCGTTATATGGGCATACCACGAGCAGCTCGACTTCTCTAGGATTGGGAAGCGCCATGGGATTGATATATCGTCGAAGCAGCCAGCCGGCAAAAAATGCATTCGTCGCCTCTGCCAATCTACTTTATGACGGATGCACGCCCCGCAACCTTGGAAAAGGCTTTATTTGGAGTCTGGCAGTAACAGGAATGCATTATGCTGGAATACTTGGTCTGCACATCCCGTTTGGATATGTTCAATTTAACCTGGGACTTGTCGCTCTCTCAGCCATCATCAGTTGGGTTGTATGGTAAGTGCGTTCCATGTCTATACTGCTTCATACAACTTGATGCGTTTAGGGAAGGCATGGTAGCAACCTCCGTAGACCACCGACTACCATTCTTCAAGTAACACTTCCAACTTGCGATCGATACTGTTAGATTTCTGGCAATTTGATTAGAGGATCGCCAGAAATTTGTGGATATCCACCTGAAATCCATCGCCTCCCTATCTTCTGGATCCACGCTAACTCTCACAAGTACTGTTGCCATTCTTCTCATGGGCTCCATGGAGACTCATTTGCCACAACAAATCCTGTTTTCTGTAATTGCTGCGGCAGGTGTAGCCGCGATGCACTTTACGGGAATGTCGGCAACCAGATTCTATTCCACATCACCGCCCACGGAAACACGAGGATACCCTCCAGCTCTGGCCAATGCGGTCGTAGCGATAGCATTTGTTACTTGTATAGCTGCTAACGTTTTGCTGGCACATTCTGCAACAATGTCACGGAATAAACTCGCCGATCTTGTTGTCACCCGAAAAGAATTATGGAAGACAATCGCTTTGAAAGAGAATGCAGAAGCTGCAACACGTGCGAGAAGCGATTTTATTGCAAGCGCCAGTCACGAGATCAGGACACCGCTTCATCACTTACAAGGATACTCTGATCTGCTAGCACAAACCGAGCTTACTGAAGAGGGGCGGTCGCTTTTGACCTCTATACAGCGAGCGACGAAAACTCTCTCGCTGATCACCAATAACGTGCTTGACTGGTCTAAATTTGAAAGGGATTCGGAATCAGCATATCGTCCGGCAGCGGTAGACGTTCGTGCAATTTGCGAGAGCATCATTGTTCTCTTGCCAAACCTTGATGAGGACACTCGAGTTCAGCTGTTCGTTGTTGTTGCACCAGACGTTCCCAAAACTCTATTCATGGACGAAACTTACATTCATCGCATCTTGATGAATCTTCTGTCCAATGCTTTGGTGGGTGCGATCCTTTGGTATGGTAATGTATAACTAACCTGGCCAGAAATTCACACGTACTGGATACATATTACTCTCGTTGCAATTGAGTGATGACGATCTCGTTGCCATTGTTCAAGATACTGGCTGTGGTCTCGATCCAGCGTTCATCCCCGACATGTGGACTCCATTCAAACAAGGCGAAGTCAGGGGCTCGGCACGCGGTAAGACATGCACTCAACGAGAAACCTACGTGAAGACTGATTAGACTATCAGGCACCGGACTGGGCCTCAGTATTATAAAACAGCTTTTAGCACGCATGAAAGGGACAATCGATGTCGAGTCTAGGTACATGCATGCCGAGGATATTGGACCAGAACTGGCAGGGACTACATTTACTGTCCGTATTCCACTCCAATCAACCATGGTCAGACTGCCTACATCGCTCAGTCAAGATCGTCCCAGGATAGCCATTCTCTCCAGATCCATGACACGTGCTATAGCATGTCTCACAGATTGCTGGCAGTCATTTGGCTACACCGCCGAGGTAGTCTCCGATGTGGAAACACTTGTCCGAAGTGGGCCCTGGATTTATGTGTGGGCTGAACTCGAATACCTCAACGAAAACACGCATCAATTCAAACAATTACTTCGGAGCAAGAGCCTGCTCATATTGGTTCCATACGACACACAAGACTCTTTGGAGAGTCTGCCCACTCTGATATCGGCACCTAATTTTGTGATGCTGCCCAAACCTCTCATCTGGCATACATTCGATCGACGAATAATTGCCTCAAAACACCGGCGACAATCCACCGCCCCTTCCCAAGCCCTTCGATTTGCACCCGAAGTCGAGGTCATAAATGAGAATGACGGTGCTGGTGAAGTCAAGATGTCGAAGGAGGAAGATGCCCCCAAAGCGAAACAAACAGTTCTGATCGTCGAAGATAATCCCGTATGTTCATTCTTATTATACACCCACACAAGCCCTTACTTACCATCCAGATCAACCAAAAACTAGCAAATAAAATGCTTCTCGCCCTCGGATACGCCGTGCTCTCCGCCAACGACGGTCAAGACGGCGTAGAAAGTATGCTCAAACACGACAAGCTCGTCGATATAATACTAATGGATCAATCCATGCCCAGACGAGATGGCATTTCCAGTACTAGAGAAATCCGAGAATTAGAGCAAGCAGGGAAATTGAGCAAGAGGACGCCGATCATTGCTGTCACTGCCGTGGTAAATACGGAGTCCAAGAGGTTATTTGAGGAGGCGGGTGCGGATGATTTCCTGGCGAAACCGCTTAGTTTGGATAAATTGAGGGATACGCTGACGCTTTATTCGACGTGAAGAGAGATGGATCTTGAATTTTTGGTACAGGACGGCCGGGATCTGTACTTATGGCTTCCGTACCGACAGAAAACCTTTTGCGAAGAAGATACCAAGGACGACGTTGTTGCTCCAGAGTCCCTTGGAGACGCGGCCAGTTTTGAATGTGGGGAGGTTTCGGGGGAACTTTGGACCAGTTAGTAATGCCCGACTTTTTCAGAGAAAGGATTAAGTGATGGGCGCATTGAGGAGAAGATTGTTGGGGACTCCTTGGAGCCATTCTCGCTTCTCCGGAGCATTCGACATGTTGATTCGATTCGCCTGCCTTCGAATTCAAGTTCCTGCGGTACGGCATTTTCCAAGCAGCACCGACGCAACCACCCCAGAACCGTCACTCCAGATCCCTCGCCTCCTTCACGAGATTCCAAGTCACTTTTAAAAAAAGAAACACTTTCTCGATTTAGGATCAAGATCGAAGACATAATGGCACTTTTTAAAATCGAAGTCAGAAGAGGGCGATGGCTGGGAGAAGGAAAGACCTTGGAAAGTGATATGGCTGGGACGGCCCGAAGTTTCCTTCAATGGAAAAAAGAAGAACAGGTGATGTTTACAATTTTTACATTTTATTTCTCACAACCTTGTTTATCTACCAAGTTCGCTGGAGACATTAGCTCGTACAGCGGAGATGTAGCGCCTGTACAATATACCCACTTCTATCGTCTCATCCCATCCCATCCCATCCCATCATTCAACCCTCAAACAAAGGAGATTCGTAAACGTGAACCCATCGCACAGAAACAAAAGTACCAAATTATCAATCATCCAAATCCCCCCTCTTAACAGGATGCAAAACCATCTGCGGCAAACACATCATGCCCCCAATCCCTCCCTCACTAACACTTCTCCTCTCCCACTCTTTCCCTCCCAACTCACCAAGCGCATCCTTCCCCTTCCACCCCATCCACCGTCGATACAGCACTCGTGGGAACTTGGCATGATAATACCAACTCCAAGGTCGGAAATTGACTTCCCGATCTTGGTTGTAGATACTATCATTCCCTTGCCCCCACCTCCCCGGAACACCGCCATCAGAATTGAACACGGAGTCTGCGTAGCGCCCGGGCCATCGGACACCAGAATAGATGGGATGGGGTGCGTAGACGGCTTTGAATCCGTGTTGGAGTGCCACAGTTGTAGGCCACATTTCTGCTTGCATTGTTCGTCCGGCTTTGTTCTCTTCGTGCATTGCTTGGAGGAGTTTTCTCGAGACGCGAATAACTGTGTTTATGAATGCGCGACGGGGGATGGATTTTTCATTTGGATCGACAAAGTCGTCGTCGGTTGGGTGGGCGCGGTTGAAGACTGGATGGACGCCCGGTGTGAAATTCCAGATTTTATTGCGCATGGCCCATGATGTGTTGACGGGGTCCCAGATGGGTAGGAGAGTGATCAGGTCGGCTTCTTCTTTTACACCCCATTGGAAATTATCTTCCTCCATTGTCATGGGTGGTTTAGGGCCAAGGGGTTTTTGATGGGAGGCGTAGGGAACAGGTCCCCATACTGGTTCTGGGATGAGGCCCGATCTGGAAGAATTGGCGATGATGGCGTTCGTGTCTTGCGAGTATGCTTCGAAAGATCTGCCGTGGTGAGATGGGATGTAGACTCTTGCATTGCGCTCCCAAAGATATTTCCTTGGCTGTTTTCTAGAGAACTCGGCTACTTTGTCCAGGAAGTTGAAATGGTTGCCGATGAAGCGGACATCCATTTCCCAGTTCCAAACGTAGTCGAATTGCGGATGGTTTTGGGAAAACCACTGTACGGGCATGAATTGATGCCAATAGACCTGCCAATCCGTGACGTCAGGGTACATTGTTTTGCACACTTCCTCGTTCCACAGAATAGCAATATCGCGCAGCTCTCGTGGCACATGTTTGGTCAGCATTCGGCGGTATGCTTGTCTATCGGTGAAAATGGGCTGAGTCTTGTCCTTGACGTTCACAAACAAGAAGATCTGGTACTCCCCGCCTGTCCGCAATGAAAGCTCCGAGATCATGGCGCGAATCGTCAAGATATCATTCTCGCCATAGTTGTACCCTTCCCATGTACGTATCAGGATCGCGGTTCTAGATCGAAATTCCGGGCCAGATTCTCCTTGCACAGTTTCGTCTCGCCGTATCTCCTCGTGAGTCTTCTGTGGCATAATTGGTCCTTCGGGCCTGGAGAAGTCCGGCAGCATCTTTGGTGGCTGACGTGCGGAAGGAACGAATCGGTTTTGGTTCATCATCAGACATTTGTTTTGCAAATCTCCCCATCGAGTGTTTGGCCAATCGATCTCGCTGACCGAATTTCGAAGATCCGGGTTGAATCCATAAGGTCCGTAGCGTTGGACGCGGTCCATACAAATCTCATCATCCATTCCCAAGGCTTTAGCCGATCCACCAAGCGGAGGAGGGAATTTCGACGGCCGGACTGGATAATGGAGCATGGTGTCTGCCAGATCGTCCTGTATCTCTGTTCCACGGGGACCAATACAGGTTCTGAAATCGCCTCGCCATTGTTTCTTCCACTCCGGTGACGTATATTTGGGGTACGGTAAGTAAACATCAGCAGCATTGGCCTGTTGCGGCGTGAATTGATCAGTGCCTGCCTTGTAGTAAAAGTCGCGATCGCTGGAAATTGTTAGTACATCATGGACGAGTATAAAGGGAACAACGTACAGCTTGAAACCTTCCCAGCGATTTGGGTCGTAGTCCTTGTCTATATAGTCCTCATATGGCGGCCAGTGGCCATTTCTATGTTCTGGGCGACTCCAGTCGAGCATATCCTGCATGTACTCATCTCTTTCCACCGGATCTTCCGTTGGTAGTGCAGGAAGAAAGCTGGTTGAGCTGGCCTTGTCCGGTCCGTAAGAATCATGAGATGGTACTGACACTGTGGTCGTGTGTATCGCTAGATGTTGTTGCTGTAATTCATCGTATTGGCCTGTCACCGGAGTAGCCAGAGGCAGTGAGTGTGGCCGCGTTGATGTGGGATCGTACTTCCGAAATCCATTTTCGTCATATAGACCAGTAGCGCGAAGAGCCTCACCTGGAGAACGAAAGCTCCATGTAATTGTGATATATGTGCAGACAGCAATGGCCAGAAGTGTGAGAGGGCGGCCTATGAAAAACATGATCTTTGAATTGACATTGACAAAATCAAGCTGGACCTTTGAAAATAAAAGAGAGAAACATCGACCTGTTATGGTAAAATATTAAGGTTTGAAGCTTCAGACATGGATTTGGCTTGATTTCAGATCAGTGGGGATTTCCACAACTGAAGCAAGTCCTGAAACAGGACATGTGAGGGCGAAAGCAAGTCCAGCGCATGCACAGGACCAAGTGTGTGTCGCAGGTTGTATACTTTCCGAAAGCGATCCGCACCGAACCTGGTAATGCTTATGATTCAGCTTCCCAGCCCGAGTGCCTAGTCTTTGAAAAGGTTCGAGAAGGGTTTCCCTTCCCGACGTTTCACGCGTGGCGAGCGACCAGAATCGCGCTTCTCGATGGCTTGAGCGCCGCCACTTGTTCTCCTGCTTGGTATGAAATGCGATGAGGATGAAGCCTGTAGAAAGGCATCTATGTTGGCAAGGAGCTGGTCCCAATCAGCGTCATAGGCTGTGATGCGTGAACGTGCGGTTGTACCAGACCCAATGCCAACATTCGGATATCTCTTTTGACTCCATAGCCACCGACAATGTTCCTCCAGCGTCTGCTCAAATCCGATGGTCAGCAGGCTCCAGAGAAAGTCGCATTCATACGATGTCCTTGAACCCTCTTGTCTATGCAGAGTTATTTTTGGGAGGCCTGGGAAGAGGGCAACAGTCGAAGACCTCTAGGCGTGGCATGCGATGAACGCCTTCTGAGCAGTGGCGTCCTCACAGTGTCCGTGATGAGGGCATGCTATCGACGAGTCGCAATGTAGACCATTGATCTGACGCAATGGTGGTTGAGTGTTTACGAGTGGTGACAAATGAGGTTCCATGTTTCGAGATCGAAGTCGCTACTACTTTGGCGCCGATGAATTGGTGGAGTAGCGCAGGGGATACCGCCCATAAGTCTGGGCGATAAGAGCCGCATAGAAGGGATGTCAAACCAGAGAATGAGAATGCGGAGTGGCCTCCTATCCATTTCTTCCCATAGATTCGTGCATTCATCGACCACATGGCTGATGGAAGTCTCAGTTGGGAACCACACTGGAAAGAACCCGACATCGACATCGACTCCGATTTACAACTTTATATTCTGTAAAAGGTGGGCGTCACCTCGCGCATTCGTTCTCGGAGAAGAGGAATCTGAATCCAAAGATTTCTCTAGGGCTTGTATGCATTCGTGGCGAATAACTGTCAAATAGACGTGTCGTGAAGCATCTCCACGATCTGTTCCTCTCCTCTGTCTCGAGTATTTCTGGGTATGCATCTCATCTGAGATACGTCTTGCCCTGTGGCGATACTAAGGGCTTCATGGATATTGAGGGTATAGCCGATGCAGGTCGTGCACAAGTGGCAAGTATCGTGAGTTGCGAAAGAGCTAGGAGATCGAGAAATGGACATACCTCCAAGTTCCTTCGTCTTTTAACATCATATGACTTGCGGTTATTCAATGTCGTCTATAGCCGCCATTGCTCTCCCTACGACAAACGACTGAGGTCCAGAATTCCTCCACACCCCTCATAAGATTTGTCTCGCCTTTTTGGGGTTTGTGCTCATGCTCTGCCCTCTGCTGATACCACTGGCAAGGGCTTCGAGATGGCGCACAAAACAGGAAAAGCCGAGTGGCAATTATCGTGAAAGAGACGTGAAAGAGGAAGTGGTATACTTGCCCTGTGGCAGTAAGAGCCTCGTGATGATGAAGACATCGCAAAAACTACATGATGTTTCTCGAAACCTCCACTAATCATGAAATACGAAGTAAGCGGCATTGCCAACTCATTTTGTTTACCATTCGACTTTGCATGTGAGTGACGGGGCAGAAGCAAAAGAAAGACGGAGCATGTCAGTAGGCTTTAAAAGTCCTGGCACAGTCGCCACCAGCATGCTCTGTTACTCGAACATATTCTTAAAAGTCGTAACTGTGAATGTTTTCATTAAGCCGCTCTCATCTATTTTTGGGTATGTCTACACGAGAAAATGATGTTCTTCTGCCCTATCGAAAAGTGCCAGGAGTTCACCGATATCGCCGTCAACGACACTGTCGGAGGTGTCGTTAACCTGGCATACCATGTATCCACTCCATCAATCCCGAACCCTTCTACTTCCATTTCTGGACAACAACGCCCCCACGCTGCAGCTCCGGCAGATCCCCCAACTTCACGTTCTTGTCCTCCAATTCTTTGTTTGGGAATGTCGTCATGAGTGCATACGCACGCTGTGCGCTCACCATGCTGGCGCGATCGACAAATGAATACACTTCTCCGATGGTGTGTGTAGTGTTAAAGCGCGAGGTTAGGCGTGTTCCATCTCCGAGGCGAATTTGTAACGTGATTGTAGGCTGGGCATCGCTCACATCGACAGAAGGAGCTGCTGGTGCCTGAGTTGCGCTGCTTGGTAATTGCATCGAGGAGGATCCTGCGGTAGTAGATGTGGAGGAGGCCGTAGATAGTCCTGGTGTTGGGCTACCGAGTCGCTGACCACTGCCAGAGAAAGGTACGTACTTCTTCTTTGGCTGCACGTACTTCGTTTCTTTCTGGTTGTCCAGGTTTAGGTCCACCTCTTGGCTAGGTTCCACGTTCAGAAGATCTAACGGAGCGCGGCCGGCCTGTATCATTTCAAGCGTCGCAGCATTGGCTGGATCGTCGTATCGGAAGAGAGGGCCGTCATCCACAGAAAAGCCATCCTGCCAGAGATGTAGAGTACGGGTAACCCGAGGTGGCCGGCGTACAGTAGGTGTAGGGTCAACCACAACTCTGCTATCCTCTCCTTCGCCTCCTAAAGTCACTCCTCGTCCTGTGAATCTGGATGGGGGTGCGTCAGGCTCATCGCCACCCGGTCGAGGTACCCCACTGGAGCAGATTAGCATTGGTAACACGGTCTGGTAGTTCAGATCGATAGCGCTGTGCGTGAGCCACTTTGGAGGTCGCATAGAAAACGCTATAACGATATTCAAATCCGTTCGCACGCTATGGTTCAGGGCAGCTTACCGGCGGGCGCGGTCCAAAATGCTGTTGATCTGATCCTGAGGATTGCCCCCAGGACCTTTGACAGCTAGACCGGATTTCTCTCCTCCAGCAAACATATCTGTGTCCTCATCTGAGTCTTCATCGTCATGTGCATGTCCGCCCTCGCCTTGTAAGTCCTTGATTGTTCTGGGTCCTCCACCACGAGCTGGTGCGCGTCTTGAGGATGGTGGGGGTGCTCTGGATGATGAGGCTGCTGCTGACGCAGGTGCTGAGCCGCCTCCAAGGGTTCTACCACCTCCAGCTACATAACCGGCTGATGGGGTTGCTGTTGCGGGAGCTTCTAGTTCGTCCTCTTCGTCTGCTTCATCTTCGTTGGCTTCGCCTTCATCTCCTTCCTGTGCGGCGAAGTAGGTTGATACTGCGGACTCGACGTCCCAGTTGTGAGCGCGGAGGCAGTCATCAGCCTAGGGTCAAACTATGAGCAGCTGTAGGTACAATGGACGTTCACATGAAGCTTCATACCTGTTCCGCAGAAGCGTCCGTGAATGAGCAGAACTGCACGATGAGCTGGTCAGCATTTGGGGGCGAATCGGAGTCCATTGTGGTTATTTGTGTGATAGATTTGAGTTTGTGTTTGTTGTTCGTGAGATTGATTGTATATGTATTTGATAGCTCCCTGTCTGCGTCTGTTTGCATTCATCGAGTTACGTCCCAACCATGTGGGGCAAATGCCAAAACACTCTATAAATCCATGAACCCCAGAATCGAAATCGATAAATTCCTGGTACCTTGGAATCCAATGGTTCTTGACGTCTAACGTTGTCGTTGCTAAAAATTCCACTGCCTACGAAAGCATCAAATCCTCTAACGTTTTCACACGTCATCAGAATTTTCGAATCGTCGAGGAATTCTAATTCCTGAGCCTACTGCTAAACTACCCTATTGCTCCATACAACACACCGCGTTCGTCGAACCATATTCATCGCAAGTGGAGAGCCAACACTGTGACCACACGATTCCACTCAGGCAAACATCAGCTCCTCTACGTACTATCGAATCTGACCATGTCCTTATCACCTTCACCTCAAGGCCACTCCGACCTCACCGGATCCGGCATCACGATTCCCTCCGACAGCGAAAACTACGACGCGAACAATGAAGACTCCTCCTCGTCATCCAATTCACCCATGATTCTGTACTCGCCTCCAACATTTTGGGGAATATTCCGTGGGGCAGCTATCAACCTCTTTTTGCCATTCATCAATGGGTTGATGCTGGGTTTCGGGGAACTGTTCGCTCATGAGGCTGCGTTTAGGTTAGGCTGGACGAGTACAAAGGTACGCTTGATTATGGATTGCCGACTTGTTTCAATTCTGCTGGCATGATTGAACAACACCCGTCTTCATGAAAGACCGTATTCCCACCATCACCTATTACCTCGACTAACCGATCTCGCAACAGGTATTCCCGAACTGGAGAAGCAGCGGTCACAGTTCCGGTCCTGGCGTCACGACGAAACGAACAGCCACGGCAGATGGACGGAGAAAATGGGGAAACGATGAAATGGACATGTTGACAAGCCCCGAGTAGGCCAGCGGTGAATTTATAGCATCAGAGATAAAAACTGGAGGTTGTCCGGAGGTTATACATAAGGAGATATACAAAGACTTGCATTATGGCCTAAGCTCCACGCTCACGGTGTTTGGGAATCTAGAAGGCAAGGTTGGTGGATGTGTGAAGTGCTGTCAAAAAGTGCTTCTCAGACAAAAGCACGATGGTGATCTATACAGGATGGTTGGGTCATTATACAATGGCGAGCTTCAGTCTCCATTCACGCATCAGGACTAGAAACGTCAAGACGGTTCGTAGCGTTTGGTAAAGTACGATATCAAACTTATTTTGACCCGCAACCGAGCAATGGTATGGAATGGGACAACTCGATGACGACATCCTAGTGGTGCCAGCAATCTTGAAAAAGAATGCCAATTTTCACGTTCGTACGGCTAACATCTAGAAACCCAAACCAGGAACTGACCAACATCGATGTCAATTTGTGTCTACGAGAATTGAGGTGAGTAGATACTATCAAGTCGTCCTTTCTCACCCTCGGGGAAAAGACGCTTTGTATATCGGGATCAGTTCCATCATGAGTAACGACTGATGTCGTGGCCCAGCGTTCAAAACTCTCGCAGGCGGGGATTCTATGAGACATGGTTCCCGGAAGCAACGTAGTATTTTACGGGAAGATAGTTGAGAATACATCCAAGGAGCAACGTGTGAGTAAAGCTTTCCACTAACAAGCCGCCTCTGATTGTGGGAAGAGAGGAGGATTTGATATTGTTTTGGTGGCTCTTTTTATGGTTTGATTGCTGTGATTGAGAGAGTGAAGTTCAGGTGGTGAGTCCCCTTGTGAGCCTATCGGATTATGCTCCACCCATTCAGAAAGTGTCCATCGATTGGAGGTGGGATGTTGATCATACGATAGTAATGTCAGATTCAGTTCGATCACGTTGGGCCATCTGTTCATTTTTTCAAACCATACATTGTAAATATCCGTCCCTATCCAGCAGATTTGATCTCGGGGTCATCTCCAATATCTGGTACGAAATGATCAATTGCTCAAGGATTTCAAGTTCAATTACTAAAGCTTTATCGACATTGGCGTCGAGTTGACGATGTCTAATCGAAGAACCCACGTGGAACCGCGAAGATAAACAAACTCGAATCGTCAATAACTCGTCCACCATCAACAAACATACAGTCCCCACCCGAACCTCTTGTAGCCCACAGCAAGGAAAATGGCCGCCGAACTCTCAGAAGCAGCTTACGCCATTCCCATCAAAGCTGTAGTCAAAAAATCCCACAAGCCCCGCGACATCCTCGAATTAGATATCAAGAAGGGCGCCAAACTCCTGCTCCTCGAACCAAAAGGCGACTGGTGGTACATCGCTCGTCACATCAAGACCGGCAAAGAAGGATGGGTTCCAGCACCGCACGTCCGCATCTTACCCCAACTGGACACTTACACTGTTTCCAAACTCTTCCTCGATTGGTACGACAAGAAAGAGATGGCTTTTGGTGATGGGTCTAAGGCCGAATTGGCAGAGGAAGGAACGGCGGAGATGAGGAGAGAACAAGTGAACAGAGAGACCTTTCCATTCCCCCCACCCGAGGTTGATACGTGCGACAAGCTTGTCTGCAAGATTAGGAAGTTGGAGAAGGGTTTGGGCGCGTGTGCACATGACATGGAAGCTTTCTTGAAGGCTGGCGTGGGCGAGCTGTATGGAGCGAAGTTCTTGTGGAAGGAGAGCTTACAGTGGCATCCTGACGGCGTGGGCAGGAAGTGCAGGAGTGATTTCGTGGGCGAGGCGAGGAAGCTAGTCAGCGAGATGTATGTCATCTTCCAGGAGTTGATCGCGGAGGCTAGGGAGAAGGAGAAGGAGAACGACGAGTGAGACTCTGCTCTACAATGGTAAGTCATTTCGGTTGGCCATTCTCAAGTCGCGATCGATGTCACTAAACCTTTAGTGGTCTTCAAGTTACCGATAGCCCGAAACTCTGCCACTATGATCCCAAGACGCGACAAATTCATCCACTTCAGTGTGGCACAGTCCACAACGTTACATCTAGCTAGCAACCAACCCAGTCTATTGCTGACTCAGAAGTACCATCAATTGTCATAAAGCAAATATAGTACTCTCATTGTGTCATAGAAAAGTTTTATTCCCATTTGATTAAAGAACAAGTAGAGAGGCACAAATCATGTCTCACGAAGACTTTGGAGCTAGAGCGAGGATGTCGACGAAGGGTGTTGAGTCAAGATTACTCCTGATCATGATGGGAAAAGAGAGCGGAAACATTACCATAGGCAAGCGAGCCGCCTTGATTCGATCATGTCGCAATTATGCACAAAGAAGCAACTAATATCCTTGTCGTCAAGGTAGCACCGGAGGGGCGTTCGTGTACGTTGTTCTCTCTTTCTGGAAACACGAATCTGTATCTTTGAATAAGGTCCCCTGATCCAGGATTTAACTTTGACAATCTTCTAGCAATTCCTGAAACAAGTCTAGAGAGAATCGTCGAGATAAATGGTGGGTTGGTACTGATTAACTGGATTTGGATATGAGATGGAACTGCTTCCTGAAGAGTGGCCCGTATAGTCGCACGAAGTGGTCCAAGGGATTCCTCTGGGTAATACAAGGCGGCGTTGCCCGTCGCAACTTCAACTCCGGGTCAGCCTGCTCTCTTGCTTTATATGATATCTTTCGCTTCCGACTTCAGCTTCTCTACTTTCTTCAATCAATGCACTCCATCATCATGAAAGCCTATTTCCTTAACTTAGGCATCACCACGATGTCAATGGCCTTCCAGACCGCGACTGCGACCCGTAGGTGCTCAAGTTCAACCCATGACAAAGATATCGATCGAACTGACTATTCCCAGCAATTGAAGTCGCCGCCTGCAACGTGGGTTGTCAGATTGGGTCGGAGGATGCGTATGGTTCGGTCTGGGAGCCTCAACTCTACAACTACACCGTCTCCATCATCACCGTCATGATTGATCGTGGCACGGGCGCAGAGGTAACTGCTCACGGTGCTCCACTTGACAATCCTCGTTCTATATTTGAGTCCGCTTCCGCTTCTATTCAGAGCCTCCAGAAGTTCTATCATGGCGTTTTTGTGGTTGATGGTACCAAGACTGAGATGTTAGGAACAACGCTGTGAGCCTCTCTCTCAACCTTGCCCGGCCTTGCTGACCATGTGTGATCAGTACCTGGCCATCCTCGGATTTGCGACTCGCCAAGTACACAGCAACAGCTACCTTCAAAGGAGAAGACACCTGCAAGACCACGACTTCAGTGTATATTCGACCAACCGACAAGTTCTGGGAGCCCATGGGCACAGCAGACGGATCTTGGTTGTCGGAAACATGGGGAGTGTGCAACCCATGTCCCACGGGCTCTGTTAGTGAGATTGGAACTCGACTTGGTGATATACCGACAAGGCTGTATACCACTAACTCGGAGCTGGCGAGCTGCACGAAGGCAACGATGGATGACGAGCCGATGACTAAGGTTGCGCTTGTACCTGTCACTTCGACAAGGACGATGTATATTGGTGTTAGTAGTCCGGTATGAGGTTGTGATTAAAGGTAGTCTGTGGGATTAAGGAGAAGCCAAAGAACCAATGCAATCGATCACACAATAGCATTTCCTTCAAGTTCCCATTAGCTACAGTTTAGTATCCACGTGACTTGACTGCGAAAACTGTAAGCTTTCATGACGTGCTTTCGTTACTCCATATTGATTAAAAAGAATTTCTGGCCTAGATGCATTAACCCATATAATAGTCTGAACAAGTCTTGACGAAATGACATGTGGAAAGTACATACTACTACTAGTAAATCACTGGCAGTGAGCACCGTGACCCCACCTCCATACGACGACCTACTATACGCCGCTTTTGCCATAACAACACCCATTAAGTCTATCAAGCATCGTTTGAACGAAAAGAATCCACAAGGAACTCATCACTCAGGGGCGAAATAACTGGAAGAAACGGAATCTTGGGCAGTCTTGGCAAATCCCGTGCAAGCACGCCATCGATTCAATCTGACTGAGCTATGGGCACGGTTCGTCCAATTTTCCCAACTCCTCACTCGTCCCTTGCCACAAGGCTACAGACAAGGCTGTACAATTGTCCTGATAGGGTCAGAGGGTTGTTGACTGACGTCATGCGTGTCTGTAGGCTGTGGAATATGTGTATACGGGCGAAGAGCCGTTGAACAGGGAGCCGGAGATTAAGGATTTGCTTTCGAGGTTGGTCTTCCTTTCTCTGGTCTACGCGATGAGCTTAGGATATCTTATTCTTTGCTTCTCTGCGGGGAATTGGTCCTCTATAACACCGCGCTGACATATTTCGATGGACAGCTTCATTACGACCAAAGGATCATACGATCGGAATCACAGCGAAATCCTTGATATCGACCCAGCAGCACACGTTCTCCACATCGATGGCGCCGTCACAAAACCTCTACGATTGTCCGTTGAACAACTGCAACATGATTTCCCACAACATGAAGTCCTTTGTGCTTTACAATGTGCTGGAAATAGACGTCATACAATGCGTACCAAGATCAAAGAGGTCAATGGCATAGATTGGTTCGATGGCGCTGTCATGAACTGCATTTGGCGCGGCCCGAGATTGCGGGATGTCCTTGCTAGAGCTGGCATTCAGGATTCGTTGATAACGGAGAAAGGGTACATTGGACATGCAGCTTTTGCTTGTTATGAGACTCCATGTCAAGATGATAGTTGGTATGGAGGCAGTATCACCCTGGAGAGGGCGATGCTGGAAGATGGCGATTGTATTTTGGCTCTTGAGGTGAGTTGGGATCTTCGCTTTGATAGCCTACATAGAGCTGATGTGATACGACAGATGAACGGAGAGAAGCTAACGCCAGAACATGGAGCCCCCATCCGTTCTCTATGTCCAGGCATAGCCGGCGCGCGATCAGTGAAATGGCTCAGCCGTGTCACCCTTCAGCTCCAGGAGTCATCAAACTTCTATCAACAGCGTGACTACAAAATTTTACCACCCGAGGCGACTTGTGTCGAGGAAGCAAAGAAGTATTGGCACCTTTGCCCATCCATGATGGATATGCCCATTAATTCAACCGTCGGTGTTCCAAAATCAAACTCTACCGTGCAAGTTGACGAAGACAACACCATCGAAGTCCGTGGCTACGCTATGCCAGAAGGCATCCATGGCCCAGTCGTCCAAGTCGACGTAAGTGCCGATGGCGGCGAGACGTGGGTAGATGCAGATCTTGACTACGGTGGCCATGGCGATACAAAGACGTCCGAGGGAAGGAGAAAAGTCAAGTGGGCTTGGTGTCTTTGGCATGCGCGAGTCAAGATCGAGAAGGGCAAGGGCAAGAGGATTGTTTGCCGTGCTACAGATGTGGGTGGACATTCGCAACGCGAGGATGGAGTTTGGAATTTGCGTGGAGTTGGGTATAATGCTTGGGGTGAGGTGACCGGTCTTACGGTTGTCTGAATATGCTCTGGTTACACCTTTTTTCATGTTGTTGGGATATTGGAGTTTTGGGCTGGTTTATTACTGGATTAAATGTATTTTTATTTGTACGACAGCTGATATCTTCACGCATCCTAGATTTAAGTACAATTCGCATTTTCAAAGAAAGCCATTGCATCCTTTTACGCCAACAAAATCGTAGCGCTACCAAAAATCTCGCCCACTGACAAGAACGTCGGGGCATTAATCCTACACGCCCCAGAATAAAGCTCAGTTGGAGATATTTACAATAAGCTGGAAATGTCAACCTTCATAGATTCTGGAACGCATATTTGGAAGTTAGATAGCGAGCGACGTGGAACATCCGGGAGTCACATGCGGTACTATGTAGCCGAAAATGAGGTATCTCTTCCAATCTTAGAGATGGAATATTTTGTCGAGTACTTACCATCGCCGACACCGTACCTATAAATAGCTATATCTAGCTTGATTATAACCTTAACACGCTTCCAATAAAACCGAAAGGTAAGTCCTTCCATCCATCCACTCTTTGATGTCATTTTGTGTTACTCCGCGTGCTACTATGCCATCTCCTCCGTCCCCGGGAGGTATATGTACCAATAAAATGAAACATCAGACACATACGGCCACAGAATCAAGAACCGATATTTCGAATATGCCATCATATAGATATTAATAGTTCTTTCGGGACCTATTCGCTATAAATTCAGCCTTGGCGATGAGGTTTTACTATTTATAAGTAATAATATAATGTCTTAGCAGTGGCGAAAATCGTTAACTTCCTACTTCTCTTAACGCTACCCTCAATTCCTGCTTCTCTCAACGCTACCCTCAATTCCTACTTCTCTCGATTCCTGCTTCTCTCGATTCCTGCTTCTCTCGATTCCTGCTACCCTCGATTCCTGCTACCCTCGATTCCTACTTCTCTCGATTCCTGCTTCTCTCGATTCCTGCTTCTCTCGATTCCTGCTACCCTCGATTCCTGCTACCCTCGATTCCTGCTACCCTCGATTCCTACTTCTCTCGATTCCTGCTTCTCTCGATTCCTGCTTCTCTCGATTCCTGCTACCCTCGATTCCTGCTTCTCTCAATTCCTGCTACCCTCGATTCCTGCTTCTCTCGATTCCTGCTTCTCTCGATTCCTGCTTCTCTCGATTCCTGCTACCCTCGATTCCTGCCCTTTTCTTAGGATGTGGTTCTTGGGAAGACGTGGTTCTTAGGAAGACGTAGTTCTTGGGAAGATATGGTTCTTAGGAAGATGTGGTTCTTGGGAAGACGTGGTTCTTGGGAAGATGTGGTTCTTGGGAAGATATGGTTCTTAGGAAGACGTGGTTCTTAGGAAGACGTGGTTCTTAGGAAGACGTGGTTCTTAGGAAGATGTGGTTCTTAGGAAGATGTGGTTCTTGGGAAGACGTGGTTCTTAGGAAGATGTAGTTCTTGGGAAGATGTGGTTCTTGGGAAGATGTGGTTCTTAGGAAGACGTGGTTCTTAGGAAGACGTGGTTCTTGGGAAGACGTGGTTCTTGGGAAGATGTGGTTCTTGGGAAGATATGGTTCTTGGGCTACCAATTCGGCATCATTGACTCGGTGGCATCACAATTCGACATCATTGGCTCGGTGGCATCACAATTCGACATCATTGGCTCGGTGGCATCACAATTCGACATTATTGGCTCGGTGGCATCACAATTCGACATTATTGACTCGGTGGCATCACAATTCGACATCATTGACTCGACATCACAATTCGACATCATTGACTCGACATCACAATTCGACATCATTGACTCGACATCACAATTCGACATCATTGACTCGACATCACAATTCGACATCATTGACTCGGTAGCATCACAATTCGACATCATTAACTCGACATCACAATTCGACATCATTGACTCGGTAGCATCACAATTCGACATCATTGACTCGACATCATTGGCTCGGCATCACAAATCGACATCACAAATCGACATCACAAATCGATATTACAAATCGGCATCATTGACTCGGCATCATTAACTCGACATCATTGGCTCGACATCATTGGCTCGGCATCATTGACTCGGCATCACAATTCGACATCATTCGCTCGGTGGTATCACAATTCGATATGATAATTCGGCATCATTAACTCGGCATTATTAACTCGACATTATTAACTCGGTCTTCTACTGTTAAGCAGACTTGAAAATGCAGAACCAACTAGCAAGTTGTAAATACGTCCATTCGTCCTTAGCATGACTTGAAAATGTAGAACTAACTGGCAAGTTATAAACACGTCCATTTGTCCTAAGCATGACTTGAAAATGCAGAACCAACTGGCAGGTTGCAAACACGTCCATTTGTCCTAGGCATGACTTGAAAATGCAGAACCAACTGGCAAGTTGTAAACACGTCCATTTGTCCTAAGCATGACTTGAAAATGCAGAACCAACTGGCAAGTTGCAAACACGTCCATTTGTCCTAAGCATGACTTGAAAATGCAGAACCAACTGGCAAGTTGTAAACACGTCCATTTGTCCTAAGCATGACTTGAAAATGCAGAACCAACTGGCAGGTTGCAAACACGTCCATTTGTCCTAGGCATGACTTGAAAATGCAGAACCAACTGGCAGGTTGCAAACACGTTCATTTGTCCTAGGCATGACTTGAAAATGCAGAACCAACTGGCAGGTTGCAAACACGTCCATTTGTCCTAGGCGTCCTCCTCGTTGGTTTCTACGGTCATGCTATCAAGCTGAGCCAATAAGAAATCCGCGTTGTTCTGGCTTCCTTCCACGATTGTATTGAAAGAATCACGTCCGAGACTGTAGCAACCGTATTCGATGAATCCATCCTATGCGTCTAGTCTATTCCTATAAATATGCTCATAGAATCGTTATACAACCGTCATTACCCAAAATTCGCTCTCCGTATCTTCAAAGACTGTTCATACATGACCGAAATTCGCAACCTAAGGCTCGTAATGCTTTCGGGTCGGAATTTAGAGGTTGAAGTTAGGCATAAATGCACTGCCAAATTTGTTAGCAATGCCAGTGGACAGGAAGAGAATGACTTACCCCCAGTTATCCGGCGGCGGCGTGTTATTACATTCGGCAGTATTCAATACCTGGTCACCAGTCTTCCCGGCACAATTACCGCTCGTAGCGATACCCTGGGCCTTGCACATGTCGAGGTGAGCTTGCGGGATAACCGTTTTCTGCTGAATGATGTCTGGAGACTCGATGATTGTGGCCATCATGCCCGCAGACGCTACTTCCTATCAGCCATAGCCACTTAACAGAGATGGAGAATTTTTACCATGAAATTCCATGTGGCAGTGGAACATCCACGTTCCAGGATTCCTTGTCTTGATGCGAATGACCAGGTGGCCAGCTGGAGGCGTCGTCACGGTGTCACGCCGCATGGGTACGGAGGGAAACTTTGTCTCGTCACCGTCCCAGGGCCCAGGACCTCGAGCTACGACTTGGAAGTTATAGCCGTGCAGGTGCATGGGATGCTCGATGGCATCATTGTTCTGGACGACGATTTGAACGATTTGGCCAGTTTCGATAATGTAAGCATTGGCTCCAGCGCCATATACTTCGGGGTTCCAGGCATCGGAGCCGGTCGTGAGAGCGGTGTAGAGGGTGGGAATTTTGGGAGTAACATAGGTGCTATTCCCTAGGAAGATGTGTCGCTCTTTTAGGCCAGTGTAGCTCACTTGCATCGTGATACTCTGGTCAACAGGGCAGAACAGCGCTGTTCCGTCCAAGGGAGTAATTTCAAAATCGTTGATCGGTATAGCAGCAGCAAGAAGATCGAGTGCGACGGATATGCTACTTGTAGAATCTGAACTGTACTTCAATGTGCCAGAGGCGCCATTGCTGGCGGGGACCATGAGCGAGGAGATGGCGTAATCTTTGGTCGGATTCGATTTGCCCTTGATGAGAACGTCGTATCTAAAAATCTAGATCAGCTGAGCACGAACATCTGCCAAAGTTACATACCTTTGTCCTGCAGCGATAGTCACTGCTTTGGCTAGCGTAGCATTCGTTGGGACTCCATCGATAGCGACAATGGTCATATCTGGTACAATTAGCTTCACAGTACACAGTTGCTGAAGTTGAACGCTAGATTTCACCGTGATCCTCAAATGAGACTTTGTGGGCGAATAAGGCGGCCACACTAACCATCCTTATGAGGTAGATTTTATTTGGTTCCATGTCAAGGGTAATTGAAGTCGTATCATTGATCAAGCTGGAAGGAGCCGTTGGCATATTCATGAACGTCTTCCCATCGAAGTCGCTTACTTCGCCAAAATACTGATGCAGCATATCTGGCATCTGCTCGTGATACCTGAGGCACTGTTAACCAAGAATACAAAGGTTGTTGTATGAGTGGCATACCAGTCAGAAACGGAGAAGATATATTCCTTGTCATATCCCAGACTTCTCTCGTATGCACGATCATGGACAATCATGGGAGCCCGAAGTCCATCTGGATACTGCGCTTTGTCGTCTATGGCTCATCAGTTTCTGCCATCGTGCACCACATTTAACAATAGCGTACGAGAATGATACCAATGTGTTCCTGCTGCTTGGACATTGAACACTTGGGTAAAGCTCCCTCCAGAAGGAATTGGACATTGCGTTCCCATTGCCACACCGTCCATCCCATTTGTGCCTCTCTGGTATTGGCCTGTGGAAAAATGTCACTGAAGAACTCTGATGTCAAGAGGAACAGACTAACCATGATAATGAATACTCGTTGTTTCATTGTCCAATGAGTTGTGAATGTTGACGACAACAGTATCATCTGGTAGTGTTAGTCTGGCATGACGCGATCAGCATTTGTAAACTTGCCCAGGTCACACTCTATTATTGGCAATGGCCATTGGTTGTTGATGCCAATAACAGGACGACAGAAACCATCTGGACATCGATTGACCCAACCTATATCCCAATCGTACGTGACGGTCTTTGCTAGGCCTAGAGATACAAAAGAAGCAGCAAAAAGAAGAGAGCCCGAAGTCCACACCATTATGATGTAGAAAATGAATCAAAAGAAATCCAATCTGCAAGTAACGAATGGGAAGTGGGAACCAGAAGGTTAGACAAAATTGGAATGTTACATCTCATGGGGATGGCAGCCACTATATCTTCGAGAGGTTGGAACGCTAAGAAGGAAGTGTGGTCGGAAAGAGTCTTGAGCATGTCGATGAATTATTCCGAGGCGTGTCCTGCGCGCTCGATTCGTGATACCAGCACTTGAGAGAAGCAGGCTCTCATATCTCGACGACTGTGCACGAGCGAGTGCTGTTGTCGAGGGCGATCTGACATGGCTGGGCTGAGATGCTGCACGAGCGAGCCGGAAATTGCAAGTCGAAGAAGTCCACAAGAGAGAGCACAAGCGGATCAAAAGGAACGGATCCCCGCTCGACGACTTGATCAATCGCGAGACCTGTGGACGTACAATCTGTTTCGTGATGACCTCGAAGAATCAAAGAACAAGAACGAGACAGACAAGAGCGGTACGGTCCCAAAAGGCATTCGATGTCTTCCGATGAAATTTGTGGTTGGAGAACAAATGCGTAGGTTGGGGAGGTGATGCTTTTTAGCGCCACAATTCCCGATCTAGTAACACCGGCTTCATTTCCTTCTCCCTTCATTGCCTTTCCTTCTTAAACACCACTAGGCTGCCGTTTCCTAGGAGCTATTCAGGCAAGCCAGAGATCGAATTCCATATGTAGATCAACCATTTCCGAGTCCCAAGAGACATCCGAGAGCTCCCGCTACAAAGGCGGATCTCGTCCAAGACAGCATGGGGAACGAGTCGCCGTTAAGATGGAGACAAGCAGGATCATTGCAAAAGATGATTTTCACCAAAGTCAGCTCGCTAAACACCAACATGACAGATTTTAGAATATTACGCGGAAGAACTACCAGTTCAACAGACTCCTTGGACGTTTCGACGTAGAGCAGTCGTTAACGCAGCATTATAAATCCAGCACCCGTAGTATTGGACCATCCGCCTGTACAACAATATACAATTTGCATTTCGAACCATGTCTCTCCAGATTCGCCTCTTCAAAACATCCTACCTCTTCGGTCCACACCTGCCATAAGCAACAACCATAAATCCAAGAAGAATGATATCAGGTTACCACGATCCCACCTCAAAGACCAGCAACGAAAGCACCAACACCCACCACAACCGCAAGCCCTTGTCCAAACTTCGCCGCCGCTCCAGTAGCTGCCGGTATAGTCGTCGAAGAGGCTGTCTTGCTCGCCATGGACGTCGAGCTCGTTCCACTCCTCGTCGCGCTCGTCGTCGAGTTACTAGCAGTTGTAGTACTGTTTGCACTAGCCGTACTGCTCGCGCTCGTCGTGCTCGGAGCACTAGTCGTAGAAGATGCGGACGTGGACGAACTGGCGGAAGAAGTGGGAGAGGATGATCCAGAAATACTGAATTGAGGTGAGTAGTTTACTTGAGCCGGGGACGCATCGTTCGAGATTTGAAACGCATAGTTCGGTTTTGAAGGGAGGTCGGCAGGCGGTGTCCATGAGTAAGAGCCTGTGTTTGGTATACTCGCTGTTCATCTTGTCAGCACTGACGTCCCTGCCAGAGATTGCTTACCATCATTGTCGCATGAACTTACCAGCAATGACAACCCCCTGATCCAAATTTTGCGCATCTCCACTCCTCAATTGTAGGGTAATCGGCCCCGTCGTGGTTGGATTCCATTTAATCGTCGTCGGTTTCCCAGCGACCAGAACGCCTTCAATGGGAACAATCGGATTCTCCACATTCGCTAGATAAGAAGCCGCGTTGGCAATGGCCCCGAGCGCGAAGAGAAGGAAAGTAGTGAGGCGCATGATGAAGCGATTTCCTTTGGCGATCAAAGTCTAGTTGGCGTCAGAATGCTTGTTATATTTTGTCTCTGCCTGGTTGTCAAGCGCAATGACGAGGGTCGAGATCCCCAAGATGTGCGACGTGTGACACCTTGCGATTCTGCAGTGGAAAGGTAACCTACCCCGTATATGAATGTAGCACAACAACGGCTCGTCGCGGAAGATGAAGGGAAAATGGAATCAGGTTGAAGGGCGTGGAAGAAACGAGATGACCGACCTTCTGAACCGGGAATTAGATTGCTACTATTTAGGGCAACGGACACGGCCAATCGAAGAACGGCTTCCAGGTTGTTGTGGTGGTCAAAACTTTTCTGGGCAATCTATTTTTGAGGCCTGGCAATCCGCATCGTGAGTGACGAAAACCTACCACAGTACTGTGGACGACGATTATTATTACTACAATCCAGAACTTTCGAGACGCGTTTTTTTATAGTCATCTATTCATGTTTCAGGCGCTCACATTTTAAATCGTCAAAACACCCTGAAGCTTGATGTCCAAAACACTTGCACCAACGTAAATCGGATAACTACCCCTCTGCAGCAGCCATTCCTGCTCCGTCGTACTCCAGATACTCAAATCTCTCCTCGCGAGAGAGAACTTGAAAGTATCACTCTCCCCAGGATTCAGCGATTTCTTCTCGAAGCCTCGTAACTGCTTTGGTGGTGAGTTAGGGATGCCGACGTAGACTTGAGCAACCTCTGCTCCCTCGACGGAGCCAGTGTTGGTAACCATACACTCGATTTGGGCGATGGTGGTGAAAAGATTGGGATTCCCGCCCTGTTCGGATGGTGCTGGGGGGAGAGGATAAGTGAGATTCTGCATCATTGGTGTGATCGAGAGGTCGGAGTACGAGAACGTCGTGTAAGTCAATCCATAACCGAATGCATAACGAGGCGTGACATTCCTGGCAATGAAATCACGATAGCCAATATTGAGACCTTCCGCAAAATCACCTTCCGAATGTCAGTACACTGGAAACCGCTGGAAAGAGAGGAAGGCTTACTCTGCGGGTACCAAAAGGTTTCGCTGCCGACGGGTCCAGGCAGAGAGGGTGAAAGCAAACTACCATAGTCGCTTTCGCTGCGTCCCACAGTGTATGGCAATCGTCCCGAGAACCCTTGCTTGCCATACATAACCTCGACCAAGCCTCTGCCGCTATCTTGACCTGGAGTGTGAGCGAAAACCACAGCCGTGATGTTGACGTTGTCAATCCATGCGTCGACAAGTCGAATACCGGCGTTGTGAATCACAACGATAGTGTTCGAGCACTTTCTAGCAACATTATTTACAAGCTTGTCAGCATTAACATCAGCAAGACTCGGACGGTCTTGTATCTCGGTAGCGAATTCGTTGATGAAGACTATACAAGCATTCGAAGCCGCAACAACTTCTGGATCTTGGTTCTGGAAGTCCCAGAAGAGATAGGTTCCATCTTCGTAGGCTTGCTGCTCGAATGCGTGGTAGGGTGCGGAGATATATGGGCCGTAACTGGAGCCACTCCCACCGCCTTTGGTTGAAGTGCCAGCGCCAGCAGTCCCGACCGTAATGGTGGAGACACCCTCCAGAACCAGGAACAACTCTTCATCAGTCGCATTTACAGATTCCGCGCCGTAGAGCCATTTACTGATAGGACTGCTGGTAGGGTCGACAACACTTGGAACCAACGCATCGAAGCCGAAAAGGGAGAGCAGCGTGGGTGACTTGAGAGGTAGAGTGTTATTGACGTTCTTGACGAGAACGTGCCCCTCGACAGCACCCTGGAGTAGGGTGCTTTTAGAGGCAGGGTCGCGGCCTTGGACGAGGGGATGGGGATCCGTCATCACAGCCGGCATGCCGATTCCAAGAGCAGGATAGGATGGGGAGTCCATGCCCAATTGATAATATGATGCCAGGATTCGTGTGGCCATGTCATCGAGTCTAGTTTGTGGTAGCGATCCATTTTGTACTGCTATGACAAGAGAGTTGTTGGCCCAGTATGCTTCCGAGGGCATCACCATGTCCAATCCAGCGGCGGCACTTGCTACGCCGGCATGTTGAGCTCCCCAGTCGCTTACGACAAACCTATGTCAGGGTAAGTAATTTCTACTGGATTTCCAGATTCTAAAACAAACCCTTGGAACCCAAGTTCTGTCTTTAGCAAGCCATTTTGAACCTTGCTGTTTTGACAGCCGTACGAGCCATTGATCTGGGAGTAGATCAGTCCGCGTTCTCTTGTAACTGACTTCAAGTGCTCACTTTCTGATAAGAGCACATGACAGAGGCTACGCCAGCTTTGACAGCATCCTGAAAGGGCCAAAGATACAATTCATGCATGGTCCTGTCGTCGATGTTTGATGAAACAGATTCTTGGCCAGGGCTGATAATTGAAGGATTACGATTAGTCTCTTGCTCATAACCAACAAGGTGCTTTACGCATGCTATGACTGATTTCTGAATTCCCAAGACTGCTTCTGCGGCCAGGGCACCAGCGAGGTAAGCTTCCGAAGCGGTCAGCATGTTGTATCTCATGTCAACGATTGACTCACGATCGTCCACATATCCTTCCCAATTCCTTCCACCACGAGCGACCCGTCCAAGTGGAGAAACCACGGGTCCGTTAAATACATTGGCTACGCGCATTAGTTGAGCACAGCATTCTGAGATGATGGTTATTGATACGCACCACCTTTCCTCTTGTACTCAGCTCCCATATAAGTAGCCACCTCATTTGCAAGCGATCGATTCCACGAAGCTCCGATTGAGAGCTGTGCAGGATATGAATTGACCAAATCTGCACCTCGAATCCCCGAAGGTCCATCTTGCAAACATAATCCAGGAAATGCAATGCTTTCTGCGCCACCACTTGTGCCTGAGCAACCAGTAAATCCAGTCAACCCGAGGGTCAGGTTTGCCTTCTCTTCATTACTCATTTTGGTCAATGCGGACTTCGCTTTGGCATATGCATCGTTCCAGTCGCCAGTGCCAGCACCCAAAGCTAGATGGAATGTCAGTAATCGCAGATACTATCTGTTTATTTTTCAAACTCACGACTTGGATATACTGGTGGAGATCTCCCATACGACCACTTGAGCGCAAGGCTAGAATTTTGAGCATTCACGAGCCCAAAGCCGGTGACAGTCAGTAGAAGAGAGCTCAATGCCAACATTGTGGAGATGCGACGAATGTCAAGGCTCAATTGCAAGAAAGGATACCTGATGAAGATATGCCTTTGGAGGTGACGGACTTTGTAAAGACTTAAGTGGTTACAAAGGACAGACGGCAGAGTGAGGTCATGCAGCTGCCGTGGTGGAGAGCGGTGAGGCTTTCTCCTAGTAGAGCAGATGTTAGACCTTCTACAGTAGAATCTGGAAGATGTTGCAGCATCAAGCTACACGGCATTTTCAATCAGTATTCCGAACTGATCAGACGCAGGTGCCAGGTGAATAGACCGAAGCTGAGGATTTAGATCCGTAGGCTCAAAAATCTGGACTCCATCTCTGTGGCAACATTCATGCGAAGGCAATAAAAAAGACAAAGAGGCTCTTCATCGCAAAGAAAGAGCAATGGGCTACCCAGCTGTAGAGAACGACAAGCGATTCCAGGCCTCCATTGGGCGAACTAAAGTCGCGGAACCAGTCGGCAGCACTAATGAGTTGTTCGGAACGCCCTGCAATTAATCTGCATGGTTGACGGAACATGGTAGAGTCGTGCATAGCCTCACATATTTAGCCTCATACGACTGCATTATTGTGTGCGAGTGGGCACTATTGGCCTCGTGAGGCCTGTCATGATGCCGAATTCGAGCAAGGCTGGCGTATTGGTCCTGCACCTGGCTTGCGGAGAAATCAAGGATAAGGGGATTTCGTGCTTGATGTCGGCCAGGACTAGGAGGAAGAACCCAATTCGGAGATTTTTCTAGACGACGCGCCTGGTTACCTCTACTGTTGCCGAGCAAGGCTGGCGACCCCGCTTGTTGAGAAATCAAGGTGAAAGGGGATTTCGTGCTTGATGTCGGCCATGACTAGGAAGAAGAAGCCAATTCGGGGAAATTTCTAGACGACGCGCCTGGTCGCTGTTGATGGCATCCCAATGCGTTACAGTTGATTTCATCATCAACAGTTTCGCCCTTCGATTCATCCTCTGGTGTGTGTTCGCGTGTTTTGCAATTGGCCATACTATTGGGGATGGACTCTGTAACAAGGTGGTGAGAAGGACGGTAGGGCGTAGGGAAGGAGAAAAGAAGCCTGGATGGAGAGTCTCATGATGGAGAGTCTCATGATGGAGAGTCTCATGATGGAGATCCTCATGATGGAGAGCCTCATGATGGAGATTTGGAAGGGTACGACAGAGGCTTCGGAGCGAGAAGTGATGATGAGAAACCTGGAAGAGACGCCATAGAGAGGGAAATTCTATTCCTAAGGTTCCAGGGTCAAGAGGTCAAGAGCCCCACCTAAAAAAAACCGCAGACGGCCAAACCCCACCATCTTGATCGCGTCCTCATCCTCCATATGGCTGAAGAATCGCCCTATCTCGTGCTTCCGGGCTCCAATGCCTTCTCCGCCGTCAAGCTCGCCGAAAAGGCCAGACAGCTTGGAGTCCACGAGATCCGCGCTCTCAATGTTCACTACATCAATCCGGCGCGAAGCTTGAGCGATGCTGAATTACACATCCTTCAAAGTCTCCTCGCATATGGGGAACCGGCAAACGGCAGCGATGCCCTCACTCTCGCCTTAGTAGACGCCCTCAACCGCGATGGCGACGCACAAGATCCCGCCATCTCTCTTTTCTTCGTATGCCCTCGCGCGGGCACCATCTCGCCATGGAGCTCAAAAGCTAGCGATATTGCTCGTCGAGCCTTGAAGGGAGCTGTCAATCGTGTGGAGCATGGCATAGTCTTTGCAGCCAAATTCGGTACGTTGACCGTAGCTGCCGAGACCTGACCGTTCTTGTTGGAGGGCATCTGTGGGAGCATGTAGCACTCTCATGGCTCTGGGTCCCAGGTCGGACGTGAAAATGCTGACCTTGATACTCAGCAGATGGGTTGGACTCTGCGACAGTCCCACTCTCTACCGCAGCCCTGTACGATCGGATGACCCAGACTATCACTCGATCTCCTCCGAACCTCGATGGGTTGTTTGGCGAGCACGAAAGAGCTACTATGCAGACTATTGCCATCCTAGAGCAAGGTGAATCCTCCCGAGATGCTCTGGAACACGCAAATCGAGAGCTGGGTCTAGCCTTGGACAAAGAAGAGATGGACTATCTTATCGACGCGTACATAGAGCAACTGAAGAGAGATCCTTCGGATGTGGAGCTTTTCATGTTCGCCCAGGTCAACTCAGAGCACTGTAGGCACAAGCAATTCAATGCCGACTGGACTATCGACGGCGTAAAGAAAGACAAGACTCTCTTCCAAATGATCAGGAACACGCATAAATTGCACCCAGGACATGTCATCAGTGCTTACAGTGACAACGCCGCTGTCTTACACGGCTTCAAGGCAAGCCATTGGAACCCAGATTATGCTACCGGAGAGTTCAAGCAAACAAAAGAGATTGTGCCTTATTTGATCAAGGTAGAGACGCACAATCACCCAACTGCTGTATCTCCATATCCTGGAGCGGCCACCGGCTCTGGAGGTGAAATCAGAGATGAAGGTGCTGTTGGGCGTGGTTCGAGGCCAAAGGCCGGACTTTCGGGCTTTACTGTATCAAATCTGCTCATACCTGGACATGAGCAGCCATGGGAGCTGGATGTCGGAAAACCCAATCATATTGCCAGCGCTCTGGACATAATGATTGAAGCACCTATTGGCAGTGCAGCATTCAACAACGAGTTTGGCCGGCCTTGCACGACTGGCTACTTCAGAACGCTCACGACTGAAATCCCGACTGGTGACAAAACAACGGAAATCAGAGGATATCATAAGCCCATCATGATTGCAGGCGGAGTTGGCACTGTCCGACCCCAGCATGCGCTCAAGGATGCAAATATCGTCCAGCCAGGCGCAAAGCTTGTTGTCATAGGTGGTCCGGCCATGCTCATCGGACTTGGAGGAGGAGCGGCTTCTAGTGTACAGTCGGGAGAGGGATCCGTCAATTTGGACTTCGCCAGTGTTCAGCGTGGCAACGCAGAGGTAGAGCGGCGAGCACAACAAGTCATCAACGTATGTGCGGGTATGGATCACGAAAACCCGATTCTTTTCATCCACGACGTTGGAGCTGGAGGTCTGTCAAATGCGCTGCCCGAACTCGTTCACGATTCCGACCTGGGCGCCGTCTTCGAGCTTCGTGAGGTTGATAATGCAGACAAAAGCATGAGCCCTCTCCAGATATGGTGCTGCGAAGCCCAAGAGCGATACGTACTTGCTGTCGCACCGGAAAACCTTGATCTTTTCAAGCGTATCTGTGAGAGATTCCACTGCGGATACTCAGTAGTCGGCACCGCGACTGAAGAAAAGAGGTTGATCTTGATGGACCGGGACTCCCCAGAACACCCAAAGCCGATCGACCTACCTATGTCTGTCCTGTTTGGCAGAGCTCCCAAGCTGTCGCGCAAGATTGACTCACGCAAACTCAGGCTTCCTACTTTTGACAGCAGTCTATCGACGTATCTCCCGGAGACTTCCCTAGAAAATATTGTCTCAGAAGCTGTGGACAGAGTTTTAGCCCTACCTTCGGTTGGATCGAAATCATTCCTCATCACAATTGGCGACCGTAGTGTTGGCGGTCTTACAGTTCGTGACCAAATGGTTGGCCCATGGCAAACTCCTCTTGCTGATGTCTCAGTGACTGCCACATCCCTCATGCAGGGTATCAAGACAGGAGAAGCGATGGCTATGGGAGAAAAGCCCACTCTGGCACTGATATCACCCGCTGCATCAGCTCGCATGGCTGTGGCAGAATCATTGATGAACATCGCTGCCGCCAGTATCTCCGATCGGCTTAGCAAGGTAGTCCTCTCAGCCAATTGGATGGCAGCTGGCAGCCACCCTGGTGAGGGAGCTGCGCTCTACGAGGCTGTAGAAGCTATTGGAATGGACCTCTGCCCTAAGTTGGGTATTTGTATCCCCGTAGGCAAAGACTCCATGTCTATGAAGATGAGGTGGCAAGAAGCAGGAGAGCCAAAAGAAGTGACAGCACCCGTATCTTGTGTGATCACTGCGTTCGCGCCCGTCTTGTGCATCGACTTGACTTGGACTCCAGCGCTGCAGAATCCTGACGACAACAGCGACACTATTCTGTTGTTCGTTGATCTGGCCGCCGGAAAGTCTCGCATGGGTGGCTCTGCGCTGGCACAAGTCTTTGGACAAGTCGGAAACGAAGCCCCGGATGTCGAAGATGCTCTAGTAATGAAAGACTATTTCGACGCGGCCGAACAACTGCATGAGTCCGGGATTGTGTTGGCTTACCATGATCGATCAGATGGTGGCTTGTTCACTACGGTTGCAGAAATGGCCTTTGCCGGCAGATGTGGCATTGACATCGCACTCGATAGCGTTAGTCCGTCCTCGGATGATGCAGACATAATAGAGGCCCTTTTCAACGAAGAGCTGGGCGCTGTTTTCCAGGTCCGGAAAAAGGATGAAATCACCTTCAAAAGCTGTTTCGCCACATGCGGTCCTCCACCTGGCATGATCAAACACATTGGAACAGTCTCATCGTCCAGGAAGCGACAGGACATTACGTTCCGATATGGCATGGATGTTGTGTACCGTAACACCCGCGCAGCTTTACAGCAGCGATGGTCAGCTACCTCGTTCCACATTCAGAAACTCCGAGACAACCCTGCATGCGCCGAAGTTGAGTACCAAAACATCCTCGACAACGATGACCCAGGTCTCTCCTACAACCTAACTTTCGATCCCAAAGAGAATATTCTACCTCTCACGAGCCGTCTCTCGTCCATGCTCTCCTCGAAACCACGTGTCGCAATCCTTTCCGAAGATGGCACGAACGGACAGTACGAAATGGCTTTTGCTTTCGATGTCGCCGGCTTCAGTGCCGTGGACGTGACCATGTCAGACATTCAAGAACGCCGTGTCTCGCTTACGTCCTTCGCTGGATTGGCAGCTTGCGGTGGGTTCTCTTTCGGTGATGTTCTCGGTGCCGGAAGAGGTTGGGCAATGAACGTTCTTACAGATGTAGCTGTCAAGAAGGAATTTGCAGATTTCTTTGCACGACCCGATACCTTCACTCTCGGTGTATGCAACGGATGTCAATTCCTCAGCCATCTCAAGGAGATTATTCCAGGCGCGGAGAGCTGGCCAACGTTTGAGACAAACACAAGTGAGCAATATGAAGCCCGCGTCTGCATGGTCGAAGTCATAGACCCTCCTCCTTATGCCGTGAGACCTGGATGGGAGCCAAGCGTGTTCCTACATGGAATGCATGGCTCTAAATTCCCCATCGTGACGGCGCACGGAGAGGGAAGAGCCACTTTCCCCAAGGACGCTGCCAGGGATTTAAGATCGACCCCAGCTGCGATAGATGAGCAGGGACTCGTTGCCTTCAAATTCGTCGACAACCGTCTTGACCCAACGGAGAAATATCCTTTCAATCCAAATGGAAGTCCAGACGGTATCACGGGTGTGAGGTCACTGAATGGAAGGGTGCTGGCTATGATGCCACATCCCGAACGAACCATCTTGAAGGAGGTGAGGAGCTGGGCACCCGAAGCGCAGGAGAAGGGATGGGGAGAGTTTGGACCGTGGGTCAGGATGTTCAAGAGTGCTCGGCGATGGGTTGGATGAAAGTAAGAGGCTCTCTCCATTACTTTAGATTATGGGTGTCCATATGGAGTTCCAATGGTCAATCAATGTCCGTATGGAGTTCCAATGGTCAATCAATGTCCATATGGCGTTCCAATGGTCAATCAATATTGACGGACGCGGAGTCTGTAAATTTCGTTGACTGACTGCCCGTGCAGAATGACGCTAAGATGATGATCACCTATGACCTGATAGCGCCAGGGATTCCGTCCCACAGTCCCGCATCGACATCTGCAACCTGAGGCACTGTGCCGCCCGTGATCCGCCCGTGATCACCCAGCGCACGGGACATCGGATCATGATGTTGGAATTCCCCATGGCGGGTCATGATGCTGTTTGTGCTCGCGTGCTGACCGTGTTTTTGTGGACTGACATCACGACTATTGTCACTGCCATATTCACATAACCAACCATCTTTCCCGCCAAAAACTCTATCACAATACACCTACCCAATCCCTCACCATGACCACCAACAACAAAGCCCCCTCCAAACGGCCCTCCTCCACCGACCTCACATCCCGCACCCAAAAGAAATCCCACAACGAAAACAAATCCTCCTCAACATCCGCAAAACAAAACACCATCGATCCAACCGAACAAGAGGATCCTTCTCAGAACCACGAAAAATCCGAATCAGTAGAGGGCATCCACGAATGGAAAACAAGACCACCATACCAGATCCACAAGGACGAGGGCGACTTCGAGGCGAGGTACGAGGCAAGTTGCCATTGTGGGAAAGTTACGTATCAATTGAGTAGAGAGGAGCCGCTGGATAGTAAATTGTGTCATTGTACCACCTGTCAAACACAACATGGTATGTTCACCTTTCTCCCATCCCGTCCCATTCCATACCATTCCCCAACATCGAAAAGAGAGTCTCCAAACTAACATGTCCCGTTTCCCACCACCAGCGGCACCCTTCCAATGGGCAGCAATCTTCCACAAAACAGACATAAACTTCACCTCCGGTCACCACGGTCTAGAATGGTACGACCCAACCTCGAAATCAACAAAACACTCTCTCCCCTGTAAAGTGCGTTGTTCCTACTGCCACTCTCCCATCATGGATGAAGGTAGAAATATGGTCCTCCTCTTCCCCTCCCTCGTTCACTTCAAGGATGAAAAGGATAAGGCACATTTTAAACCGAGATGTCATATGTTTTATGAGGAGAGGGTCATTGATGTACCGGATGGCTTGCCTAAATGGAGTGGGATGAAGGATAAGAGTGAGTTGATTGAGGATAGTCCCGAGGAGGATGTCAAAGAGTATGAGAGGAAGCAATTGGAGGAGAAGGAGGAGAAGCAGGAAAAGGGTGGAGATGGGGAGGATGGCAAGGACTGATTGAGATGGGAGGTGATGACGGGGAAAAAAGGCACTGAGTCCAAGTCACGGTGTTTTGCAAGCTGTAATCAAGTATAACAGAATACAACAATAATATTGTCGCTACAAATGGACGACTTGAGCGAAGGACCTTCTCACGCCTCGGCTGTGGATAGCTCCCTCCTCTATTTCTTCTTCTTCAACAACGTCTCGGCTTCTTTCCGCGTCATGCCAAAGACGTTCGTCAAATAATCGAATCTGAAGCGCTATTAGCATGTGAATTTATATGCATGTATGGAATCGACTCACTTGATATCCATGGCAATCCGCTGCTTCAGATCCTCAAAGCGTTGCTCACTTCGACCCAAAGCCTCTGTCCTCCGTCTCTTATTGATCGTCTTGACCCGTAATTTGAACTGCCCGCTCACAGGCCGATGATCAGAAACACGCACTTCATGCCGTCGATATTCCGTCTGCTTGATACGTCCAATACCACGATACAGTATCCGATCACACCAGGCCGGCGACCTCTTCTTCTCGCTGGAATCGTATCGATCGGAACCGACGTCGTACTTATAGGTAGGGGGAAACGTGATCTCCTTCTCTTGGAAGGCGCGCAGCCTGAATCCGGGATTCTTCTTTCTACTAAGCAGTAGTTGATCGCGCTCGAGCAATTTCGCCAGATTACCGACGTTGACCTCTCGAATAACAGCATCGCGACTGAGCATATCAATGCGATAATTTAGGTCGCCGTTGAGTATGCAAATCTCATGATCCAGAACCATGGACCCATCGCCTCCACTGACAAAGTATTCAGCTCGAGCTGCTGCGTCCTGGTGCGCCTTAAGCACGCAAGACTCCATGATTCCAGCAATGTCATTGTTGCGGTGAATGGTCTGACGTTGACCGGCAGCAAGATGACAATTCACGAAACAGACAGAACTGTCATCTAGAATGAAGCGAATCAAAAGCGCGCCTTTGTTGCCGTATCGACCCTTCATGCCTAGCTTTACCTCCGCGGCGTCCACGTCGTGGATCTGGTTTCTTAACGATGATTTAACGAAGACGCAGGTGAAAAGTCCAACCAGATTAGACGTATGCAAGAGAGTATATGGTTCGCGGGACGGCGTGAATTTGTTGAGACAGTCTTGAAGATGATCCTTCCAGGCACGGTATTGGTGACTCATCTTCTCGTGGTCGGTGTTGTCTTTTTTCTTACTTTTAAAGAGCGTCCCTTGAGGATCATTAGCTTCGGTTGTGACTGTATCAGAAAAATACATACGAGCAGTGACTTTCTTGTCTTCCAAGTCCACTAATTCTTGGAAACCGAAGACCGCAATATCGGGAGCATCTGGCGAGCTCCGAAGCAGATCCCGGAAGAAGTTGTTGTCTTTTTGATCGCGACTTAGATGCGTGGGCTTTGAAGCGCCCGCATTCCAGGTCATGATCAGTGTCGAGACCTCACGAAAGTCACAGTAGTCGGCGTCATGTTCCTGCATATCGACCTCTGCTGTGTGTCAGTACAAAAAAAGGTTAGACGGGAAGAGATGAGTTACCGAGCCAATCGTCCTCCAGCATCCCATCCCATAAGCGTATCAGGTTGTCGGTGCCTAAAGATGCGACTTGCAGTCTGTCGAGTTTCCATATGCTGGTACGATCTACCAGAATTCCAGCAATCGTTTTGTCATGCGCCTTCCAGTCTTTCTTCACTTTCCATGGGTGAGTAGATGTGTCGTAGACATATATCATGCCAGTGTTGAAACCAGCCCACAGATAGTCGCCAACTCCCACGAGTGAGCTAATCTTGTACAGGCTCACATTTACGATGCCCAGACAGGTGTAATCTTGAGTAGAGTAGATTGTCACCTTTCCATCGATGTGACCGAAGTAAATGCGATCTGGTTGGCTGGCTACCATCGATCCCGCAGTTACGTCTCCAACGTTAGCCTGCACCAGCGGTTTTTCTAACACTTGCGCTGCGGTTCGAGAGGCGGTATTCTGCTCGTACACCACGATCTCTCTCCCATACGCTATCCAAAGCTGTCTTCCCACAATTATGGAAAATGAGCCTCCTTTGGACACTCGACAAACAATGGGCGATAGAGCCAAACTCGGCAAACCATCAGGTCCAGCAGGCCAAATCATCAGTTTTCCGTCTTCGTCGAGTGACCACATTTCGGACGCCTGCCTGTGTATCTTCGTGATTTGACACTTACTGTGCGCGTTGGCTTTGATGTGCACCGAAGTCCCAGTTGGAATGTCGACCTCGAGTAATTCACCAGCCTGGGTACCAAGCCAGATTCGTTGGCCCTCGTCCTCTACCGCTGTCGCAGGCTTGAAGGCCAGCGCCGTAACCTTTGTCATTTCTCCATGGGTAATGCTCATAAGCTGCTCACCGGTTAAAAGACTCCATGCGCGGGTGATGAAACCCGATGTGCATACGTATTCTCCACAGATGGCGAACAACTTCGTCTCATATTTTGTAGGTATATCGTGAGGTCGCTTATTGAACCGTGGAGGCCGTCGGTTTGCTTGCGAAGAATCAGGGTAATCTGCAAGAGTGACACCGTGCCCTACAGGCAAATCTGCCTCCTCATCCTCAGAGTCGTCGACAGAATCAGCAACCAATCTTCCACCACGGGAGGACACTTCTGGTCGCCTTGCTTGGTCCATAGACTGTCGAATTGGAAGTGGAGGGGCGTTTCCGTGGCTTGTTGAGGTCTGGCCCAATGTTTGAGTGCGCTTAGGAGGAGGTAGGAATCGTGCGTTGGCATCGGCCACTGATGATTTTGAAGATGCAAGAGTATCCATAGGTACTCGAACTGAGCTACCTTCGTAAACTGGCCTTACGGTTGACGAAGAAAAGGCTTCCATAGACTTCCTAAATGGTGGTTCAGGAGGCGGAGGAGGCGGCGGACGTCTTGATCGAGGAGATTTGCTTCTAGCCGGGACCATACCGTCAGTACTCTCTTCACGTCTAGGCGGTAGACCTGGTCGTTGTTTTGAGGTATCTTCTTGCATCGCCCCCTGGTTGGAAAGTTTGAGACTTTGGGCCCAACTGTGCGAAAGATCCGAACGTGACTGCCTTGCCCTCGGTTCTTGACCCGAATGATGAATAGGACTCGGAGGTTGTGCAAAATAGCTGTCACGAGCAGGCCGATGAGAAGGATCTGGCTTCGAGTTCAATGGGACTGGTGGTGGATACGTGGGACTTGATTCTGCACTAGGTAATTCCTCATGCTCGCTAGGTGGAGTACTGAATGGAGATATCCGATCCTCTTCTCGTTCATTGCGTGGTCCAGGAGCTAGACTGCCATTAAATTGTTTCGTCGAGCCTCCTGGGATGCCTTTTCCAAAGATCTTTGGCTTTCCAGCGCGATTGATGGGAGGAGGCACGACAGCAGCAGACGAAGATGTCCGTGCTGGAGAATCTCGGTCCAAAGGGATGACCTTCTGAGGGTCTGGTGTGAAACCGGCTGGGGAAGCAGGACTAAAGAACGGAGCTTGTCGGCTGTCTAATATTGGAGTTCCAGTACGACTAGGCCACTTGAAACCTTTGTTGGTTCCGCTTGTCGGCGAGGGAGGTTGAGAGCCGCGCGAAGCTAGGAAACTCTCTCTTGAAGGACGTGAAGATATATTGGGCGTTGAGACCTGCGAATATGGCTTTGGAGCATACGGAGAATTGACTGTAATCCCTGGCGGTGACGGCTGAGGAGAAAAATTGCCCATGCTCATAGGTCTTGATCTGGGTGTATTTGAGCCTGATATCTGTCCGCCAATTCCACCTTGGAAACCTGCCCCAGGATTGAATGTCCTCTGCCTTGAGTTCGAGCTATCATCCAGGTCAGCCCTAGGAATGTCAAGAGACGCTCCGCGACTGTACGGATTTCCCAGTCCCTGTCCCTGACCAACAGTGAGGCCGCCCCTCGAAGGGCCGAGCGAAGGTGATTTTTGTGGGGGCGGCGGTGGTTTTGATTTCTTTTCGAAAAGATTGCGAAGAGAGGAAACTGGCTTCTAACATCCACGATCAGTATTCGCCTATGGTAGAAGGATTTCCTGTCCTACAATTGACGAATCGTCCGTACTCTCCTCCTTCTGATCCGACATGTTGTATGCTTTCTTCTTCCCTCAATTATGTGTTCCAACGTGTCTTTAAATAACGATTGCCAGCCTAGCAGGTCAGCTCTTTGTTTCCAGATTGTATTTACACCGGCATTGGGCGGTTCTGTGATAGCCGGGGCCTCTCATACTCCTTCATCGATGCAAACAGGAAGACGACTGCCTTGCCAACAGACGAGGACAACACTGCTCCCGGAGTTTATCTTTTGTCGCGGTTTGTGATCCAGCTCAGCGCGAAATCAGATAGGCCGTATGTGGAGGCAGAGAGTCAGCTTGGTGAGCGAATTGCTGGATTAGTCGAGCTGTGTTGAGAGTGCGATCGAGCGGATGGGATCGCTGGAATGCAGAGATATCGTGGAGCTAATTGATAGACTGTTCTCTTGAGTAATATGGAGTTTGTATTGATTGGTATAGTTGGTGGTATAAAAGTTGAACCTGAAGTCCATTTGCCTTTGTGATCGACACTGCACTTTATAATAGAAATTGGCCTTCCGCGTCTTTCCTCCGCAACTGCACACAAACAAAACAACATGTGGTACGTTTATACATAGATAGCCACAAAATATTTGAGATTACTGACAGCGACCAGCAAACACGTCCTCAACGCGCAAGTCGCCATTCGCTCCGCCTGCTGTACGTGAACCATAATTTCGAGAGCCCCAACCACACACCCCACACATTTGCGCCATGAGAGCGCGCAACCAAACAGAAAGAGGAAGTTGAAGAAACATGGAGGAACTGCGCTGGGAGTGCATGAAAACTTGACACAAGTTTGGCTGATTCTATCTGCAGGTCGCAAATGGTTCGACTGCGCCGAGTGCCACCAAGAGAGCGAAGACCATGAACTCCTCAAGCGCGACGAGATGATCTTCGCCTGCAAGAAGTGCAAGAAGTGTTTCAGGAAGGACGCGAACGAGTTTGAGGATGCCGATGAATACTGCCCACATTGCGATAACCACTTCGTTATCGATGCTGTCACCCCGAAGGCCAGACTCGAGGTCGAAGGTGAAGACGTGAGGATAGACGCGAGGTATTTATGCCCTCTCCTCTTTTGGAAAGGAACTGACTGGCATCGAAAGAATGATCAAGGACGAGCGCGTTAAGCAGGAAGAGCTAAGGACAATCTTCGATGTCAAGGACGCTGCAAACAGGCTCGGATGAGGCACCAGAACATAGTCCGCCCATGGACTGATCCCTTGATGTGTACATACATGTTCCGGAAACGCTGGAATAGATGGGATACTTCTAGGACGGCAGGTCCTGAGGAGTACGTGAGGACTGGTCATGTGGAAAGGCAGCCTTGGTTCCACAAAAATGGCTTGAAGTTGGGTTGAGGACATTCGCCACTTCTTTCGGTAGGCTTTGTTTTCTCACAGTCGGCACAAAATTATACATGAACGAAGCATTACGGCTCAACTGATATTATCACTATGATCTTCATCGGGTAGCGGCATAAAAGGCGATGCAGCCTCGCCCACAGCCTTGTCTGGTCTCAGCCTTGTCTCTATGATCAATGCAAGTTTAAAGAGATGCCATTGGCTCTTCTGGCCAATTGCTGTATCGATGTTCTACATTGTTGCGCCAGCTGTTCTCTTCCCTCCATATCACACGCGACCATCCTCAATAGAACAAAGCCGGCTTGCTATCGACGTTGACAAATTTCTTGCAAACTTGTAGACAACGTGACAGAGAAGGCCAGGATTTCATGAATACTGGGCTGGGACTGAGATATTTGGCAACAAAATGCTGTCTCAAAGCTGCACCATAACGGGGAAGACATATTTGTCGAGAGGGAAAAGGCTGGGGGTTCAGTGCCATCGCTGATCACCCCATTGCTCAGAGAATCGATATCGTCAATTATGCACCTTGAATTGCGTGACGTGTATAACACAATTGAAGGGTACATCATCTCTACTAGTGACATGGATCCTTTCCTTCTTTCAGAGTTATAGTCTAGCACTCCCCGAAAAAGAAAGCTCAATCTGGCCAAGGCTGCAGAAGCAGGACTGCAGACATTCCAAGTCCGCTCATCATGGCCGCTGGCGCCTCAGGCAATGGAGGGAGTGACTGAATGCATCGACATGTCCATGGCAACTTTCATGGGCGCATGTAAGGTAGTATGTGGTTACAGGCCATCCCCAAACGCAGCCTTACCCCAGGGCTTGCAAGCCTCCCGCAGAATGAAAGCGGATGATCCCATCCATCAAGCTTGATCCCAGACGACAGCGTGCACATCTGGTTGGACACCCAAATTAGAGACCAAGAAAGCACATGCGCACGAGACTTTTGTAATTCATGTCTGTTTGATGCTGATTGGCCGGGGCAATTCTGAAGTGGACACTTTTCATCTCTAAGCAGTCGCACATAGTGTGCATGGAGCCGACGGGAGAGGGACGATGGCCTTGGGAGCGTACGATGGGGGAGGGGAGGATGAAGCTGCACTGTTGAGTCGGCAATGTTTGGTCTCATGGCCGCTCAGCTGCTGTACTCAGGGTGTATTGAAGAGCCTGAGGTATACCCGACAATACAGTATACAGTACCGTGACATTCCAGTCGGAACTTCTGCGGTGGGATTTGGGAGGATGGCGAGGATTGACGAGGCTGCGTGCTCTGCGGAATAATGATTGCGTCCTGATTGACTGGTAAATTAAAAACCTCAGGCTGGAGGGGGCCGTGACCGTGCTCGTCGGGGGGGTCCACGAAACAGAAAGAGGCCAGGCTGAAGGCGGAGTTGCACACACGAGCGTTCGGCTTCGGCTTCTGTGTACTGCTCATACAGTACACTGCTCCCACTCGACGGCCATCGGCGCCAATCACCACACGGTCGGCATCTCGAAGCCAGGCTTGCAATGTGAAAGTGCTTTTGGCTCGTCCCCGTCCCTCGCTCGCCTCGTCTTTGCTTTTTCTCCCGGGCGGCTATACTCCCTTTGCATCCGCCAAGGCGAGAGCCTTGATCACGTGGCTCTTCGCCGTTGAGTTGGAATTTCCTCGAGATCCAAAGTCAGTCACTCAGCCTTCCCATCCACCAATACAACAAACAACCACTGCATCCATCTGCTGGCGCGGCAATCACAGCTGCCATACTGCGCTCGCTCTCTTGGCCATCTCCTCCCTGAACCCTTGTCTCATCATGGCCATTGCCTTTGTGTCCTGCAATCGTGTTGTCTCTTCTCACGGGGCCAATGCATGATGTATTTGACGCGAGCAAAACGCAGGCGTACTTCAAACTCGGAAACGAGTTCAAGAGCACGTAAGAGAGGCAAACGCCACGAAGCACCCGAGGAGCACGACGCCGACGCCGCTGCCGCTGATTCGGAAGAGGAAGGCAAACTCTGGTCGCGCAAGATCCTAGAGGAGAAAACCGAGAAAGGGCGGACTCGTTATCTTGTCGGCTGGGAAGATCACGAGAGGAAAAGTGATACCTGGAAGAACGAGTGGAAAGCAGCTTCTGCTCTGCCATCCGGCTTGAAGAAGGAGTGGGAAGCGAAGAAGAACCAGCCCGAACAGCCCGAATCATCAGATATCGACCTCTCGCCACCTCCAGAGTCTGAAGAAGAACCCAGCGACTACGAAGCAAACCTTGAACGGCCTGCCAAACGCAGAGTTCGTCGTCCCAGAGTCGTCGAATCGTCAAGCCAACCCCCGGAAACGCCAAGAAGCCCACTACCAGCAAGGCCGATTCGGAGCCTTGAGAAGAGCCTGATCATCGAAGCAACACCAGGCACTCCACTTGACATCGCCGCCACATCAAGCCCTCTACCATCCCGCGTTCAATCACTGCTGGATGCCAGTCCAGAGAGAATTAATCCATCTCCTGAAATAATTGTCACGCAAAACAGCGACTTCCACCGGTCCGATTACGAGATTGGCCTATCACAGCCCTCCCAGGCTAAGACTGCGGACCAGGCCGAATTTTTGGCGCAACACACTCCGGTTCGCGACCAACACACACAAATCGAGAACGTTGGTACACAGCTGCCTACGACCATTCCTGATTCTCAAACTGAGTCCGACACTCACGCAACTCAAGAAAAGCTCACCCAGCAAGAGAACAGCGATATACCACGCTCCGCGATAGCCGCCAATACTCCTCGTAATCCTGAACTTAGCTATTCCACACAAACCCCAGCCGCGCGTGACGAGCTTGCTACCATCGAAGAAACGCCACAGTCTGCTTCGCCAGCCTTGTTGGTGTTGGGAACTGACCCGGTGGAGCCACCAAGCCCTGCAATTGGCAAACACTCAACCCGTAGAACTAAAAAGCTTACTGCAGCACTTGTGGGGTCTGACTTTGGTGACACTTTGACTAAATCGTCTGCAACCACAAACCTTGGCGAATCTCCCAAACGTACAGCCTCGCGCCGATCGTCGGTGTCGCGAAAAGCACGAGCAGCAGCAACTCCAGTAGCCATCAGCTCACAGCAACAAAGCCTACCATCGACGCGGTCACGTCTGTCAAAAGTGGAAGCTGCTAATTTCCAGGAGGCGCACTCTCGCGATCGCGCGACAGAACACTGGGTTTCAGAGCTGGATCAAACAGCCGACTCAAGTCCAGGCGGGCTGAGCTTTTCCCAGCGACTCAAGGACCAGCTACAGTCTACGGCTCCAGAGAAAGAAAGAAGCGCCTTGCAACAGTCTCCCGCAGCCTTGCTTGCACTAGTCGAGCAAGACAAAGCGATCTCACGTGATCCAGAAAAGCCAGCCTCGAAGGCGTCTGAGCGATCAGAAACTTCTTTCGACATGCCGAAGACACGGAGATCTCTTCGGACAGGTGGAGATCTACACACTAGCCAGGAGACCACTTCATCTCCAGCAGCGCCAACTTCGAGCGCCACTAAAACTAGAGGTGGCCGAGGCGGCGTATCAACACGGAAAACGAAGCGAATTACAGAAGAGACGCCGCAGAAAGGCTTCGATAAACCAGCGGACAGTAAGCGGCGCGGACGGCCACCGGCGCGATTCAGACAAACGACTGCGCGTAGTGGAAGCATGGAATCGCAGACTGATTCCGAGGCGCAAGCTTCCGCAGTGCCCGCAGAAGAAGCAATAGAAACAGCCGCAATAGAGACCGACTCGGATGGACGTACGCATCTTCCCGCAAGGATCCCGGCTGATGACGGTGATATCGCTTTGGAAACTCGTGAGGCTGAAGAGATGGAGGTTGATAGCCAATCCGGCACATCTACAGAGTCGGAAGATGAAGAGGGTTCTGGTCCATCTCTCGAGCAAATGGAATTCATGGTGCCTCTCCCGATGGCCGGACAGCCTCGTGACCAGTACAGGCGGACCATCAAATTTCACGAAGAGTTGATTGAACACTTTACAAGTCGCAAGTGGCGAGAGTACGACGGAATCCTGAAACAAGCAGAGGACTTTGTCCAGACCATGCATGACATTGTCACTCACATCGATCTCACCAACGAGACGACTGCATCTCAAAGCGACGTTGAGGCGGCAGATGTTGTTGAGTGGGATCGATCTGTTAGTCCAAAGTTCAAGTTTCTATGGCATCTGTTTGAGGCTCTGCGAAACCACAAGATTCATATTGTCATCATGGCCAAGCCAGGACGCTTGCTTGACATCTTGGAGAACTTTCTCAAAGGCACAAAGTTAAGATACTCTCGACCGGACGTGGACCGCAAGGATGATAGGCCATCAGATGCCTTGACAGTGTCGCTTCTTTCCGCCTCTGGAGAAAGCTCAACTGCGCCTGTTCGCCCAGCCAACCTTATTCTCAGCCTTGATCACGTGGTAGATGTGAAGAATCCTCTCGTACGCACTTTGAGAACCAGTTTGACGCGCCCTGATTATCTCGCTCCCGTCGTATCTTTGGCCATGGTCAACTCTGTGGACCACATTGAGAGAAGTTGTACGCCAAATCTAGTTGGCGCCAATCGAGTGCGCGTCCTTGTCACTTGCATTGCAAAGCTTCGTAGAGAAGCTGGCAAAATGGAAGGCACTTTCGCACCGATAGATGAAAGCGCGATGGAAGTTGCTCGTTTTGTACTTATGGGCGGAACTGAAGATCAGTGGCCACTGCCCTCAATTGGACCTCTTGGCAACAATGATGCTTGGGATCTTACGCAAGGTCTTACGACTATGCGTTCTTCCAACTCGAGCGACTCAGAAAAGTCGGCGAAAGCCAAAGCTGCCTTGAAGTCGCAAAAGCGCCGCATGCAAGATGATGAACTTCAACCTGATAAGAAAATGAGAATGACCCCTCAAGCAGAACAAGATGCTTCCATTACTCGAATCAGCGATTCTGTTGGTGGTGACTCCTCTTTAATCAACAAGACTCCTTCAAATTCACAGGAAATGGTGACATTGCGCAACTTGCTCAAGGCCACAGAGGACAATCTGCAAACAGTGATAGGACTCAAGAATGCCCGAATTAGAGAAATAGAGTCCGATCTGGAAGACTTGCAATTTCGCTTCGAAGAGCAGTCCAAGCAGAAGCGACAACTCGTTAGCGATCTTAACCAAGTCCGCAGTGACCTGGAGTCGAGCGAAAAGCGGAAAGAGGCCCGCGACATCACCATTGACAAGCTCAAAGAAGAGAGGCGTGAGCTCCAGACACACTTAGAGCAAGCTCGAGCAGCTCTTACCGAGTCTGCTATACCCGACGTTGCCGCTACAGAAAAGTTGAGACAGGAGGCAGAGCAGGCGCAAGCAGACAAGCAAAAGGCCGAAAAGGATTTGGCCAGAAGTACCGACTTAAACGGATACTTGCACGAGGTATACAGCCAAAAGTCTACTGAGACCGCACAACTGGCCAATGAGAACGCCGAAATGGAATCGCGAATTAAGATGCTTGAGAAACAAGCAAGTGGCGAGATTGCCAAAGCCAGACAGCAATTTCAAGACGAGCAGAGGAAGAGAACCGCGACGGAGAATGCGAAGCTAAAAGCTCAAGTCAATAATTTGACCGCCCTTCTCTCGCGGAAAGAGGAAGAGCTGCGAAACAAGAAAGCAGGCGTGGGAACGAGAGCAGGCAGTGTGCCGCGAAGCCCTCGTGTAGGTCCAGCCAGTCGTGCTAACAGCCCGATACCGGATAGAAGGATCGGAGCCCTGAAGAACAACATGCCCTTGTGAGTGATCCCAGCATAGGGACTTGGGAAGTGGTGTGCGCGGGTACGTGAGTTCTTTGATGGAGGCGGAATTTCTGTGTTTGGATGAGAATCTGGCATTGCCGTTTCGGATAGTCAAAGACTTTTCAACTACTACTGCCTTCGACCACCAACCACTTCTTGAGTTGCTCGACGCTATAATCCTACATTGTATGCCACAATCCAATGAATGCACTGCTAATAAATATCAGCCAGGGACGAAGACCAACATCGAGGCCTGCTAGACTAGAGGATCCACAAACACCCCAGAGTTCTCCAACAGGTGAACATCCTCAACAGCCACAGGCAACACAACCCAATCATGCCGCTCCCGTCATTCAGGAGCCTAAGCCAAAACCAGGCAAAGCGATTGAGATCAAGACGATTGAAACGATAGTTCCTGACTTGAGACAAGAGCACTCCTCACGACCAGAACCACGATATGAGCACAGGCAGGTAGACCAGAAGATGCCGCCAGAGCCAATACCGCCAACTCCACGGACTGAGATACGGCAGTCTTCGACGAACAATCGACCATTCCCTTGCTGTTTTGCGCAATATAATTGTGGCTCGGCTTTCACCTCCAAAAATGAATGGAAGCGTCATATTAGTACGAAGCACATCCAGCTGGGTTTCTGGCGATGCGACATGTGTCCACCATCGCCAGGGATCGACCATCCAATCTACAATGACTTTAATCGGAAGGACTTGTTTACCCAGCACTTGCGTCGTATGCACGCGGTCAATACGCCACAAAACACTCAAGAACAGCCCAAGACGATCGCACCTAGCGCGCCACCAGGAGGGGGACCACCAGTCGCTCCGCCCAATACCAATCCTCCAGGTCTTACCGATGAGCAGATCATGGAGATTCAGAAGCGTTGTTACCGCCAGCTACGTGGGCCACCAGAGATTTCAAGTTGTGTTTTCTGTACCCGCACATTTTCTGGACCAAACAGCTGGGAGGAGCGTCTTGAGCATGTTGGTGGCCACTTGGAGCGCGATAGAAAGAACGGTACTGCCTGTCTCGACGTAAATAATTGGCGAGCTGATGGGCCATTGAGAGACTACTTGTTGGTTGAGGGACTTGTAGAAATGGATCCAAGAGGCGCATACAGAATTGGAGACGGAAAGCCAAGAAGACCGCTTGACATCGAAGGTTTTGCTGGACAGCAACCAACCACCCAGCTCACCCCTCGTCCAAATAACACTACAGACGCTATTGCTGGGGCGGCAACTGATCATGACTCCGAAGGCTCCAATGAAAAGCGTCGGCGAGGCCGGGCTGGGAAGAAGCCGTCTGACGCAGGCCCCAGAGTTGAGATGATGGAACTTGATCCTCCTACACCACAATCACAGCCGCCATCACAATCGCAATCTACTTTGCAGTCTCAAGATCAGCCCAGAAATTTGCCACTTCCTTCACCATCCCACAATGGGCCCATGCGAAGCCCTTCCGCACATCAACTGTATGGCCCTGGAGCGACGATACAGTCGCCCGGCCAACAACACCATTCGCCGTACCAGCAACCGCAAGATCAAATGCAGCGTCGATCGCCTGGTCCAGCAGGTCCAGACCCCCGAGATGCTCTTCCGCCGAGACCTAACACGACGCCCGGCAGTCATCCCCAACAGCAGCAAATGCATCCTGCTCAAATGATTATGCACCACCAGCAACAAGGCGCTCAGCAGCAAGGTCCTCTACAGCACGGTCCACAACAGCAAGGGCCACAACAGCAAGGGTCGCCACAGCAGGGCCCTCAACAGCAAGGTAGTCATCAGCACTTGCAACAGAATCTTCCACCTGGACAGCCGCAGTATGGTCAAGCTCAACAGATCCAGCAGAACCAACAGCAGCAAGGTCCACTACCTCAGCAACAACAATCATATCAGCAGCAACCACAACAACACCAGATACAGAAGCCGCCTTCAAATATCCTGCCGATGTACCAATTTCACCAAGGAACATTCACCAAATTTTCAGGCAGTCCGTTGGAACAGCTCGCTCACGGCTACACAGCACACCGAGCTAATGCATTGCCTCCTCCGGCTCAATCGACGAGAACAAGTGCTGGACAACCACAATTGGCGCCTAGACCTCCTCCGGATCCTCGCGATGCCATATTGAACCGGATCTGGGAAAAGGCGCCGAGTTTACGGCCTGCTGCACACTCTCATGACCAACAGCTTCCATCTATGCCTCCCAGAGCTCCACTTCATCATTCAGGATTCAAGGCTATCAATGAGCAGGCTGCTTCCAATCGGCAACCAGAGTCTATGCAACAGCTAGCGCCTAAACCTCCGTCAGATGGAGCGAGACAGCTCGCACCCAAACCTCTTTCGCATCCTTCGCATTCGCCTGGTCAACAGGAGCAGATATTGATGCCGCCAATACAGCAGCAGCAGCAGCAAACAGGACCGGGACCGGGACCGAAATCAATAACGACGCAACCTCCGGCTGTGAGTGGCGCGGAACGGGAGGGTGACAAGAGTCAATCCAACCAGCCGAGTCAGAGTCGGGGCAAGAGTTTCCATCAGGTGGTAATGTCGTAGGCGTTTTTACAGTCAGAGGAAGTGGGTGATTTGCCGCTGCGCATTTTGCCCCGATTTTGATATATACCTTTTGCGAGGCTCTTTGTATGATCTATAGGTTGCTGGTGTGAAGAGAGAGGCTTTCTGCACAATCGGTTTATGGGTGGGATGATAAACGTGCTTTTAGCCTCATTGCGTGGTAGCATTGCTTTATAGATTAAAATTATGATTTGTTTTGTTTTCTTTGCTCACTCTTTGACTGTGAATCTGAGAAACGGGGATGTGATGTTGAATAAAACCGCTGTTGTCGTCAGTCGAAGAGTTGGAGAACAGCTTCGTCGTTCGCTTGGACTCCACTTCTGTTGAATGGACTCTGCCTTTTGAAAGACCAAGCCGCAGCTTAATTAGGACCTCGTGATCATGGGCCCATGTAGACATGTAGCAGCTAAAGGAATTTGCGAGAAAACACGACGGGGGGAGGGAGACGATGGTGCGGTGTCAGGTAGCTTCCCCAGGATGGTCGCTGTCGCTTGGAGGTTGAAAAGGAAAAGAACACATGATTAACTACAGAGAGCCAAAACAGTGTCTGATTACGAATATACTGTTTTATGGATTTCTGACCCTCGGACATACATGTCTGCCAGAAATAAAAGAGCATCTCGAAATAGGGGTCTATATTTCGAGATGTGCTTCAATGTTAACAAGTTTATCTTGATTTAAGTGGCGGGCTTGAGTCGAAGTTGCAACACGTTACACCGCAATTGAATCACTGTCCCAAGTAGCTCTCCATTTAACCTCTAGTATAAAACTACAGTGGGAATGATGGATTTGATTACCTGCTACTGAATACTTGTGTATTATAATATCATCCCACGTCCACCTTACAACCCAACCCCGTCCACGAGTAGCGCAAAAAGAAAGAAAGATCATATCAGAGCAATTGGAGCAGTAGGGATTCGAACCCTAGACATCCTGCATATCGGTGATGATGCGAAGCAGGCACTCTACCACTCTATGCTTGTAGTCAGTATTGAACTTGGAGTACTGAGGTGTGAACTTACGAGCTACAGCCCCTGGATGGTGTTGATGGGGACTCGGATGGTTGGGTATTTGAGGAAGGGAGGTTGTGGTTGTGTTTTGTGAGGAGAGGGTGTCACTGTTTGTTTGGTGCAAAGATACACGATTGAGTGTGTATTTTCGAGGAAGGATCAAGAAATAAAATGGGGATGGAAGAAAGAGTTGTGAAATTGTTTATGATTCAGTTTTAGAAATTTGCTAGTCCTCTAAGTGATGATTTTGAATGATGCTAGACCTTAGAATTACGATGGCTGCTCTTTTAGCAAAATCGAGTCTTGTATGAATGGTTACTCTTATGCATTGGATACTTTGGATAGTGAGTCTGAAACGAGAATTTCTGGCGCAGTTCAATGCTGGATTTGCACATTATGAGGTTCACCATCAGCGAGGAGAACGATACGTGTGGTCAAAGGATACAAGCTGATAATTGATGTCGAGGGAAGTGACAGTCTGGATATATCTCAAGAAAGACGATACCTGACAACCATGGCCTCAACCTTGCACTAGAAAATTCGAAGGAATTCGAAAAGAGAGAACAAAAGATTCTCATTATCGACATCCTTCCTCATGTAATATGCTTAGTCGAAACGAATCCTGGAAAACGGAAATCCATTATAACTAATTAGGTAACTTTTCAAGGCCTTTTGCCATTAAACCCCATTGAAGGAAAATATATTTCCTTTGATAACCTTACTTTCATTAATGGGTGTCTGTCCTGATGCTCGCATACCTTTTCTGCGCCAGGAGATGTTTCGTTGTTCATTTGAATTTGGGAACAGGGGTTTTCTCCTTCCATTGCTCTTCCAAATGGTTTTGGTGGTGGTGAGTTACTGCTGAAAGGAAAACCGTTTTGTTGCCGGCGTGGTTCAGATCTCATCGATAGAGATGAGCCCCTACTGAGCCCGAAAAATCGTATTTGGAAATGATTCAACTGTATTCACATTACTTATCTATCCAATCTTTAACCACGTAATCCATGGACTGTATTCAAACATAACTTCTCAAGAAATAAAAGACTGCTCAAACCGCAACGGTGGTACTCAAATAGCCTCGCAAGTATCCATCGGTGCAGAAATTCTAGCAACACAGAGACTAGGAGAACCCTCCATCACACGAAAAAATAAACCTTTAGACGTCTCAGCCTTCGATACCGTCTGTTTCACCTTCGCAACCATTTTCTGGATATTCGCCACAACCTTGCTATTAGGTTTGGGAACAGGTCCCGGTGGCACTTGCACCATAATGAAAGCAGTAGCCATGATCTAAAAAGGAGTCAGCTAACATCGACCATCTCCAATTCTTGCTGGCTGGTTACTTACTTCCGCCTGTTTTCCTTTCTCCGTGTTGCCCTCGTGTACCCCATAATCGTAGTTACCGTTGATGACCCAGGATTGGTCCTTTTTCATTTCTTGCACTTGGTATTCACCAGGTTTGCAGCCGTCCATGGAGGAGATGTGTTTCTCGGTTGTTTTATCGGCACCCATTGACATGCCCTTGAATACGTAACCGGGCGACTCGGCATATCTCGTAGAGGTTCTGCAAAGTGGTTTATTTTGGTTTGTCATGATGTCTACGGAAACTCCTCCCTGCATCTTGTTAGCGGGAGCATCTGGAAGGGGAGACGACTTGTTTCCTTACATCATGTAAATGTCCGACGGCAGCCACGATTTTACCTTCATAAGTCGGGGTCCAGGGCTTGGATGAGATGGTGAATGATCCAGATTCTTGCGGAGGGGCGACTTCACTTGTTGTACATTGGTTTGGGCCGAGATATACGTTCTTCATACCATTCCAACCCGCCGGGAGGGGACCTGTCGGTACGTGAGTAAAAGTGAGTGCTTTCCAAACGGTGAGGCGGCTCACCCTCAATGAGATCATAAGTCATGGTCACATAAACAATCTTGTCTTCCATATTCATGTTCATCAATTCGACCAAGTACATGAACTTGTCTTCCCGCGTGATATGGAAGCCAGTTCCAGAGCTCATATCAGTACCAGTGTTGTAGGTGAAGGTCGAACGCTCATTGCCAGACGAAAAGAACCTCTCAGCTGTAGAAGTAGACACCCCAAGACCGAAATGGGGGAGGCAAAACTCTCCATAACCAGCGGCATCCCAGCGAGAGGGCCCGCTGACAAAGTGTACCATATGATGTAGCCTATACGATGTTTGAGCACAGCATGGTGGGTATCAAAGATATATCTCATACCACATGCCAGTGTCAATATTCGCATTTGAACCATCTGGATATTCTAATCCTGCTTGTTGCTGAAGAATAGTGCAATCATCCGAGCAGGGCTTATCCACCTTTTGGCGTCGGTGGTTAATATCTAACAAGATTGATGATGTTGGAATTCAACTTGCCTTGTCTGGATAATTCTCCAGCATACCAGCGTGCCCATTCAACGACTTCTTCCCCATGTTGGGGACCGCGTACGGACCCGCCCTAATTTTTACACGCTTCGCCCCCGGCAGGTTGATCGGTGAGGCCGACTCAATTCTTCTCGGCGCGGCACCTGGAGGGTCTGCTACTTTTCCAGCTCCTATGCTAGCAAATCAGAAAGGCACTTCAAAAGAGCTAATTTGAGCTGGTATATACCGATTGCTTTAGCGGCCGCATCTATGAGCGCGCCTGCAAGGCCTTGCCGTTTATCGAGAATTTCATGCTGCAAAGGGCCGCCAGAGACTACGCTGTTGATAGTAAGCAGACCGACAAAGGTGGTGAGCTTCATCGTGTGACCAAGTCTTTCTCAAAATTTTGGACCAATTGTTGGTACGTTTGAAAGTGGTCCTTGATGCAGGGAGATAGGCACAGCCTCTACTACTGTGGTATGCTCCTGTCTTTGAGCTAGGGACCGCGGGATAAAGTGAGCGCCGATCATTGTGAATCTGGTTTCGTCGCATTCTCAATTTATACATATCAATTTGGAGATCAGCTAGGCCAGATACAGAAATCAAATAAATGGGTCGGGCTGGATCGGGCACAAGGCTGCTCTTTGGATGTCCACTGCCGAAGGAACCCTAAGCATGTGGCTGAAACTACTGGGCGTATTACAAAATAACCACTATTATAGGCATGTGAGGCATATATTTGAGCACAGCGTGACGGTGGTGGAATATTTGCTTTCGAAGGCCTCCCAGCAAAAGAGCCGCCTCCACAGGTGGTGACAGTTGTTCATCATTCCTTGGTAAAGGGTCGAAAGACCAGAAAATAAGGTTACAGTGTAAAATAGGTCGTTGCTGAGGCTGTAGAATCCGGTTCAAACGGAGAGAGTCCTCTTCATACGCATCGAGTGAAAGCAGTCCTGTGCGCGATGGTCAACAGCGCTCGAGGGAGTAGTTGTTCAGCGCGACATGGTGGCCAACGAGCGCTGCATCCGAGTGAACTTATGATGACGTCCATCTGGTGGTGACGAATTGATACTTGATGGGAATGTGTGATAGAGGAGCGGAGGTGGAGTAGTTTCACGATCTATCATCTCCCGTCGGTACCTAGCCGGCTTTGGACCGACCCACCGAGCTAGGGCTTAAACGGAATCAAGGCGAACTACGATCTCATCTCAACGAAAATCCACCTTTTTAAAAAAGGTGCCGCGTAACTCAGAATGAAAATTCCATTAATCATCTGCAACGCGTCTCCCAAGGCGTATTACTCGATTGTTGGCGAGTCAATGGTGTTAGCACAATTCTAGAATCAGCGGCCAAGTCTTCGCCCCTTCCGACACAATTTCCAGGTGCCATGCACGCCGTCTACGGTGCCAATCTACGCAGGAAAGGATACTCCTCCCTCCCGCGTTGGCATCCTGGTCGTGGCGAAGCTGGTCTGGAGAGCAAGTCAGCCTTAATTTCGCAACGCGTTTTCCAGAATTTCTATCTGCATTCACCTTTAGATATAGTATGACTTGAGCCTTGCCTCCTCCCAGTCCTAGTCCCGAAGCTCGTCCGGCAGCTCTTTCATCGGACAAACAAGTTTGAAGGGATATCCATTATCAGAAGGCAGGGCACATTTGCCACCGTACCATCTTGGCTATCGAAGAATCACGGTGACATCTTCTTTGGCCATGTCACGGAGAGAGTCTAGCGCCAAAATCTCGGGGACGGTAACATTCGCATATTTGTTACGGATTCTCAAAGTCTGGAAATTAGTGGCCTTGGCAAGAATCCGACAGACAGCTTCCCAGCTCTTCCCTGTATTTAACCTTCTGAGAGTCCAAGCTCCCGACTGCAGGAATTGCCTGGCGGTAGTGATATATCAATCGGAACACGTGCCTCCCAGGAGTCGTGGAGGGTGCGTAGGGACTCTCCCGCATTGGGGTTGATGGAATGCAGGAACCTGTGTGCGGCCCCAATATCGCTCCCGTGCACCATGAACGCGATAGGAGAGTGTAAATCTCGTAATGATGGGGCAAACTCACATTTGATGGCAAGCTAGTAAAGAGGAGCAAGAACAGTCCCAATTTCCTGCTCTTTCTGAACTCTGCAACTTAGAGGGACTTTGGACATCGGAGCCCTTCGTCGCCTTCTTGAAGAGCGTCGATTGGAAGATCTCCCGACACACATCGTGAGGATAGCCTCAATAGGAGTTGTCGCTCCCCCAGTAGTCACCCACAAAGCAGTATCTTCCCTTGTGCTGCCATCAATGACGCATGGCATGTGAAACAATTGTTTCTCATTGTAGTCTTTGTTCCCAATGAGATCAAGATGATTGTGGTAGTCTCGTTGATGAATGTGAGCGATGCGACCAGAATGAGGGAAGGCGGACTATTGGATCACAAATCGGACTCCAAGTGGTAGTAGGCGGAAAAAAGAAGGTTCTGGTTGATTACTTGGGCCAGTGTTCGACGTGTTGCCAGCCTGAACCAAGGATTGGTTCTGCGATATCTGATCTGCTGACTTTCGTCAGGTTTCTTGTGCTCTCATCATTCAAACCTAGAAGAAGGAGAGTAATTCACCGCGAATAAGAGTCGTCGGTTAGTGAACAAGAAAAAAGGGAAGAAGGGAATGATGAAAGGGGGGAAGGGCTGGGTGATGTTGATTCCAAAGCATATCCATCAAGCAGGAATGTCGTAAGGAGGTCTAAGGGCCAAGAAGTTAGATGGTTCCCAACTAATACCTCCAAAAGACGGCTATCCATGGGGGGAGGGGGGATTGAGAAGTTGAGATATATCCGAATCATCGCTCGTTCCGTTTATCAGATATCTGATCACCGCTTTAGACTCGTCGGCTCGCACATGATTGAGGACAAGACTAAGGACTTATAATTCTCCGGATTAGATAATGGGATGGCGAGACAGAGGGGTGGATAGATGGATAGAGCAATCCGCGGATGAGAACATGATGCGGATGGCAAGAATATGTGGTGTTATACGGACTCTTGCCAGAAACCTCAGGCTCGAATCATAATCCCCTCTCGACCCCTGCACACTAGCGTGGGCCGGATCCCACCTTCTCCGGACTCAAGGACCACTCCTCGCTCCTTTGTCGGGACTGACTATGGAGGCCACCGGTGGCTATGCCACCGGTGGCCTCCCTCGGCCTTTCTTAAGCGAGCCCATTTCGCTTAAAGTGCGCCCAATTTTAGCGTTATAAACGAAGCTGTATTTTACTAGAAGCGAGCTTTAGTTAATATTTCCTTAGTACGCAACCCATACAAGTGTGAATCCTTCGCATGAGTATATTTAATTAAGTAAGTCTAAATTATAGACTATTCCTTCGTTAAGGACGAAAGAAAACCATATTTAGTAACTCCTAACTATAATTACTATACCTCCTTAGAATTTACCGACTTTAGATATTTAGGACTTCTAACCCTCGTTAAGAACGAGTAAGCTATAGTATCTAATAACCTAGTAGCTAGATATTATAGGTTATAAGGCTATTTTACTCTAGGAACTACTAAGTAATACGACTATTTAGGACTTAGGTAGCCGTATTAATCTAAGTAGTATCCTAAGCCTAGACCTAGGAATTATACGCAAGCGTACGCGTAGCTACGGAGATATACTATTAGATATTATTAGCTTCGTTAAAAACGAACAAAGAGGTAAGACTTATAGCTATTTTAGGAGGATTATTATTCTAAGTAACCGTAGTATACTTATTCCAAAGACCCGATCTAACTATATACTATTTAAAGATAGCGTACTCTAGGCGATAACTATATAGAAGGAGCTCGTTAATATCGAGGCTAATATAGATCCTACCTTTAGTACTTAGAGACGGAGCCCGGCCAATCTTATAGCTAAAGTACTTCGCTATAGACAAGCTAGTACTAGTAAAGAACTTGGCCCTAATTCGTTAGTAATAAATAAGTAAGATTTTATTAAGGTTACTTATATACCCCAATCTATAGTTCCTAGAACCTACTAATTAGTACTACGAGCTATACTTCCTTAAGGACCCCAACGAGCGAACTACTAGTAGACCTAGCTAAAGAAAGTTAGCCCTATTCGTTAAAAAT